>LR999965.1:79816110-80416110 GCA_905220375.1 Tachina fera | reverse complement strand
TAGAATTAAAAAAATATATTTTTTGACGTCTATGCGTCTTTTTATTTTATTTATTTTAATTCTGGTGAGTTGATCTTAGTTCTATGCAAAGATTATAACTGATTTACAATTTACAAAATCAGTTTCTTAAATACTAAAGATAACAATAGATTTCTTAAAACTAAATATGAGTACCTACATATGGACATGATGAGTTTTGTTTTTTTAAACAAAATCGATCATGTCATTATTTTTATCTAAAAGGTATTTACTATCTATAATTATATGTATATGCTTACAATTCTAACAAAGGAATATTTGTTTCTTAGGGAAAGTGTCTTTGTTATAAATTATCATGTCAATGCATGATCGTTATTATAAAGAACAAGGGATTGTTTTTTTTTTATTACTTTAGGTACTAGTTTAGTGAAAGTGTTTTTATTACTATGAACAAAAGAAAAGATATTTTCTGTTATATTAATGTACATATACTTTCTTTGTTATGATATCGTTTGTCTGTATTAGTATCGTACCTATCGTTCTTAACTCTCCCTCTGCTTAAACAAGATCGTCCCGATCTTTCCTAATGCGTTGTAATTCTAATTGATATATATTATTAAGCCTATTGATTGTTGATTGGCGTCTGTATTCTTTTATGCATGACATAATTTTTAGTATGAAGCAAATTTTTATTATTAATGTTATAAAAATAATTGTAGTATAGAAAATTGATCTGATGGGAAGTTCTTCAAAAGGTACTGAGTCTTCTTAATGATTCTATGTTTTTAAAAGCCCATGGTGTATTAGATTTTATTATTTCTAATATTTCAAAATCTTCATAATGTTTCATAAGTATGGCTTCTCTTATTTGATTCTGGAAATTTTTATAGATTTTATGGTCTAATCTTACAGTATCTGTATATTTTATTAAATTCAATTCGTCAATGGTTTGGTTGTTTACTTTGTGTTGTCCTTTTAATAGTATAACTCCATCTTCTATTTGTTCTAAGTCTCTGTTATATTTCTGTATTATGTTACACTTACTGTTCCTATTCTCGAGTAGTGAGCTTATATTCTTCTGTAACAATTTCTCTATAAGGTATAAGTTCGTTATATTATGTTCGTTTAATTGACTTGTCAATATTTCAATTTTCCTTATGCATATCATTTCTTGAGTAGTGGGCTTATATTCTTCTGTAACAATTTTTCTATAAGGGATAAGTATTTTCGATATATTAGTAACATGGAAGAGATATGAGTATTCGTTGAAAAGGAAGACGTCATTTGTTTTTGTTAAAATAAACTTTTTATTTTCTATTTTTTTAATTTCAATTATTGCTTCTGGTGTCTGGAATGATATTGCCAGCACGGCTAATATCAGGTATATTTGTATCATGTTCTTTAATTGTGATGTTCTTGATATTGTTTTTATGAACAGTTTTTCCTCCTCGGGTTAAGATCGTGTCCCCACGGTCTTCTTCTACAATTTCTTTTTTAAACCTGGGTTGGCTTTTCTTTCTAACACCTGTGATTCTTACCAAAATTTGGGTACCTTTTTCGAATGTTCGATGTTTTGCATGTGTGTTCAATCTTTTTAACACCTTGGTTGATGCCTTACGTAATTTTTTTGTAACTTCTTCTTTACTGTAATTTGTTGTACCGAAATGTATTTGCCTTGGTCTGTATCCTGTTACAGTATGTATTGAGTTGTTTAATTCTTTAACAGCTCTAAATATTTCTTATTTTACTGTGGAGGAGTTTTGTATTTTAAAAATGCGTGTTAACTCACTAATGGAATTATGGGCCCTTTCTACTTGCCCGTTTGCTTTTGATCGATGCACTGGCGTTTCTATCTTCTGTATTCCATGTTTTATGCACATTTGTTTAAATGCTGGTGTAATGAAACTTGCCTCATTATCGGCCATGAGTCGTTTACATTCGGGAAAATTATTGATAATTATTTCTTCCATTTTATCTTCTAGTTTTGTATTTATTTCTTGGACGACTATGTATTTGGAGAATTTATCTATAGTCACAAGATACGTGTTATTATCATTAAAGTAAATATCCGCATGTATGTATTCTCTTGGTTGTGATGGTATGTCTGATTCTCGGAGAGGCTCATTAGTTGGGTTTCTCTCATATCGTCCGAATAAACAGGCAGAACAGTGATTATTAAATTGTTTGCAATCTTTTTTTATGGTTGGCCAATAATATTTTTCTAAAATTTCTTTTGTTGAATTGACGTAGCTTCTATGAGCTCTTAAATGTGTTTCTTTAATAATTCGAAGTTGATTGTTTCTATCTTTTAATTTTCTTGGTGTATGTACAAAATTTGTACCTATAAATGTTTCTTTAATTAGGGCTGCATATTGGTACAAATCTTCTATATTCATATGTATAGCTACGATTCGGTTTAGGACCAATATCTTTTTTAATTCACTTATCAGATCATTATTATTTGAAAAATTAATAGTGTGGCGTACTTTATTAGGAAAAATTGTGCGTGTTCGTGTTTCGGTAAAATTTGGGGTAGGTACGAGTTCTAATTGTATGTCATATGTATTAAATGGCTGTGTAACAGTTTTTATTATAATACTTGAGGAACTTACGGCTGAGTGTACCGTGTCTATGGAAGATGTATTAATAACTTGTCGTGATAGCGCGTCTGCTACAACATTTTCAGTACCTGGTTTATATTTAACTTTAGCACCATAGTCCTCTATTATAGCTTTCCAACGTTTCAATTTAGGGTTGGGATTTTTTTCGGAGATAGCATATGTTAGTGATTGATGATCTGTAAAAATGGTGAGGTCTGCTATTCCATATATATAACTTCGAAGTTTTTGCAAAGCCCAGATTATAGCTAACAGCTCTTTTTCATTCGTGCTATAGTTTTGTTCTGTCGTACTAAGTGTACGGGATAGAAAGTAAATTGGCTTTTTATTTTGACTTAAGACTGCACCAATAGCTATGTTGCAGGCATCTGTGGTAAGTTCAAAAGGTTTGTCAAAATTGGGTTGAAACTTGGGTTTAACTTAAGTTTTAATACATTTACGGCTTCTATGGCTGCGTTGTCTAAATTAATTTTTGTATTACTACTCTTGTTTTTCCCTATATGAGCATTTTCTCCTTTTAAATGGAGCGTTAATGGTTTCGTAATTTGTGCATAGTTTTGTACAAATCTATAGTAACCAGTTAATCCTAGAAAACCTCGCAAATCCTTAAGTGTTGTGGGAATAGGAAATTTCTCAATAGCTTTTATTTTCTCAGGGTCTGTTGGTATTTTATTATGTTTAATAAGATGACCTTAATACTCTACTTCAGTCATAAAAAATTTAGACTTCTCATCTAAAATTTTAAGAGTGGCTTTGTTTAAAGCTTTAAATACTATGTGTATGTGTTTCATATGTTCCTCTAGAGAAGATGAAAAAATTAAAACATCGTCAATGTAGCCGTACACGAATTTTCCTATGAATTCTCTCAGTATGTCATCTACACAACGTTGAAAAATGGACGGTGCATTTTTTAAACCGAAAGGCATACGTACAAATTCGTACTTGCCTTCGTTAACGCAAAAAGCTGTTTTTTCTCTATCTTCTTTTTTTATCTTTATCTGGTGGAACCCAGATTCTAAATCTAGTGTGGTGAAGTATTTGGCATTTCCTAAGTTCTGTAATGTAACATTGACATCAGGTATGATGTATCTATCGGTTACAGTATGCTCATTAAGTTTTCTAAAATCTATAACCATTCGTCGCTTTGGTTTCCCGTTTTCGTCTAATCCTTTCTTGTGTACGGTCAACATTGGTGAATTATATGGGCTATAGCTTTTTTGTATAATACCTTGTTCTAATAAATTCTTTATTTCTTTATTTACGAACTCTGTATCATTAAAATCACCCGGATATTGTTTTGTCCAGATTGGTTCATTTGTCGTAGTTCTAATACTAGCTTCTATGGTTGTTGTGAATGGTAATGGTCCTATTTTATTATTTTTTTTTTTCATTAGTTCGTTTATCTCTAATTCATATTTTTTATCTCCTATGGAGTAGTTTATTTTTTGTACTTTCTCAGGGACTATAAACAAATTTTTTCTTATGTTTATGACTGCTCCTAGTTGTGTTATACCCTCAGCTCCTAACAACAAGTCGTAGTCGTCATTATTTTTAATTTCAAAGAATTCTAATTCCTTTTTTAATACACTTATCTTTTGTTTGTAATGTAACATTGATTCACCGTGCATGGTAATCATTCTCAATGGTGTAATCTTAATTCTATTACCTAAGAATAAATTTTTATTAATATAGTTGTGGGTTGCACCGCAGTCAATGAAGATTTTATATTCTTTGTTACCCTCATCTTTCACAAAAATTTAGTACAACCCATCTATTAGTTTTAAATTTTTAATAATAGACTTATTTCTATAGCACTTACTACTTTCTTCTGTGGTGATACTAATGTTGTCATCTTGTTGAGTTTTTATCTGGTTGTGTTTCTGGATTTTGGGTGTCTGTTGAAAATTCCCGCTTTGTTCACGCATTCTTTTCCAGGGTTGACTGTGGAATCCCTGTGGATTGTTCTGCTATCTAGCGTTGTTGTAGTTATTGAAGTTTCTGATGTTCCCTGAAGAGGTGTCCATTGGTTCTGGCTTTGGAAAATTATTTTGTTGTTGCCAACTATGTTGGTGTTGATTAAATGGGCGATATGATGGCCGTCTAAAATGTTGAGGTTGTTGTAAGTACTCCCTCTGTTGGTGTTTTGATGATGGATTTCTGTGTTGATTGTACCTGTTATCTTCACGATTTATGTTGTTATTACCACAGTGTAGATTTTTTTTGTCATGCTCTATATTTTGTGCGACTGCATAGGCATGTTCTAAATCCTTGATAGGATTTCCGTAGAGCGTTGAGCGAATAAAACTACTGTTTATTCCATTTTTGATTGTTCGAACAGCGTCTTCCATTGCATGAGTTAAGTCAACCACCCATTCTAATAGTCCAACATATTCCTTACCCATTAATTGGCAACAATAATAATTTCACTAGTTCAATAAACTCAATTTTCATTAATCAGCAACAACAATAATTTCAGTATTTCAACACACTTACTTTTTATAAATCAACAACAATAATTTCAGTATTTCAACACACTTACTTTTTATAAATCAGCAACAATAATAAAACGTTCTATTTACCAATTCAATAAACTGCCGACCTTTTTATTTCGCAAATAATTTTATACAAAATTGCTAAATGAACATTTTCCCCAAACGTCAGCTAAATAAGAAAAATTAAATTATTTATATTGTAAGTAAACTTAAGAAAACAGCTCAGTTTTGAATTGTATCGCATTTAGTTAATGATTGTTAAAGCAAAATAAAATAAAAATCTTTTTTTTATATACAAAAGAACCCTCGGACTCATAATTGGCGCAGTCGATGTAAAGGAACCTAATAACGGAAAATAGTGAATATCCTGAAGGACAACATTAAAACCGTTAATTATAAAATATATATCCTTGTGAAAAAGTGAAAAGTAAAGTCTAAAGACTACCAAAAAACTGTGCGAAAATTTTTCCAAAGTCCAAAGACAATATAGCATTAAAGAGCTATAGTGAAATTAAATCGCAAAATAAAATAAATTACAATCTAAAATTGTGTTTAAAAACAATATACGGCGCACAGTGGCTGAAAATCGTTTTTCATTGGCCAAAAGTCTAATTTTTTTTTGTCACCGATTTTTAAAATTTTTACGCCTTTTTGTAGCTAATATATCCAGATTAAGGTAGCCAAAAACTTAGGTTAAACTATTGATAATTGTGGGCGTGGCATGCTGTCAAACTCAACCGTTTTTTTAATTTCAGAAAAAGGTGTTTTTCTTTTGTTTTTTATCAAAAATAAATGGTTACTACTCGCAAGCTATCATCGATAACGGCCTGCGGTCTTTTTTATAATGTTGGTAGGACTATAGTCTTTAGTTGTTGTAAGTGGTCACAGCTCTAGCGTTTAATATTACGGGCGTTATGAAATATTTATGAAACTACTATATTTTTCTCAAATTTAAATTTTAGTGGAATAGAACTTCTAGGGAACAAAAGGGAACAAGAAACGTATATCACCAGGAGAAAGGTGAAAGTGTCCTCTTTAACGCTATATATACTTTTGCACCCGTGACGACCCGTGGGTAGAACATTTTTTTCATTTTAATGAAATTACTCTAAAAAAAATTCAAATTAATTTAAACAGCCCTATAAGTACTCCTATACAATAGTGTCTTAAATTTTCACTTTTTTGCCTAAAAGTTTGTTTTTTTTTACTTTAGACTACGTAAAACGAAAAAAATTAAATATAATACCTGCGAAAGGGTTTAATGGCTTTGTTTTGATCAGCAAAAAATAAGTCATAAAATTATCACAATAGGTTCTACAGTAAACATATGATCTCTTTCTGAATTTACCTGTTATCAAATGTTAGGGTCAACCAAAGTCATAAACATTTTTATAACAATAATGGCGACATTAAACCACTAAAGATAAAAAACAACCCCATATTGGCGAGATACTAATCAGTTTTACCTGATATTAAGGTCTGAATAACATGTGCAGTTTTGTTCAATTTAAGCACTACCTGCTATGAAATTGAAGATCAATGTGTGAATAACATGTATCTAAAAATGTATAAAACTACGGATTCCATAAGGGATTACTCAGTAATAAGTTAATCCTTTAATTGTACGGATAAAATATAACAAATAAAAATATTCAGATAAATATGGAGAACTTCAGTTATAAAGAACTGGCCGAAGAGTATTTTAGAAACAAAAACCAGGAAGATGTTCTTAGTTACGTTAAAATAAAATTAAACTTAAATTCGTGTAGCACCGAAATGCAAGAGCAATTATCTAATTTCGTCAAAGCACTAAAAAAACGCTACAAAGAAGTTAGCTACAGTAAACAAAACTTTTATATAAAAAGTGCAAACTGGTTAGAAGGCCAACTTACTGTCGCTGCAGAAACAGCAAAGCAAGATAAGGCTGGAAGACCACGCAAATCATTAATGGGCAACTGCAGTGATAGATCTAAGAGGCGGAAACTTAAAGATTTTAACGATGCAATTGGTTGTACAAATATAAAAGAATCTTTCCTACATCAATTACGATCACAGAACCAATTATCAAAAGTGGATATCATTGAAAAAGTTGTTAAAGCTAGTCCAGTGAGAACAAAACGGATTCTTAAAAGTATACCAACTCCGAGTGATGCAATACAGTACACAAAAGAGGAGGCATTAGCATTATTTCTGGATTTGAAATTAACAAAACAGCAATATATTAAGCTCAGACTGCGTGCGATTGAAAAAGGGTCAAATATGTATCCAGCATATCATTACATAACCGCTGCTAAAATAGACTGTTTGCCATCAAAGGACACTATTACAATCACACCAATTTCGGCAGAGGTACAACTACAATCTCTACTTGATCACACAGCCGAACGCTTGCTACAATCAATAACAGGAAATGAGTTAAAGAAATATGGAAACACAAAGTTAATTCTTTTTTGTAAATGGGGATGTGATGGTTCCTCGGGACAAAAACAATACAAACAAGCTGTATGTGAAAATATTTCGGACTCAGATATGTTCATGGTATCATTTGTACCATTGCGATTGAAAAAGATTTTGGAAGATTCAGAGCCTTCGACTAGTACAACGCAAACAATGGATATTTGGAAAAATGAGACACCATCTTCTACGAAATACTGCAGGCCAATTAAATTTGAATTCAAAAAAGAAACTCATGATGCCATTAACAAAGAAGTTAGTGATATCAAGGCCCAAATTGCAACACTACAGCCATTACAATTACAGTTAGATGGGCAGCAAACTGAAGTAAGCTACCAATTAGTGCTGACAATGATAGATGGAAAAGTAGGTCAGGCTTTGACTAACACGAAGGCTGCATCCAGCTGCATTATATGCCAAGCAACATCAACCCAATTAAACCAAGTCCCGACAAAATCATTAGATAATACCGATGCATATGAATTTGGATTATCACCACTACATGCAAGAATACGACTTATGGAACACATACTAAAAATCAGTTATGATTTGGATTTCGGGTCTTCAGGATCAATAAGAAACAACGAAACCAACAAAGAGTTAAGAAGTTCAAATAAGAAACATGTTCTAGATGAATATCGCAAATTAGGATTGATTATAGATCAGCCAAAACAAGGGTCAGGCAATACAAATGATGGCAATACCGCAAGAAGATTCTTTTCAGATCCAGAAACAGCATCTGAAATAACAGGAGTGGATTTAAACCTTATTTTCAGGTTTAAAATAATCCTAGAAGTACTTGCGTGCAATGAAGAAATTGACTCTAGAAAATTTGGAGATTATGCTAAGGAAACTGCAAAAATATATACAACCAACTACCCATGGAGAAATATGTCTGCAACAGTTCATAAAATCCTTTATCATGGAGAAGATATCATTAAATATCATTTGGTGCCACTTGGAGATCTATCAGAGGAGGCTCAGGAAAAAAGAAACAAGGATTACAGATTTTATAGAGAGCACAATACTAGAAAAATTTCACGAAATTCAACAAATGAAGATCTATTTAATATATTATTGGCAACGTCAGATCCGTTCATCTCCAGTATTCGAAATCAATGGAAAGTGGAACATCGGGATTTAGATGAAGAAGCCAAAAAACTACTAAAGAACAGAAATAGCACAGAACAAAATATGGAATATTTACAATCAATATTTGAGTCAAATGAATAATAATCATAATTGCCTTTCATTGTTATTTAAGGTACGAAAAGCATACTATTAGTAAAAAATAATAATAAACAGAACCTACCATTGTTACAAATGCTATTAAAATTTATTGCAGTTTTTATTTTTAATATGTTTTTTAAAATGATCAAATTTGACAGCAAAAAATAATAAATTTTTCTGTAGTAATAGCAATATTTTTAGATAATATTATTAAAGTTTTTTTTAAGTGTAACTATTCTTTGAGTGTAAACAAAATTGCAAATTAGACAGCAAAAAATTTTTAATTTTTCTGTAATAATAGCAAAATCGTTGATTTTAGTATTTTTTTTAGTGTAAAATTTTTTTTGAGTGTAACATTAAATAAATTCCATTATTACAAAACATATTTATAATTATTACTAATTTCCATATATTAAATTTTTTAATAAATAAAAAAATAATAAACCCATATTTCACTCTAAAAGTTAAAAAAATTCAAAAGTTCAACTTTGAGCTAGAATTCCTTAAAAAGTCCTCAATCAATTTTAATGTAATTAAATCTGAGTCAAACTGAACTAAATATCTATCCACTAAAATAAAAATTACTTCAATATTTTGATCAGTTCAAAAGTTACAGAATTTTGGCCAATGAAAAACGATTTTCAGCCACTGTGCGGCGTCACAAAAAGTATTTCTAGGGAATTAATTCACGTTGAAGCTTCCCTAGATCTGTCGTCTGATCACTCTCCCACGATCGTTACAATGTGTAGTCCACTGAGAAGCGCTTTACCTCACCCATATGTCAAGATGATAAATCGTGTTAATTGGCTGGGATTCAAAAAATATCTTAGTAGTCATTGCACGGAAAATATTACGCTAAGAACACCCAATGATATTGAATCGAACATTGCAAATCTTAACGAGAATATTAAACAAGCTTCTGAACATGCCACTACCTCCCATCCGCATACTGGGTTCAATAAAATTTATTCTACAGACGTTGAACATCTCGTACGTGAAAAAAGAAGAGCTAGAAGGGAATGGCAGCAGCACAGATCACCTCAACACAAAATCAGATTTAAAGAGTGCACTAAACGACTCCAAGAGTTGCTTGCATCTGAAAAAACTGCATCTTTCAAAAACTATCTGGAAAGCCTTGATGTCACACCAGCATCTAATTACTCTTTGTGGCGCGCTGCTAAAAAGTTTAAAACACCCGTTGAGTTTAAGCCACCTCTGCGCACATCTACCGGAAGTTGGGCAAGAAGCGATACTGAAAAAGGTAACATATTTGCTGAGCATTTAAAATCCGTATTTACTCCAAATACATGTACCAATGTTGCTGATTTGCCGAGTGTAGTTGCTCTACCACCTCGACCCTTAAAATTTACGATGTGTGATGTACAAAAACTAATTGCCGAACTCAACCCGAAAAAAGCTCCCGGTATGGATGGAATTAGTAATCAGATGCTGATTAAGTTACCTCGTACTGCAATTAGAATCCTGTTATTCATTTTTAATGCCATTTTACGACTGGAGTATTATCCAGACTGCTCGAAGCTTGCCAAGGATGACTCCAAAGCCGGGTAAAGATCTTTCCAAGGCTGAGTCATATAGGCCAATAAGTTTACTGTCAACAATGTCAAAGCTTTTTGAAAAGCTACTCATGACAAGACTGTCTTCAATTTTAACTGATAATGGGTGCATCCCGGACCATCAATTTGGTTTTAGAAGCCAGCATAGCACCATTGAGCAAACGCATAGATTGGTTCAATTTATCAGAAAAACATTTGAGGAAAAGAAGTATTGTTCTGCCGTGTTTATTGATGTTTCTCAGGCATTTGATAAAGTGTGGCATGAAGGCCTGATTTTGAAATTGAAGACATACTTACCAATAAACATTCTAAATCTTTTGGAAAGTTACATTGTTGTACGAAAATTTACAGTTGTGGAAGGACACTTTATGAGTATGCCTGAAACTATCTCATCCGGTGTGCCACAGGGGAGTATACTGTGGCCATTTTTATATTTGATTTATACTTGTGATATGCCTGTGAGCAGTAGTATTCACACTTCTACATTTGCCGACGATACCGCCTGCCTTAGTATGCACGAAAACCCTGATGAGGCATCCCGAAAACTCCAGGAACACATTAGCCAGATGGAACTATGGTTGAACTTATGGAGAATTAAGGTAAATGAACAAAAGTGTGTCCATATAACATTTACCTTACTAAGAGATACTTGTTCCCCCATTCGGATTAATAATCAAGTTGTTCCTCAACATTCACATGTGAAATATCTTGGTATACACCTCGATCGACGGCTTACATGGAAACATCACATTGACTATAAGTTAACTCAAATGAAACTAAAATTAACTCAGGTACATTGGCTGATTGGCAGAAATTCAACACTCAGCCTAGACTGCAAACTTTTAATATACAAGTCGCTTTTAAAGCCAATATGGTGTTACGGTATCCAGTTATGGGGCACTGCTTCTGCTTCCAATGTAGAGAGAATTCAACGAAGACAAAACAAAATATTAAGGTTAATAACATCTGCTCCATGGTACATTAAGAATTCAAGTTTGCATCGTGATTTAAAAATGCCACTAGTGACTGAAGAAATTGCAAGATACGCAGGCAAATGCTTAAACAAACTCGAGTCACATCCTAATCCGCTTGCTCGTAATATTTTAAACTTTACTGGACACATTCGCTTAAAAAAGAGAGATACAAGGGCTCTTATACTAAACACTCCGAATGAAGTTGCTTGAAATTTTTTTATTTTTTTTTTTTGCTTATCACTACTTATGTATTATTTACAACTATCACTTAGTTAGGTCTGGCATTGGTCGGGCCTATTAATTATATGTTAGATTTAAGATTTGAATACTTATTGTTAGTTCATATATGAAGATACAATAAATAAAAAACATGCAAAAAAAAAAAAAAAAAAAAAAAAAAAAAACAAAAAACTACTAAAAGTGTTATAGTAAACCACGAGTTATATCTGATAATAAGAAATGTCCACAGAAGATAACAATCATAACATCCAACCTGCCGTACTATCCGGGTCGGATCTTGTAAAAGAAGCATCCCGTATCAAGGAGTTTCACGGTACAAGAGATTATGACCTATCATCTTTCATCAGGGAAGTGGAAATAATTTTGCCGCTGTTCCAGGAGAATTCCATCTTACAGCGGTTTGTTTTCGAAAGGTATGTGAAGAATAAAATTCAAGGACCAGCTCTACAGGTAGTGAGAGCTTTAGGACCAGAAGCAACATGGACCCGAATTAAGGAAGAACTAGTCAAGAATTTCGGCATTAAAGAAGGGTACCACTATCTCTATCACCAGGCAATAAACATGAATAATAATGTAAGCGACTATTTTAAGAACCTTAGAAATATACTAGATAAATTAAACACTAAATATGAATTTGATATTAATAAACCCCTAGAGTTTTCTCCTCTTACTAACGAATCAATTATACTTAAAACATTTTTGAATGGTATCCACCCAAATTTATCTAGCATAGTTTATAGTAGAAATATATCCACACTTAGAGAAGCTTATTACGTCTTGGAAGAGACTGGAATACTGAGACAATATGACAATAGATTTCAACAATATTCATATACACGTCAACAATACCAACAACATAGAAACTACAACCAAAACGGACAGAACATGACATACCAACAGAAACCGACTTTCCAAAACTCATACAATAATAGCCCTCCTCAAGCTCGACAAACTAATAATTCCACTCTTTCTCATAACAATTTTTTTAACACAAATAACACTCAACAATCTAGGCGTAGCCAATATTTAAATCGAACCCTAGGCAATAACAGACCTACTCCAATGGAAGTAGACCATATTGAAAGCAATAATACAGGAGAAACAAATTTTCAGTATCAAGCCCAAAAATTCGTTTACCGATAGTTGAACTAAGGATAGGTAACACAACCCTCAAATGTTTACTCGATACAGGATCCACAACTTCATTGCTTAACAAGACATTATTACCTGAATTTAAAAGAACAAAATTAGATAAACCAGTATCTCTTTATACAATAAATGGAAACTTTTGTATTGACGAAGAAATTATCACACCTCTTCCCAAAGAATTTAAAGAAGACAATCTTATGTGTTGGAAACTAACCAACTTCAATGGTAAAAATTTCGATGGTTTAATAGGGCAAAATATATTAAAAGCCTTTTCAGCAATTATAAATCTCGAAGAAGACTCTTTACAGATAAACGGTAATAAAATCAAGTTTATAGGCTCTTGCCCATACAGTTCAGAAGAAATACAAACTTTAGAGGCGCAATCAGACAACATTTTGAATAAATTAATACATGAGGACATGAATAAAGAAGAAGAGAATTTCTTAACAGAACTTATTTCTAAGAATTCTGACCTATTTTTTCAAGAGGGTAATTCACTTACTCACACTCATGAAGTACAACATGAGATAGCAACAACTAGCAATAAACCTGTATATTCAAAAATATACAGATATCCCCAAATTCATGAAGCAGAAATCAATAAGCAAATGCGAGAAATGTTAGAACAAGGAATAATAAGAGAAAGCGTATCTCCATATAACTCTCCCTTATGGATTGTACCCAAGAAGTCGGACAATTCAGATAAAAAAAAGTGGAGAATTGTGATAGATTACAGAGCCTTGAATGAAATTACTATTAGCGACAAATTCCCAATTCCACATATTGACACCATACTAGAAAAATTAGGTCGAGCACAGTACTTCACTACACTCGATCTAGCCAAAGGCTTCCACCAGATCCTCATTAAAGAGGAAGATAGAAAGAAAACAGCATTTTCTACTCTACTTGGCCACTACGAATTCCTTCGTATGCCTTTTGGACTAAAAATGCTCCTGCTACTTTTCAAAGGTTAATCAATTCGGTGCTAAGAGAATACATCAACAAAATATGTGTAGTATATCTCGATGATATTTTGATTTTTAGCAGTACAATACAAGAACATAAGGATAGCATACAGAAGATTTTCAATGCTCTTAGAAAACATAATCTTAAGATTCAAGTTGATAAGTGCAGGTTTTTTGCGAAATCTACCGAATACCTAGGACATATCCTTACTACTGAAGGAATCAAACCTAACCCAAACAAAATCGAAACTATTCAAAGCCTGAAACTTCCCGTAACTCAGAAACAAATCAAATCATTCTTAGGCGTAACCGGATATTACAGGAAGTTTATAAAAGATTATGCAAAAATTGCACATGGTTTAACAAAATATTTAAAAAAGGACACTAAAATAAATACAAATGATCCTCAATACACGGATGCATTTTATAAACTCAAGAGATTGCTAATCGACACACCCATTCTAAAATACCCGGATTTTAAAAGAAAGTTTAAACTAGCAACAGATGCCAGCGAATTCGCAATAGGAGCAGTACTAACACAGGATAACCACCCCATCAGTTACGCAAGTAGAACTCTAAACGAACACGAAAGAAAATACTCCACAACAGAAAAGGAGCTGTTGGCTATTGTATGGGGCGTGAACTACTTTAGACCATACGTATATGGAAGGAACTTTGACCTTATGACAGATCACCAGCCATTGAAATGGTTGCAAACCAAACATAAAGGAAAAGACATAAACCCAAGACTTCAACGTTTGTTACTTAAACTTGGCGAATACGATATCAACATTGGGTATATTAAAGGTAAAGAAAATACTCTGGCTGATTTCCTCAGCAGAATCAATGCAGATACAGGCGAAATTTGTGCAATAAATGAGCAATCTGGAGACATTAACATAGACAACTTGAGTACAGCCGCTACCGTTCATTCCCAGGAAAACGAATTAAATGATCACTTTCCTATATTAAATTCCGTTGTTAACCGTTTCTACACCCAAATAATTTTAACAGAAAGTAAAACAGAAGAAATTAAAATAATAGAGAACAAACGAAAAATTTTTGTAAGCTTAGATGATATTAGAAGCGGATTCATGTCAGACATCTTTAGGAGATTTATAAAAACAGGCAAAGTAGGAATATACTCAGGCATTTCGGATTCTGATTACAATTTAGTACAACAAAAACTAATAGAGTTATTTAACACAAGTGTAAAGTTCTATAGATGCTCATATCATGCCAAAGACATGAGAAATGAAGAAGAAGCCCTCAGATATATTCAAAAATACCATAAACAAGAAACTGGTCATGCTGGAATAAACGAAAATTATCAAGGATTAAAAAACACCATATATTTCAAAAACCTTAAATCTCTTATTCAAAAATATATAAACAACTGCGATATCTGTTGTAGAAGTAAATATGACAGAAAACCATACAAACCAAAATACTTCATAACAGAAACTCCCACAGACACGAATGAAATTATTCACATGGACACTTATGTAATTAAGAAACATAGTTTTCTAACTATCATAGACAAATTTTCGAAACAAGCCACCACTATTTATCTAGAAGACAGAAACAGTATAACACTTATAGAAAAGCTTCGTTTGTATTTCTCTCTCAACCCAAAACCAAAACGTATAGTTGCTGACAATGAGTTCAACTCAACAAATGTAAAAGACTTTCTTAGGCAAGAAGAAATAGAAATCCACTTTACAAAACCAAATTCCCATACGGGAAATGCAGATATCGAAAGATTTCACAATACCCTAGGAGAAAGATTTAGAACGTTAGAAATCGAAAATTCAGGATTATCAGTTCAAGAAAAGGTATATAAATGTACTGAATGGTACAACAAATCTGTTCATTCTGTAACAAAAGAAAGACCAATAGACATAGGAAGTGGGAAAGTTGAAAAAAATAATATTTATAACTTACTGCGAAACACCAAAGAAAGACATATCACAAAGTTAAACATAAACAGAGAAGAATACGAAAATACAAATCAGGAAGGGTACGCAAAAAATTATAAAGCTCTTAGACATAAACACGAACCTAGATACAAAAATATGAAACTAGAAAATATTCACCCAACAAACATAAAAAGAATTACTAGGTACATACAATGCTCCTAATGACAATAATGATGACGCTTTTTACTTTGAGCAATGCCACCTTGATTGTCGAAAACATCAATAGCACCAACGGTTTCGCTGAAATCGCATTAGAAGACGTAGACATAACGTACAGCTACAGCACTATCTTACACATAATTGACCCTAAAGAAATACAGCATGTTATAGAAGGACTCGAAGAAAACATAAAACTAATACCAAATCTCAACGACAAACACTTTTTGAAAGTAGAACTAGAAAAGACAAAATCAAAACTCCAAACCATCACCCCCACTAGACATCCGAGAGGACTAATTAACTTTGTAGGAACAGGTATGAAATGGCTATACGACACAATGGATGACTTTGACAGGACAGAAATTGAACGACATTTACAGACTATTGACGACAACAATCATGCAATAATAGACGACATAAACAAAAGCATTGAAATAAATCACGTATTTAACAGCACAATTTCGAAGCTAAAAGACGCAATAGAAAACGATAGGACACAGATTACTTCAAAATTAAACCAAATATCTAAGAACGATGAAATATTAGAAAATAAGCTCTTATATCTGGATATATTATTGAAAATCAAAACTCTGCTAGATAATGTTGAACATATACAAAATAATCTTCTAGCTGCAAAAACAAACACTATGAACAATAATGTATTAACAAGTGAAGAAATAATTCGTTACAATATTGATCTTTATAAGATACAAAATACCAAAGTAAGTGCAGCTCACTATAAAGAAAATAAAATAATATTTGCAATTCAAATACCCAAAGATTTAAGAAGAGTAAAACGATCATTTTTTGTATCCATACCTAATGAAAACCAAGAAGAACTTATCTTCGAAAATAGAGAAATTTTAAAGATAAACAATACAATGTACGATTTTAATAACGAAGCAAAAAGAAGCAATTTAAAAAAATCTAAACTATGTATTTTTACAAACAGTTGTTTAAGAAGAAAAAACACTCAAATGGAAACTATAGAAATAAAACCAGGCTTAATAATTATAAAAAACCACGTAAATTCCATTGTTAATAGTAATTGTAATAATAGACAGTTTTATTTAAAAGGAAATCAAATGATAACATTTAATGATTGTAAATTAGAAATAAATGGAGACCTTTATTGTAATTATGATGATAAGTTTGAACAACATTTTTTGATTAACAATAACCTTATTCTAAATAATATTACAACTCAGCTGACGTTTGACGAAATAGTTTCAAATCAAATCGAGAATATTAAGAAAATTGAAGAAATTAGATTTCATAAAAATATTAACTACGCTTTTAATGGCCTAACTTTGACATTCAGTTTATTGTCCTTGAGTGCAATAGCTATATTCTACATATATAAAAAATTAAAAAATCACAAAACTACACTAATTATAAAAACTCAGGAGAGTTTTCAGTCAAACGAGGGAGGAGTTAAGTCAACCACCCATTCTAATAGTCCAACATATTCCTTACCCATTAATTGGCAACAATAATAATTTCACTAGTTCAATAAACTCAATTTTCATTAATCAGCAACAACAATAATTTCAGTATTTCAACACACTTACTTTTTATAAATCAACAACAATAATTTCAGTATTTCAACACACTTACTTTTTATAAATCAGCAACAATAATAAAACGTTCTATTTACCAATTCAATAAACTGCCGACCTTTTTATTTCGCAAATAATTTTATACAAAATTGCTAAATGAACATTTTCCCCAAACGTCAGCTAAATAAGAAAAATTAAATTATTTATATTGTAAGTAAACTTAAGAAAACAGCTCAGTTTTGAATTGTATCGCATTTAGTTAATGATTGTTAAAGCAAAATAAAATAAAATAAAAATCTTTTTTTTATATACAAAAGAACCCTCGGACTCATAATTCATGTGCCGTCATACATTTAATTGATTCTGGTGGGTCTTCGGACATTGCTATTTTTGATGTTACTACTGTCAATGCTTTACTAACCTCATCGTGGAATTCTGATAATGATAATTTCCCTTGCATTAGTTTAGTTAATTCATCTCTCAGGACGTATAATGGGCGCTGGTCACAATATGTTTAGTCCAGTCGATTAATGATTGCCTCGAAATTAAATATTGTATTATTATTGAATAATATATTAGCTGCTGCACCCGTTATTTTAGATTTTACGATAGTTAAGGCTTCCACGTATTTGTTGGAATTGGTATGTTGGTTAATGCTGTTCATTAGCCGTGTTGCGTCTTCACGCCAAAGACGATAATTACTTCTTGTTCCATCATAAATGCTTAATGCTTTAAATATTTCTAAGTTTATTTCATTAGGGTTATTATAATTGGCTACCCTTGGTTCCAATGATACTTGCGGTTGAGTTGCCGATGAACTTGTTGGAATTTGGTCCAATCTATTCTTTAAAGATGCATTCTCCTGTTGTAGGTTCTGTAGTGCTAGTTGTATACCAGCCAGTTGTTGAATTATTTGCTCCATGATTTGTGTTGAGTCGTTCAAGTTTCTATTTTTGTCAAAGCTATTTTTTCTTGTGGATTTCATATATAATTTTCTTCGCTATGTGAATAGAATTCGTTGTTTTTATTAATTACTTCACTTCATTCACTTTTCGTTTTTTTTTATTCTATATCTTCTATATGAAGAATTGGTTTAAATTTTTTGTTAAATCCTTGCTGCGACAAGGATATATCGGTCCGCTTCTAGAGTAACAAAATATATGTTACTCCTGGCAGGATCGCCAATTAAAGTTTTCACTTTTTTAGAATTAAAAAAAATATATTTTTTGACGTCTATGCGTCTTTTTATTTTATTTATTTTAATTCTGGTGAGTTGATCTTAGTTCTATGCTAAGATTATAACTGATTTACAATTTACAAAATAAGTTTCTTAAATACTAAAGATAACAATAGATTTCTTAAAACTAAATATGAGTACCTACATATGGACATGATGAGTTTTGTTTTTTTAAACAAAATCGATCATGTCATTATTTTTATCTAAAAGGTATTTACTATCTATAATTATATGTATATGCTTACAATTCTAACAAAGGAATATTTGTTTCTTAGGGAAAGTGTCTTTGTTATAAATTATCATGTCGATGCATGATCGTTATTATAAAGAACAAGGGATTGTTTATTTTTTATTACTTTAGGTACTAGTTTAGTGAAAGTGTTTTTATTACTATGAACAAAAGAAAAGATATTTTCTGTTATATTAATGTACATATACTTTCTTTGTTATGGTATCGTTTGTCTGTATTAGTATCGTACCTATAGTTCTTAACTCGTGTTGTAGTTGATGCTGAGTTTCTAGTGCTATGTTCAAGCTATAGGCTCCCCCTAAACCATCGTCCACATAAAAGTTCTTTTCCAAGAAGTTGGCTGCTAACGGAAACTGCATGTTGTTATCATGGCTTATTTCCTTTAGACATTTGATTGCCAAGTATGGTGCAGGTCTGGTTCCATATGTCACTGTATTCAACTTGAAGTAACTGATGGGTTCAGAAACATTACTTCTCCATAGAATTATCTGGTAATGTTGATCTTTTGGATGGACCAATATTTGTCGGTACATTTTTTCTATGTCTGTTGTGAACACGAAACGTGGAATTCGAAATCGCAGAAGCACCGTAAACAGCTCATTTTGTAGTGGTGGCCCGATGTGCAAAATGTCATTCAAAGATTTTCCTGACGAGGTTTTTGCTGACGCATCAAATACCACCCGAAGTTTAGTGGTGCTAGTATCAGGTCGTAAAATGCAGTGGTGAGGAATAAAGTATTTAGACCCTTCCACTTCATCTATGTTGATTTTCGACATATGTCCCATTATTTCGTAATCCTTCATAAACTGCATATATTGAGTTTTTAGGGAAGCATCTTTTGCTAATCGACGTTCCAAGCTGACGAAGCGGTTAAAGGCAATATTATGTGAGGCGCCTAAAGAAGATGTTTCAGTACAGAATGGAAGTCGTACTACGAACCGTCCATCTTTGTTACGAATAGTGTTTTGATTGAAATGTGCCTCACATTGGGCGTCATAGAGAGATAATTGATTCCCAGTGCTCTCGATCTCTTCCAGTTTCCAAAATCGTTCAATAGCCGTATTGATTTTATCCTCCTCAGTTAAAATACCACATATTGCTGATGAGAGTTGTTCTCCAGATACCTTTCCAGATACTATCCAGCCAAAGGTGGTATTTTGTAATATTGGGAGGTCATCACCGAGTTTAATTTGTCCTATAGCAAGGATTTGATGGTAATATTCTGCGCCTAACAAAATGTCAATTTTTTCTAGTCGGTTAAAAGTTGGGTCCGCCAGTGTGACATTGTTGGGAATCGCCCACTTATCGATGGTAAGTTGTTGAGCAGGTTGAGGAGAAATGATTTGTGGCAACACAAATGCCTCAAGACGTGTTGAAAAGTTGTTGAGTCTGGATTGAAGTGATATGTTGACACGGTTTTGAAGTTTGGTGCATTTTTTTCCAATTCCATTGATTAAAATCGAGGTGCTTCTTGCTGGGAGCCCTAGAGTTGTGACTAATCTCTCTGTAATGAGGTTGACTTGTGAGCCCGAGTCGAGAATTGCTTTACATTCAGTTTCTAGTCCATTTGCATTGACCTTTACCAACGCTGTTCCTAGTAGGACATATGGTCTTCTGCCGACGGAACTTGCCGTCATGCTTTCAGCTTTGTCCTGTGGTGTGCTAACGAGAGATCTCACGTTTGTTGTGGAGGGGTTGTTAAGTGTAGCTGCCTGTCTGTCTGAGTCAATTTCTTTTTTAGGAGGATTAACTTTTCTTGATGACGAATTACCTTGTGTGGTTGGTTCCAGATGTACCAAGGTATGGTGCTTTTTTCCACATTTCTGGCAGCTGCCTGAAATGGTACATTGTTTGGTACTATGGGTACTACTAAAGCAATTGACACATAATTTATGTTTCTGTATCATGTTTAGTCTGTTTGTTGAGTTTACATCGATGAATTTCTTGCACCGGTACAATGGGTGAGAACCTCGCTTGCAAACTATGCACAACCGGTTTTCGTGTCGGTTATCGATCTTGCAGCAATTGCCATGCCACCTGATAATTGTCTGCAGTAATCGCAAGATGATTAATGAGGTTCGCTGCTTCACCAATGACGTTGGTTTTTAAATACCACATTTTATGAGCGTCAGACATCTGTTGCTCATGTACGATTCTTGTAAATAAATCGGAGAACGATGTCCATTTCATGTAGTCACCTTCAAATTTTGTAATGATGATCGTAAGCAAAGGTAAGGTTGATGGTCTGGCCGTAGTTTCTGTGGTTGAGTGGTGGAGGCTTCTATTGGCAGTGTTGAGCTGTATGATTGCTGATTGTGCAGCTTGTTCTAGGTGAACATATCTGCTTGTATCATAACCAGCAATGTCTGGGTCGGGATATTTGTCCAGTAATTCATCATTAAGCCTTTCTAATTGAAGCCACAGCTGAGAGATAGTGGCCTTTTTTACATCGTAGTAAGATTGATCTTGACCTGGTTGCAACTGAAGGCCTTCTAGCTGTCGAGTAAGCGCCGCCATTTTTCCAAGTGACCGGCTGATTAATCCATCGTGTCCCCTAGTTGCTCCGACTTGCGTTTGACCTGTAGTTGCAGGTTTGGGATTAGGAAGTTCCTTTTTCCCAGGTTCTTTACCTTGATTATCGAGTTCACGTTCCATTATCGATATGTATTTCGTCGCCATGGCCTCAATTCGAGTATAGTAGTCGGATGTGAAGTATTCATCAGATGTGTCTACGTCCTTCAACTCCCGTAATTCATTATCAGCTGTGTCGAACTCTGTCCAAGCTGTCCTTAGACGAGATAGTCGTTCCTGGTAATAGGTTGCAGTTTTCCGGCTGGCTGAATCCTTGGTGAAATTTCGAATAATGGTTGCAATATGTTCTCCAGTTTGCTTTAGTTGGTGGAGAAGTTTTGTTGAGGTTGTTTCCATGGTGGATTGGTTGTTGTGGAAAGCAGGGAAGTGATGGCACTATAGTTAATTCGAGGATTGCAGGTCATGTCACGGTCGCCAAAAATGTTAATACCAGACTCGTTTGCCTGGCTTAACTGAGATGTAAGTGGTGGGGCTTATCCAAGTAGTACACAAGGATAAGCAATTTAAAAATGTTGATGTTTTTTACCCAAGTGATACACAAGGATAATTCAAGTTGTGGAGGAATCAATTAGTTATTCAGGTAGTACACCAGGATAATGTAATTGACTCAAAGAAGTGAAGTGTATGACGATTTAAGTAGAATTAATAAACTTTATTCAATAATTTTAATAATTATACAAAATGTAAAAAATAACTTAAAACTAATACAATAACAAAAAGTACAATAAAAAAAATAAGAATACAAACATCATTTAAAACGGCCAGAAACTGTTCATTATTATCTTGCCAAATTCATTCCCATCGTACGCTAAGCAAAACAGATATTCAATTTCACTACTGTCTGGCTGGTAATTTCAAACACACGTGGAAAATAAAATGTTTTATTTATTTCGTCAATTATGCTGACATGATGGTTCTCATACCTGGCTTGACAAATGTGTGAGAAATAAATTAATTTTATTTTAATTAAATTGTGGGAATGAATTTAAGTGTACTTGAGACTTGGCAAAAATATGAACAAACAAAAAACAAAAAAAAGTCAAACAAAAACGAAGTAAGCGTTTTGCTTAAAGTTTAATTCAACTAGAGATTCTTTTTATTTTGATACCAAATAAAAAGAATTAACAAACGTATTTTTAAAAACGCTCGTACCGAATATCAATGGTATATAAAGCGAAGGGATTTCGCTACCCTGTCGGAGTTAATTCACCTGGCAGAAGATCTGGAGGGCATCCTAAATTTTGATGCAACGACCAGAGCGGAAAATAAGCGTGGAAGAGCTAGTACGGCCAACGCCCGGCAAAATTGGTGCCAACGTCGTGAACGCGTTACCCAGTTTCCAGCCAGAAGCCTGCTTCCTGATAATCACGGGTCGGAAAACGACAAAGGGAATCGACGGAAATAAGGGGGCGCCGAATCTCCAAAAATTTCAAATAAAAACCCAATCGGTAAAATACACCTACACAGTGCCAAGCCAAAAATTAACCTCACCACCAACACAGCTGGTAAACAGCAAGCTATTAGCAAAACACAAAGCTGAACGAATCATACAGTTCACACAAACATACCATCCACAAGCAAGCTGGCACGAAATAAAAGTAAAAGGCGGCGCGGCCCGCTAAATATACGTCCAATGACTAATGTATTTATTAGTGCTAATATAGCCAAGACAGCAAGGAACCCAACGGGATTACTAGCCGAGGAAGCGCGTCTTACCGCTTCTATACTAATTGCCGGAACATTGGTGAAAGCCACAATTGATACGGGTACCACACGTAATTTTATGCCAGAAAGCCTGGCCAAAAAAATACAACAAAAGCCAACATACATCCCTGAAGACGGTGAAGTAATCCTAGCAGATGGCTCCGCTGTAAAGGTAAGCAAAGCTGTAATTTTCGAGACCATCTTAGGCGACGTGTGTCATCATTCCAAATTTCTGGTGATGCAGACAGCAAGTGAAGACCTCATTTTAGGCCAAGAGTTTTTGCGGCAATTTGACACCACCATTACTTTGGCAGGGGTAACTTTAAATTGTACACCCACCAAAATACTAACCATGTTCAACAAATACGCTATGAACATATCGATTCCCGCGTTAGTTGCGTAAACAAAAAAACAAACTACTTAAGGACCGATCCAGATAAGGTCGCCGCCATTACTACACTACAACCACCCCAAAAAGGTGCGAAAAGTGCGACAATTTTTGGGCATCGCATCGTGGTTCCGCCGATTTGTGCCTGACTTCGCAATGTTATCGTAACCATTAACCCAATTACTCAAGAAGAGTAAATATTAGTAGTGGGGACTGGACCAACACGCATGCGAGACTCTCAAGACCAAGCTTACTGAGGCACCGGTTTTGACGTTTCCTGACTTCTCTAAACTAGCAGACTGACGCCAGTGACTACGAATTGGGCGCAGCATTAACGCAACAATGTGAGGGGGCAGAACGAGTCATCGCGTATGCTAGCCGCCACCTGCATCAATCAGAAAAAAATTATTCTGCCAAAGAAAAGGAGTATCTGGCCATTGGGATGTCAGAAAAATGCAAGGATATCTAAAAAGGTATTCCTTCAACGTACCACTTAGCCCTTAAATGGCTGAAGTCCATTAAAAACCCCACGGGAAGATTAGCCCGCTGGGCATTAGAATTACAACAATTTATTTTACAATACAATACCGGAAAGGTAAAAACAACGTTGTAGCCGACGCATAGTCACGTCAACTACTCGACATTGTGAATTTCGCCAGTTGCGAAAATAATTCGTCAGATGATTGTGCCTGCTTAAAAAAATTAAACAGAAAGTAATCGACAACCCCCAAAAGTATGCCGATTATCTTATAGTAAATGAGCAATTATATCGACATTTCGAGAGGCAAATTAATGACTAATATGACCTCCCATGGAAAATTTGCGTACCAACGCCCCAAAGAACACGAGTGCTCCAGGAAAATCACGACATCGTCACAGCCGGACATCTAGGCACTCGGAAAACAATCAACCGTATCGCCACCAGGTACTATTGGCCCAGAATGTTCCGTGAAGTCAGTAAATATGTGCGAAGATGTCAATCATGTCAAGAAACTCATCAGATAGTAAAGAAATATCTCAATACTGCGTCCATAAAGCAAAAACGTGACTACAATTTAAGGCGAAGGAAGTGGAAACCCGATATGGGTGATCTCGTCATCTTGAAACAACATCCACTCTCTAAAGCAGTAGATAGCTACGCAGCCATCTTAGCTATGAAATTTGGGGGTCCATATACTACAAAGTCATTTACTTTTCGAGTCATAGTTAAAATTCAATGTACTAGGACGAACGAAATAAGGACGGCACATTTAAATGAACTTAAACTCTACTACAGCCAAGACTAAACTGAACTATTTACGTTTTTTTTTATTATTTTTCCTGCAGATATAACAACCGTTCCTAGACAAGATGGCTCATTAACAATAGTTGCACGCCCGTATCTATCGATCTTTGCTTCACCCATAAGGCCCAACTATAATTTGAATAAGCGAACTTAAGCAACTGTGCGGTTACATATAAAACGTATGTGGCAAACTATAATGTACTTATGGAACTTTTCGTCAAGTTTCGTCAAATGTCATTTGCTTAAACTAAGTGCCAAACTGAACGCATATTCCGTACGAAAAACACGGTTTGTGTATTTTTTTAAACCCAAGCTAACAGCATTAGAATATATTGATTGATTTTAAATATTTTTTTATTGTTTCTTATTTTAAACTCATTAAAGAAAGCAAAACTTGTATTTTCATTCGTTGTTTTACAATACACCTATACACACATCCACATGAGTTTATTTATGTATGATCATTGTTGTACTTTTTAGTAGGCAAAACAAATAAAACAAGTAATAAAGTGGAGGATATAATTATACGTGAATTTTTAATGGACTAGGATATTCCAAGTTAATTTGATTGAATTGCATTTATTTAGTAGTTTTAAGAAGAAACAAAATTAATAAAAAATTGTGAACAATACCTGTATGTAAAGCTGTGTACTTAAGTATATTGTGGCCACCTAAAAGTCACATCTGAATTGCTTAAGTATTTGACAGACTTATCTTTCAATTCTGGCATTAGCTTAAGCCAGTTTATTCATAGTATAGTTGGGCCTTTAGCCTGGAACATTCCATTGTCACTGACGTCAAGCCCACATGTCACAATATCGCATAAAGCAGCCACGACACAGAAGGTTGAATGCACGACAGATATGTTAAGCCGCTATGAATACTGCAGACCAACACCAAACACCACACCAAAAACCAGCCTAAGTCCACAGACTCGACAAAAAGAAACCCAAACGGAACTGCCGCCAACAATAGCCGACCAAATCAATAGACTGAAACAAGCCGGGTCGAAACGCAAGCGACATAAATTCCAACAGTGTGTGAATGGGACGACATACTTAGTCAAGATAATCCACACCGGCGAGGTCAAAATAGACATAAAGCCACGAAATTATCTCCTCACCCGAAGAAAGGGGGACTGTAACGACGAAAGTCGGACCCCTCGTTTTCATCATACAACAATTGTTTATTTATGGAAGAAATCAATTATTTTTAAGTATCGGATTATATTCTTCTTTTATGATATTTTATATTGTTTCTTTTATAAATTTAATTACACACGAATTTATAAATTTCATTAATACTATTCATATTGCCTTTCAAGATTTGAAAATCAATTTAAAATTAACGTTTTGTTATAGATGGAGTTGCCATATATATGTGAATTTAAGTATTCAAATAGTTAAACAGACACATTTATACAACCATTATTATTTAGTAAGTTACGTTTTATAACAACCGATTATTGGCAGAAATTTGCGTATATAAGGTGGAATCTGCGCATGAATCGAGGAGTCTGCTGCTAGCTGTCAGCGAGGTAAGAACACAAGTTTGAACGTGGTGTTACACACTCGTCAGCATTGAGCTTACCTTTAAACTCATCTACTGGACAGACTTATAAAAGCAAAATTACTGTATACTATTTACTAATACTAATTATTAATGAACAAATAACATCAAAGTTAGTTGTAAATATTCTGACAACACATAGCTAAACGGAACAGCCAGCCGTTTTCGAAGGCCACTAAACCTTCATCATCAGCGTTCTTCTGTGTTGGTTCACTGTGCGTGGTGTCAGTTGATGTAAATTTCTGCCCTATATACGAAACTTTCTTGCAAATGGAATACGTGAATTGTTTTGATTCATCGTATTTCAATTTTGCTGAAACGTGTTTTGTAATGAAAGCTCAAATTTACCATCTCTAGTTTACAACAGACTAACCATTGTCGTTTATTCTTTACTAATTATGTACATGTTAGTTAATTTGCTTATTTTTGTTCTACTTAAGACAAACTTTTTTGGTTTGTTACTATTAAGTATATTTATTTAATTTTTGCCACAGGCCCATGGCTATTAATTTTAGTTAATTTTAATTATTATTTTTCGAACTTAATTTGTTTCTATATTTATGATTTGAATGGGCTAAAGTTCGTATCGCTTTTTAAGCCAAATTACATGTGATAATTATTAATGAACAAATAACATCAAAGTTAGTTGTAAATATTCTGACAACACAGTTGAACGGAACAGCCAGCCGTTTTCGAAGGCCACTAAACGTTCATCATCAGCGTTCTTCTGTGTTGGTTCACTGTGTGGTGTCAGTTGATGTAAATTTCTGCCCTATATACGAAACTTTCTTGCAAATAGAATACGTGAATTGTTTTGATTCATCGTATTTCAATTTTTCTGAAACGTATTTTGTAATGAAAGTGTAATAGATAGCTTCACAAATTAAATTAAAAGAAGTTTTTTTTTAAATTTTAATTTTGATAAAAAAACCGTAATCAAAAAAAAAAAACAAACAAACAAACAAAAGTGCCCTTGAGGAATACTCTATATGAGTACCTCAAAAACAAATAACTGTGAAGTGAGTTCTAATGGCAGAAATGCCTATTTTACTGTGAGTTCTGAAGCTCTTAATGAAAATAATAAAAATAAAAAATCTAATGATAGACTTACTGAGAGCTCTGAAGCTCTTAATGATAATAAATTAAATAAGAAATCTGATAGTAGACTTTTTTTAACGGCGAGGCCACTTTTTCGTCAGCGATCAACTTCGCTTTGTCCAATGCCAACTAGTGATTCGTTAACATTACCGTTGCCTAGTACTTCTACATTTAACTCAGCGATATCATCCGCCTCGGGGTCGTGGTCATCACTTAACCAAGTTTTTACTGAAGTTAAGAGCAGCCCAAAACCCAAGGTCCAAGTGGGAATGGACAGATATATTACAGTGGTAAAGCGCGGACGAAGCCCAAAGTCTTCGAAAATTTCATCTGCTCCAAAAATGTCTAGGGATAACAGCGCATCCTCTATTAACCGCCAAAATCGTTTTCAAATATTACAAGTTGACAACAACGAACCCGATGTATCTACGAACAAAACATCCAAGCCGCGTCCAATCTATTTGAGAGAAAAAAATTCAAACGCTATTATAAAAAATTTAATTTCAGTCATTGGTGAGAATAAATTTCACATCTTTCCAATAAAACGTGGTAACATTGATGAAACCAAAATTCAAATTTATGAAGAAAAAGATTTTCGCAAACTGATTACTGAATTTGAAAAAAGTAAGAAAAGTTTCTACACATATCAGCTTAAAAGTGCTAAAGGCCTGCAGATCGTATTGAAGGGTATCGATTCCTATGTTGCTCCCGAAGAAATAAAAGATGCACTCGTTCTCCAGGGATTTAAGGTAAAAAATGTATCTAACATAATAAATAGGGAGAAGATTCCTCAACCTCTATTTCGCGTCGAACTTGAGCCAAACGATACAAAATTGAAAAAAAGCGAGACTCATCCAATTTATAATTTGAAATATCTCTTATATCGAAAAATAACAGTTGAAGAACCACACAAGCGTTCTGGACCCGTACAGTGCCATAATTGTCAAGAATATGGTCACACAAAAACTTACTGCAAGTTACCTTCAGTTTGTGTTATCTGCGGTGAATTGCACGGTACTGCTGGTTGTACTAAGCGTAAAGATTTAGCAGGAAAAAAATGTAGTAATTGTGGAGGTAATCACACCGCTAACTACAGAGGATGTCCTGTCTATTCTTTCGTTAAACAGACTATGGGGCAAAAACCTAAATTAGCTCCAGCACAAACAGCAAACGCTTACTCCGCCACTTTTGCTCAAATGAGCCAACCTGTCACTTCACGTGTATCGTATGCCGATGCAGCTAAGACTAGTTCTATTCCCACACAAAATATTCCGCCTCAAAATAATTCAACGAATGCAAACTCAAGCTTTAATTTTAGTCGCCTTGAAGCTACTATTGAAAATCTAGTGCTGACTATAAATAATTTTACAACAAATATGACTAGCATGATGCAAGAAATGCTACGAATGCAGTCTACACTGCTTCAAGCATTAGTTAACAAGCCATGAACACGTTAAAGATAAGTTTCTGGAACGCAAACGGCATTCGCCAACATAAAAATGAACTTGAGCACTTCCTCACGGAAAAAAATATTGATATAATGTTGGTTTCTGAGACTCATTTGACTTCAAGAAGCCTATTCAAAATTAATGGCTACATTTTATATGATTCAAAGGACCCAAGAGGAAGAGCTTGCGGGGGATCAGCAATTTTAATAAAGTCAAGACTCAAGCATTATATTCTTGACAACATTTGTGAAGAACATCTACAAGCAACGAATATTTGTATCGAAAATTTTTGCACAAATTTTGTCATATCATCAATTTACTCCCCTCCTAGATTCGCAATTACTGAGGATCAATACGAGGATTTCTACAAATCTCTTGGCCCTTGTTTCGTAGCAGCTGGAGACTATAATGCAAAACATACTTTCTGGGGTTCGCGTCTTATCACACCTAGAGGACGAGCGTTGTTCAACTCAATTTCAAAAATGGGCTTGGACGTCATTTCGAGTGGGGAGCCCACTTACTGGCCTACTTACATACATAAAATTCCGGATATTATAGATTTTGGCGTCATGAAAACTATTTCTAGGGAATTAATTCACGTCGAAGCTTCCCTAGATCTATTGTCCGATCACTCTCCCACGATCGTTACAATTTGTAGCCCACTGAGAAGTGCTCTACTTCACCCATATGTGAAAATGGTCATTAGTGTTAATTGGCTGCGATTCAAAAAATATCTTAGTAGTCATTGCACTGAAAACATTAAGCTAAGAACTCATGACGATATTGAATCTAATATTGCTAATCTTAACGAAAATATTAAGCAGGCAGCTGAACATGCCACTTCCTCCCATTCGCAGACTGGGTTTAACAGAATATATTCTACGGATATTGAACTTCTCGTATGTGCAAAAAGAAGAGCTAGAAGAGAATGGCAACAGCACAGATCACCCCAAAATAAAATTAGATTTAAAGAGTGCACTAAAAGACTCCAAGAACTGCTTGCATATGAAAAAACTGCATCTCTTAAGAACTATCTGGAAAATCTCGATGTCACACCAGCATCTAATTATTCTTTGTGGCGCGCTGCGAAAAGAATTAAAACACCCGTTGAGTTTAAACCACCTCTGCGCACTTCTACCGGAGTTTGGGCCAGGAGTGATATTGAAAAAGGTAACTTGTTTGCAAAGCATTTAAAATCCGTATTTACCCCAAACACATGTACTGGTGTCGTTGATTTCCCGAGTGTAGTTGCGCTACCCCCTCGACCCATAAAATTTAAAATGTGTGATGTACAAAATCTAATTGCTGAACTCAACCCGAAGAAAGTACCGGGTATTGATGGAATTAGTAACCAAATGCTAATAAAATTGCCTCGTATTGGAATTAGAATCATGTTATTCATTTTTAATGCCATTTTACGACTAGAGTATTATCCCCACAGCTGGAAGCTTGCCAAAGTTAAAATGATTCCAAAGCCGGGCAAAGATCTTACCAAGGCAGAATCATACAGGCCAATAAGTCTGCTATCAACAATGTCAAAACTTTTCGAAAAACTGCTCATGTCAAAATTGTCCCCAATTCTAATTGGTAGTGGGTGTATCCCAGACCATTCAGTTTGGTTTTAGAAGTCAGCATAGCACTATTGAACAAACGCATATATTGGTTCAATGTATAAGAAGAACATTTGAAGAAAAGAAGTACTGCTCTGCACTCTTTATTGACGTTTCGCAGGCATTTGATAAAGTGTGGCATGGAGGCCTAATTTTTAAATTAAAATCATATCTACCAATAAATTTGGTGAAGTTATTAGAAAGTTACATTACTTCCCGGAAGTTCACGGTTGTGGAAGGAGAATTCATGAGTGTGCCCGAAACTATATCGTCCGGTGTGCCACAGGGGAGCATACTGGGGCCAGTTTTGTATTTAATTTATACTTGTGATATGCCTTTGAGCAGCAATATCCATACATCTACGTTTGCCGATGATACAGCCTGCCTAAGTATGCACGAAAATCCTCATGAGGCTTCCCGATATCTACAAGAACATATAACACAACTGGAACTATTGTTAAAATTATGGAGAATTAAGGTAAACGAGCAAAAGTGTGTTCAGGTAACATTTACCCTGCGAAGAGATACTTGTTCCCCAATTCGAATCAACAATCAAGTTGTTCCTCAGCATTCACATGTAAAATACCTTGGTATACACCTTGATCGACGACTTACATGGAAACACCATATTGACTCAAAGCTAGGACAAATGAAACTTAAACTAACTCAGATATATTGGCTGATTGGTAGAAACTCAACACTCAGCCTAGACTGCAAACTTTTATTATACAAGTCGCTCTTGAAGCCAATATGGTGCTACGGAATTCAGTTATGGGGCACTGCTTCAGCTTCTAACGTCGAGAGAATCCAACGAAGGCAAAATAAAATTTTACGTTTGATAACATCGGCTCCATGGTACATAAAAAACTCAAATATACATCGTGATTTGAATATGCCACTAGTGATTGAAGAAATAGCAAAATACGCAGGCAAATATTTAACAAAACTCGAGTCACATCCTAATCCGCTTGCTCGTAACATCTTGAATTTTACTGGCCACATTCGCTTGAAAAAGAAGGACACAAGGGCTCTTTTACACAACACTCTAGATGGGATTGCTTGAAAATATTTTTTTTTTTTTTTTTTTTTTTTATTATCACTACTTAAGTATTATTTATAACTATCACTAAGTTTATGTCCGACAGTGGTCGGGCCTAATACTTATATTTTAGATTTAAGATTTGAATACTTATTGTTAGTTCATAATTGAAGATACAATAAATAAATAAATGTATTAAAAAAAAAAAAAAAAAAAAAAAAATTGATATAATTTATTTTTCTAGAGCTCAACTAAGAGCTCATAGGAATATTGTTTAACAATTAATTTCTAAAACTAAATTACATCTGCTTATATACTAACTATGAGAATAATGCTTAGGCTATCTTAACAAAAGAGGGAAAAGGAAAGGTATATGCTTACTAGCTAAAATGTTCCTTTTAATTTCCCACGGTAGACGTGCGGCGTGTGTCGCATAAGAAATTTTGAAAAACCCAAACAGTGCCTACGTGTTTAACATATATTTTGTATTGTTTATATTTATGTATAAACACATGCGGTTATTAAATATGATTTATTCAAGTGCTTTATGCCGCGGCCTTTGATCAAACTCATGTGACCGTTATACAAAATATTTTAGTTGCAGTCTGTCAATGCAACTTGACACTGTTTTGTGTATCAGCAATGTTGGCTTCACATGTTTACGATACACTGTTGGTTATAGTGATAATCAAACCACGCTACACCTCCACCTTTTACAAGAATGTTCATATAACGTTAATTTTATGGACATTCTTTTACAATTTGTTATTTTAAATTATATAATAGAGTAGAATTATTTATTTATTTTTTTGTAGTCCGGACATACTTGTATATTAACTTATTTAGTTTTATATGGGTTAAGTCTATTCTTATGAACTATTTGCTCTTTGTTTGATTTCTTATCTACTAAGGTTACATTATTTCTTAAATCTATTTTCTTAATTTTGTAAGGTCCTTTATATTGGGTTTCTAACTTATGACCTGCTTCATTTTTGAGTAAAACTAAGTCTCCTATTTTAAAATTATATTCTATTATTTCCTTATCGTAATTTAATTTTTGCCTAAGTTTATGTCTATTTAGTAACTGTTGAGCTCTTTTATATGCTACTTCTAACCTAAATTTGGATTCCTTAGCATAGTTGTCTATATTATAGAGTGGAGTAATTCTATCTACTTCATTAAACTGTTGAAAAGAATTTGGCTGTTTTGCAAAAACTAATTCATATGGACAGTAATTATGTACTTATTTAGCCATTCATCCCAATCAGTTTTATCAACTGTTATATAAGATCGTACGTATTCATTAAAAGTTCTATGACTTCTTTCAATTGTACCTAATGTCTGATGATGGTATGCAGTTGAAGTTAGTTTTTCTATTTTAAATATATTACATAGTTCTGTCAATAATTCATTTTTATATTCGGTACCCATGTCCGAAATGAACGTCTTCATTGGACCATAAGTAAGTATAAAATTATCAAATATCGCCTTAGCAATTGTTTTAGCGTTTTTGTCTTGTATTGGTATAGTCACTAAATATTTAGTTAAATCACATATTATGGTGACTGCATATTCATTTGCAAATAATGATTTTGGAAACGGTCCGATTGTGTCTACGTACACCGTGCCAAATGGTTTTGTTGGTGTAATTGTCATCGGACTTTTAGAATGTTTGAATGTTTTGGCCGTTTGACATTTATGACATTGTTTTACATGTTTAGATATGTCTTGACATATTTTTCGAATAGTAATATCTTTTTATTTTTTCTAATGTTCTATATATTCCGCAATGACCTCCTTCTATGGGGTCGTCATGATACTTCAGCATAATTTCAAGAATTGCCTTGGCATTCTTATTATTAATTTGGTTCACCTTATTTAGTAGCGCTACTATTATATTTTTTAAATATTTATTGCCCATTTCTTTAAAATCATTTATTGAGATAAATTCGAAAATTTTCTCTGTAGGTGACACTTGTAATTTATGAATACTGTATTTACCGGCCACTTTTTCGAGCCTAGGGAAAAATTGTCCTAAGTCAAGATTCCCTTTAGTAAATAAATCATTAATTTGTACATGTGCAATTATTAATTTTCTGACGTCAGTATTATTTAATGGTACAAATATATTGGGATTATTATTATTTTTATTTATGCTATGCTGATTATTTATTTTATTACTATTTTGGTTGTCATAGGTCATCGATCTGGTCGTGACTCTTAATACCGATAACATTTTTGATTCATTTCTTTAAGGTCTGTTATGGTAATTCGCGATAAAGCGTCAGCAACATAGTTATCTTTTCCCCTAAGATATTCTACTGTAAAGTTATATTCTTCCAAATCGAGTCTAATTCTTGTTAACTTGGAGCTTGGGTTTTTCATTGAAAACAAATAAGAAAGTGGTCTATGATCAGTACGGACAAGAAAATGTTTTCCATATATATATGGTCTGAAGTGGGTAATTGCCCAATGAATTGCAGTTAATTGTTGCTCAATGTTTGATTTGTTACTTTCTCCCTTTGTGAATGTTTTTGATGCATAAGCAATAGGTAAATGTTTACCATCATATTCCTGTGTCAAAACCGCACCACAAGCGTACTTACTTGCATCTGTTGTTATACAAAATTCCTTAGTAAAATCAGGATATTGGAGTAAAGTTGGACTCATTAGTGCTTTCTTAAGATATTTAAAAGCAAAATCACAGTCTTTTGTCCATTCAAATGGTGTATTTTTCTTGGATAATTTTGTTGAATGTCTGGAGTATTCAGAAAAATGTTGTTTAATGAATCTCCGATAATAGTTAGAAAAAGCTACAAATCTTTTTGCGCTATCTGCATCTGTTGGTATTGGATAGTTTTCTATAATTGAATATTTACTATCGTCTGGTAATATTCCTTTATCTGTACATTTGTGTCCAAGATATGTTAATTCTTTCATGAAAAACGAACATTTCTCTAGATGCAGTTTTAGATTGTGTTTACGGTATAAGTCAAAAACACTTTAAATTTGAAAGCATATGTTTTTCTGAACATCCCAGGACAACTAAGTCGTCCATGTAAAGGAATGCTTGATCTGGTTTTAGTCCAGTAAAAGCAAGTGTCATCATTCTTTGAAAATAATTTGGTGCTATTTTTAAACCATAAGGTAATCTAGTGAATCTGTATGAAGCGTTATTGGTTGAGAATGCTGTTAAGTCTCTGGAGTTTTTCTCCAAACTGATTTGGTGAAAACCTGATATTAAGTCTAAACAGGAGAAATATTTTGCTCTACCAAGTTGGTCCAATATATCATCGATTCTAGGCAATGGGAATTTATCTGCAATTAATTTTTTATTTATTTGTCTGTAATCTATGACAAGTCTCCATCTTTTCTGCTCGGAGTTTGGAAGTGATTTCTTTGGTACTAATAAGATAGGACTGTTGTATTCAGAAAAGGAAGGTTCAATAATTTTATCATCTATTACTTTTTTCACTTGTCTATCAATTTCTTCTTTATGTGTATGTGGTACACGGTAATTTTTAATATATACTGGTTCTCTATTTTTTACTCTCAACTTCTGTTTATAAAAGTTATAAGTTATTAGTTGTTATTGTTTCTGATTCCAAACCGAAAATATCACTATATGTTGAACATAGTTCCGTTAATGTATTTTTAAATTGTTGTGGAAAATTTTTCTGTAAAATTTTTAATATTTCTGATTTTCTTTGCGTATTTTGGACTAAATTTCTTTTGATAATCTCATAATCAGAGATGTTTTCGGTTTTTATGTTACTTTGTTTGATTTTAGTAATGGTGTTATTAGTGTTTAAGATACGAATAAATGCTTTGTCAGATTTAACTAATGTATTTGGTATAAAAATACCTGGTTCAATTTCTTGATTTGGAATTAATATTTCATTATTTGAATTGTTAAAATATACTTTCCTTATTACTTCACATCTTGGAGGTACATAAATTTCATTGCAGTTATTCGTAATCGGTATATCTATTGTATGTGGTATATTAAATGGTCTAAGGACAAGATAATCGTTATCTGGGTTGAAATCCAATATACAGTTATATTTTTTGATAAAATCCATGCCAATGATTCCATCGCATGGTATCGGAAAATTATTTTCTCCCACCTGGAAGTTATGTGGTATTAAAAAGTTTTTAAATTTTAAATCGAAAAATGTTTTTCTAATCGATTTGATATTACCTTGTCCTATTCCACTTAATTTGGCTTAATTTAACGAAATTTGATTTTATTAATGAAATGTCTGCACCAGTGTCTATTAAGAGTGTGAGTGTAGTGTTAGTATTGCCTAATTGAATATTTATAAAGAAGCTCAAGTTTAAATTTAGATGGTAAATTTTTACTGATTTAATCCTAGGGGAAATTCGGAGTTTTCCGAACTGTTTTCATTTGATTCTGTTGCTCTTACGTAGTTATTGTTCTTACGATTATTATTAAATCTTTGCCGGTTTCTGTAATAATTGTTATTATTATAATTATTATTGTTGTTATTATTTCTACGTGGGTAATTGTTTCTTCCACGTGATCGTGTGTTATTACCACGGTAATTGTTTCCAGATTTGTACTTTTGTCCATAGTATAATATGGCATTTTGTTTACTGATAGCATCGTTCATGCTATTAAATTGACCTGCCTCCATGATAAACTTGACTTTATCAATAGTGCAGTTTTTAGTTAATGCCTTTACGGCAGTTTGTGTGGAATATTTTGTAGCTAAGTCGCATGACATTCCATCTGAAATGTATGCGGTTTCTAATGCTTTAGTTAAATTTTCTATTTCGTTGCAATAAGCATTGGCAGTTTTATTGTTTTGTTTTATATTTAAAATTTTTGCCGTTAATACTTCCACAGATTCTCCCTTGACGCTATTTTTTAGTTTGTGTATTATTTCGGATATAGTTGATTCATTATTGATTAGATTTCTAGCGTTTCCTTTTAGTTTTGTTTTTATTAGAGATACTGCCACAGATTCGTGGCTGCCTTTTATTGATTCTACCAAAGATAAGGAGTCAATAAAGGAGCGCAAATTTTCAGATTTTTCATCAAAGTCTGTAATGAGCTTTGATGCTGTGTTTAAAAAGTCTACTACTGTTTGAGTTATGGTGGTTTCAGTTATAGGCCTTAAAATATTATATGTTACACTTTCGTGTAATGAATTTGGTAATTCGATCTGTATTGATTTTTTATGGGCTAGTTTTGAAATTCTGTTTGTTAAGTCAAAGAAAAATGCGTCTGCTGCACAGTGGTTCAAGACGCCAATCTAGCTGGAAAAAAGTCAATATTTTTATGTTTCAAAGTTCACATAATTTTTTTGGTAATTGTTAGATAACTATCCACTGTGCATAACTGTATATCAGGTTTTTTTTAGTTTTTGCTTATTTTCGTTGTTATGATGTTTTGAAAATGAACAATTGCATTGTCACTGTTGTTATAGCAGCTCAGTCGATTGACAGCATCACATTTGAACTGATCGTAACATCAAAGAAGAGCAAATTTTGTCTTTATTTTTTACACTGCATTATGTCAGGTATGTTTAAGCTATATTATAAATAAATGTCGAATTTGAATGCTCTGTGTGTACAATAATAGATAAGAGGAAATATGTGTTTTGTGTGGTAAAAATTTAGAATTTTTTGGTTTTTAGAGTAACTTTTAAATAGGATTCCCGTGAAATGAAATGTGCTCTGTTGATATGTGTAATGTCAACTTTAGATGGTAAAAAAAATTAGCTGCAATTATTTACCGGTAAACTTTTTATATACATATATAGATAACATACCCATAACACGGAGAGAACTGGAATGTGTATTGCATATAAGTAGTAGGGAACTGCCAATTGAGGCGCCGATTAAAATTGTTAAATTGTGGCTGAAATTGTTAAATTGTGGCTGAAATTGTTAAATTTGGGTAATTAAAATTTGAAAATTCTTAAATTCTTGGAAATTTGTGAAATTTGATACCTGCGAGGGTGGTTCAATAAGTCCATCCAGATTTTTGTTTACATAAGGAGTTTTTTGTTTACATTAACTTTGTGGGAACGGGTGATTTTTTTTGGGTAATATTAATTGTGGGAACGGGTGATTTTTTTTTGTGGGTGTGGTTAAGGGGTTTTATAAGATTAAGATTTCTCAAGTGTATATGCCGACGGGAAAATCATGAAAATGATTTTTCCTAATACCAATGGTGAAAATAGTGATTATTCATTTTTCCTAATGCCTACGGCAATGCATGATAAGTTTTCCTAATGCCTACGGCAATGCATTATAATTTTTCAAATGCCTATGGCAATGCATGATAAGTTTTCCTAATGCCTACGGCAATGCATGATAAGTTTTCGTAATGCCGACGGCAATACATGATTATTATTTTTTTCAAATGCCGACGGCAAAACACATTTTTATTTTTTTCAAATGCCGACGGCAAAACATGATTATTATTTTCTAGTACCAAAGGGAAAATTACCAGTGTTGCCAGACTATAGAAATTCGTTATCGTAATACTATATCAGTAATATCAGAGAAAATAGATTTGATGACTACTACGCGATTCTCATATGAATCGGGGGAATATGTGTATGATTTCCTCACGCTAATAAATTGTTTATAAATAAAATAATTAAATAAATTAATAAACAATTAATTTAATTATTTTATTTATTTATAAAATGTTCTCTTGTATATGAACACCCTATACTTGTGTGTAGATGATCCAGCTTGTTTGTCGCTGGTATTTATTTATTTGTTTAAGAAATATAATTGTATGTATGTATGTATGTATGTATATATAATTGTATGTATGTATGCATGTATATTTGTATGTGTATGTATGTATGTATGTATGTATGTATGTATGTATGTATGTTTGTATGTGTATTTGTATGTATGACTGAGGATGCTTGTGCGTAAAATATTTTGTAGAATACATTTATATTTTGCAACGTAATCATTTTCTTTGTCTACGATTATTTTAAAGCAGCAAAGTTTCAATTAAGTACACTCATCAGCAGAGAAACAAAAACTAAAAATTTGCAAGTATGCAATAAAGTTAACTTTCCTCCTCCCCACTTCCTTCTCTTTCATTTATGTAGTTTGTATTTGAAATAAGAAAACACTTGTACATTCTTTTATTTTGTATACATTTATTGTTTAAATTTTTTTTTAAATTTTATAATAATACATACATATGTCAATTCATATTTTAAGAAGTAAAAAAGTTCATTTAAAGCAAGACATTTCTTTTAATAGTAAAATAGCATTTTTTAATGCGCAAACACCAAAATTATGATAACTACAATAAAGATATTTTGGATGCTTGATTTCCATTTGTTTAAAGTTGATGCAGCCTATATCCTCAACGTTAAAAATTTTTCGGTGTAACATTTTTTCCAACCATCGTCTTTTTTCTTCACCTTTTACATAAATTGTTGAACATCTTGCGTTGGCTTTTAAAAAATTGCAAACGCTTTGAAATGAAACTGATCCAGCAGTCCAGTTTAGGTGAGCAAAGTGGCTAACACTTTGCTTCTCTTTGCTTTTTTATTGATAACCATTTAAAATCAAATGGGGATTTTATAATGAAATGGTTATATTCATAATTGTTGAAAACAATCGCTACTTCTTTTGCGATGAAATCATTTGAATTACTCTTTAAACCTTGTACGTCTATAAAAATTATGTTTTTATCCATATTACTCAATTTATAAGACTTTTCTAACTTGTCCTTTGATAGGTATATATTCTATTATACGATCATGAATAAGAATGCAGTAAGCTGTTGTCTTTGCTGCAATATTAGTTGCTGTTTCAAATTCTATTTTTATATCAATCGGGCCATTATTGAGTGATTCATTCTGATGACTGACATCTACTACAATAATAGGAGCTTTTGTCTTAAACTCTGGTGCAGTTAGAAGCGGTTGAGATTCTTTCATACAGGGTGGCCCAGAAAGACCGAAGTGGTGTGAATTCCTTATAACTTTTTATTTAAGACATATTTTTTTAATTTTTTGTTTTTTAAATACAGTAAATTTATAGGGAATATTTTTAGATTAGTTATTAAAAATTGTATCCCGCAAGTGGTGGCCATTTTCTGCTTCGCACAAATGTGCTCTTTCCATTTCCATTATTCATAACTTATTTATGAGTGACGACAATTACACCCAGTTAAGTGTACTGTTTGGTGCGGTGTTTCTTCAGAAAGGATCATTGGTCCATATTTTTTGGAAAATGAAAGAGATGTCGCCATTTCCATCAATGGTGATCGATATCGGGCCATGTTGGAAAATTTTGTAAGGCCAGCCTTGGAATACCATCCGCAAATATGGTTCCAACAGGATGGAGCCACAGCGCACACTCCGAGGGCCACAATGGCTATTTTACGCGACATCTTTGGGGAAAGAATAAATTCGCGTAGAAGCAATTTTAATTGGCCTCCTCGTTCCCCGGATTTAACCGCTCCAGACTGTTTCCTTTGGAGTTATTTAAAAGGGAAAGTTTATGTTAATAAGCCTAGGACTATTGAGGAATTAAAAACCAATATTCCAGACGAAATTAACAACATAACACCGGAAGTTTTGCGAAAGGTCATGGAAAATGTGTTGAAAAGAGATCATTTGTGCGAAGCAGAAAATGGCCTCCACTTGCGGGATATCATTTTTAACAACTAATCTAAAAATATTCCCTATAAATTTACTGTATTTAAAAAACAAAAAATTAAAAAAATATGTCTTAAATAAAAAGTTATAAGGAATTTACACCACTTCGGTCTTTCTGGGCCACCCTGTATAATAACTTTGTTGAAATCTTATTTACATATCATATAGAATTGCATATCGTTCATTTTTAAACTTTATGTTAAGATCATCATATGGATATGAAACTGAATTTAAATGTACTTTTAAATTAGTCAAATCACAATGAACAAACTTATTTTCTTGTTGAAAAGCAATCAATACAAAACGTGGACGTTCTCTATTTGCAGCCAGTTTAACATTCCAAATATGGCTAGTTCCTATGTTTAATTGTGGATTAATATGACAATCCCAACTGCGAAATGCCATAGGTATAGAAGCACCATTATTAATAATTTTTATCATATTCAATTTGCTAAAGTCCGATAATTGTACATGTGGGATTCTCCATGAGATGAGTGAAATTGTAAGTTTAGCTTTTTCAATAGAAACACTCGAGCGCACAAGATCTTCATCGTTTTTATTGCGCAAGAGTATCAATTCATGTTTTCCACTTAGTATAACTTTGTTGTAGTCTTCAGCGAATCCTAGAAGCATTTTTAGAGGTACATAGAAATTGAAAAATCCGTTTACAAGAGTGACATCGTCAATTTTGTTCCATCCAGCATTTTGCATCACGTTGCTTTCAGTTGGTGACATAGAAACCAAATTTTTTATGGTGCTTGTGGCTCCTAAATATCTTGTATGATCAATTTCAATTCCATTGAGCTCATAGCGAATTTCATCAAACAGATATGCCACAAAGTTGTTTTTTAGTATAAAGTTTTTTGAAGATGACGAAGATTTTGTCGTATTATCATCAGCAACAAACCCTTCCACATAAATGTAGCTCTCACTGGGTAGCACGTACAAATCTTGATTTTGTATTGAAATTCTAATTTCATCATTATTGTTGTAAGACTGTAAGTATGGTACATATGTATGATAGTCCTTTTTGATTATATTTTCATCAGACAAAGGTTTATCTAAGACATCTATTATTGAACTCATTTTGTCTTTAATTTCAAATTCAATGACTTCAGAAAATTTTTATTTGATGTTGTTAAAGCTTTTTGTTGAGCTGATCGCTTTAATGTTGTTGTTGTTTTTGCTGCTATATTTTTTAATGTGTTTGTGTTGTATATTAGCATTATTTAGTTGGCCTTAATTGTATTCGTATTGTAATTTCCTCTCCTCGGATATTAATTAAATCACCGTGTTGATCAATTACGCGTAGAGCTAGTGAACTTATCTCTCTGGTGTTCACAGGTAAATAGATGAGATTTCTTGGAACCTCGTCTATTTTATAGCCTGGAGGCACATTTATCGGAAATTCATGAAGTGTATGCGATTTGGAGTTATTCATATATGTGTTAATAGCGATACTACTTTCAATTCGCAAGAGATTCACTTTAAAAATATTAACTGGAAGATCTGAGTAATAATATTTGTTTGGTGTTAGGATTTTGCTATTGAATCCTAAAAGTTTTCCAATTGTGTTGTCCTTATTAAAATATACAGGATCCTTGGAACTATTAACTTTAACTTGCATTGTGTTGTTATTGGCTTCAATAAAAATCTTATTTGCTGGGCAAAGTCGTTTGTATTGCTCTTCTATAAAATCAACTATATCATTTAATTCGTAAGATCCAATTGGTATTTCAATTTTATGTTCTCTTATATGAAACATATTGTTGTAAGTGTCTACATTTGGAATACTGTTGTATGAATGAAAATCAGTTAGAGCACACTCATATGCATCATGTAATTCAATAGGAGGGAAGTAACTAGCAGATAATTCTGATGAGTTGGAGCTCAGAGTAAGTGTTATTGACATTATAACAGACTGATTACAATTAAATAAATTTTAGTACACAGTATGGTTTATAAGCATAATTTACATATTTATTTTATTTTCTTATTTTAAAATTAACATTAGTTTCTTAATATTAATGCTATTATTGTTCTTGATATGATGCTGTTGGTGATTTAGTTTTTCTTCCAACTATAATATTTCATCTTTACTTATCCAAGAATTGTGTTGATCTGAAAATCCTAGCCATTTAACATATACTTCCTTCGCTTTAGTTTTGAGAACCTTTTCAACTAAATATGTATTTGGAAATCTAGTTTTTGAAAGTTCATCAGTATAGAATCCACCTTTAATAGGATTACCAAGATAATCTTTTAATATGTATGTTGCAGGATTTGTATTTTGAACATTAAATTTCGACATTTTATACATCTTCAAATGACTGTATACTATATTAAGCAGTTTTTGCTCATTTGTTGAGTTGACTTTAATAGGAGACATTTTAATTGTGCGATGAAATTTTTTATTGTATGCATTAACTAAATCTTTGTGTATATCAATCCACTTATATGAACCATTATAGCTAAATTCTTTCCACATCATTCCTTTCAATGTTCTATTAAATCGTTCTACAATTGATGCTTTCATACTGCTATATGTTGAGTAGTGATTAATGTCGTATTTATGCATTAATTTTTCAAAGTTTTTGTTGAAAAATTCTTTACCATCATCTGTTTGTAAGTTTTTTGGTACTCGCCCCAATTCAAAAATATCTGCCATTGCCTTGGTTGTTTCGAGTGCAGTTTTTGTTTTTAGCGGTACTGCCCATGCAAATTTTGAAAATGTGTCGATTACAGTCAACAAAAATCGATAATTTTTATTTTCTTTAGAATAGTTCCCCATTTCAACTAAATCAGCTTGCCAAAGATCATCAATTCCTTTCATTACAACTCTGCGACGCACAAAATGTTTTCGTGCTTGCTTATGGAGTTTGTTTACTAAATTTCTTTTTGAAGACATTAAGTTATTTTTACTGATTTTTTGGAGAGTGTTGTGATCTACTTGAAGGACTTTCAGCTATTGATACAAACATTTAATTTTCCAATCTATAAATTTTCTCATTAAGCTGCTCAATTTGTTCTTCAAAGGATGTTTTCATTTTTTGGATATCTTTTTGAATTTTATAATTTTCTTCTATATCTAATTTTATTTCACGTTGTAGTTCTTCGATTTGCATTTGAAGATCTTCTTGAATTACAGTATTGTCTGCCTTAAAGTATGTTAATAATTTCTCTTCTAGTTTTTCGATTTGAGTTTGCAGAAACAATTTATTGATAACATCGTTTTCCTCCAGAGCTTCTGCAACATTTTTGATCCTTTTGTTTTGGACATCAATGTTGTTGTTCGTATCCACAAAGAACCCCAACAGTTTAGGTGCAATTTTCAAAGAAATTATGTTGCTAGTATCGTTTAAGTAGTGTCCAAATTTATCAACAGACATGCTTTATATACTTTATTAAAGTTAATGTATTATATTCGCTTCACGTAGCTCTTCAATAATTGATACAATCTCGTTATTGTGATTAGTATGACCTGCACCTTGTGATGCGAGCAGTAGTCGAAGTCGATCTACTAACTCATTGGGATCATCCCAGTATATATAGTTGGGCTTATGAATATTAAATTCCATCATTCCATCACCTAAATAGCTACCTTTTGGCTTAGATCCTGTTGATTGAGGTAAATTCTTCTGGTTTTTTTCGTCAATAAATTTCTTAATAATATGTTTATATTTATAACCTCTAGTACCCTTTATTCGACCATCAGGTGTATAGTCTCTTCTATATGCATTAGTAGTAATTAAAATCTTTTTATAGATTTCGAGTTCAAATTTATCATAATTTTTTGGTATTTTATGAAACATTAGAGAAAATAGCCCTGGTGTTAGGGCCCATAATTGACCACCAACTTGTATTTTATCTTCATTAAGTTTGAGCGTACTATCACCAAATTTCCATTCATTATTGAAATCTTTATGTGGACCATAGTTTGTATCTAGTTCATTTTTTCCTTCCAAGACTGATAAGTCAGTATAAGTATCTTCTGTATTGGAAGTCTGTGAGTAAAAATCATCATCATCATCATCGTTATCATCATTTACAGTATTAGCATCATTTAATGAGATGGTATTATCAAATATTGTTCCTTCTGCTAGTTTCTTTGGTGTACTTGACTCTATCTTGACTGATGTTTTTTCAGGCTTAAGACTTGTATTATTTTCAACTTCTACCTTCATTTTACTTTCTTCTTTCATGGGAATTCTTTTAATTTTTTTAGAACTATTTATGAATTCTTTGAGTGGTTCTGTTATAGGTTTAAATGTATCTCTTAGTTGTTCATGTGTATCTATTTCACCAGTTTTTATACTACGAAGCTTTTTCTTTAAGACATTTCTTGTCAACACCAATTGTTTTAAAATTTTCTCATCCATACTTAATAATAGTAAATAACAGGTATCAGCTATTAGATCAGGTATCAGCCTTTTAGGACCTGGTCTGGTTTTCAGATCAGCTTTTCAGGACCTGGTCTGGTTTTCAGATCAGCTTTTTAGGACCTGGTCTGGTTATCAGATCAGCTTTTTAGGACCTGGTCTGGTTATCAGATCAGCTTTTCAGGACCTGGTCTGGTTATCAGATCAGCTTTTTAGGACCTGGTCTAGTTATCAGATCAGCTTTTTAGGACCTGGTCTGGTTATCAGATCAGCTTTTTAGGACCTGGTCTGGTTATCAGATCAGCTTTTTAGGACCTGGTCTGGTTATCAGATCAGCTTTTCATGAGCTGGTCTGGTTATCAGATCAGCTTTTCAGGACCTGGTCTGGTTATCAGATCAGCTTTTTAGGACCTGGTCTGGTTATCAGATCAGCTTTTTAGGACCTGGTCTGGTTATCAGATCAGCTTTTTAGGACCTGGTCTGGTTATCAGATCAGCTTTTTAGGACCTGGTCTGGTTATCAGATCAGCTTTTTAGGACCTGGTCTGGTTATCAGATCAGCTTTTTAGGACCTGGTCTGGTTATCAGATCAGCTTTTCAGGAGCTGGTCTGGTTATCAGATCAGCTTTTCAGGACCTGGTCTGGTTATCAGATCAGCTTTTTAGGACCTGGTCTGGTTATCAGATCAGCTTTTTAGGACCTGATCTGGTTATCAGATCAGCTTTTTAGGAGCTGGTCTGGTTATCAGATCAGCTTTTCAGGACACCTGGTCTGGTTATCAGATCAGCTTTTCAGGACCTGGTCTGGTTATCAGATCAGCTTTTTAGCACCTGGTCTGGTTTTCAGATCAGTTTATCAGGTAGCAGCTCAGCTTATAGCAAATAGATGTATGAAGTTTAAAGTTAGATTAATAACTAAAGTGAATGTTTATCAAGAGTAGTTTATATAGTTATGAAATAGTCAAATTGCTTTCTGTAGCGACCATTGTTTAATTCATTATCTTTGCTTATCACCAAAAATCCATATTTATCCTTCCAACACTCTCGACAAATTTCTTGGAACTTTTCATAACTCATATCGCTGCCAACATGATCCCTATAAACATGCTTCATATTCGTCTCATCTTGCTTAAACATTATAATAACATTTGCATTGTCTCTTATTAAATGCTTGGGAATTCTAGTATAAGTTTGACACAAGTAGAATGAATCAACATCCCTATGTCGCCCCATACAAAAATATGTACGTATATTATTCTGCTTTTCACATGCAACATCATCAAATATCATAATTGAATTAGTTTTAGCTGGTGGAATAACTGATTCATTATCTGTAAATGTATAATATCCCATTCCTTTAATTGGTGAAATTAGTTTCTTCAGATATTCATATTCGGACTGATATAAAGATTTTGAGTATAAATAGATGTTTTCAAACTTGAGTCCATTAGGACTTTCTAGTAAGCCAATCATAACATTAGTCTTTCCACAATTTGATGGTCCCACTATTAGAGCACGAATTGAATTTGGTAAGAGGGGGCTGTGCTTTATTTTTGAAGTAATGTTCGATGATTCATCAATATTACGAACTAAAATATTTTTATGTTGTTTCACTAACTGCATTTTTGTAACTAAATGCATTTCATAATTGTTACCTCTTATTATAGAAAAAATTAGATAATATGGTTATACGATATCAAAAAACGTTTAGTCATAAAAACACCTTCGTTGGGGGAGGTATAGTAGATAAAATAAAAAAAACGCTCTACCTGTTGAACTTCATCTTCCTGGATATCAGTACTGTGGACCTGGAACAAAACTACAAAAACGTTTAAATCGAGGTGACAAAGGAATTAATTTATTGGACTCTGCTTGTAAAAATCACGATATTGCGTATTCAAAAAATAAGGATTTAAGTACTAGACATAAAGCTGATAAAATACTGGAAAATTCAGCTTGGAATCGAGTTTTATCAAAAGATAGTAGTCTTGCTGAAAAATCATTTGCATATATGGTTACTAACGCAATGAAAGCCAAAACAAAATTTGGTATGAGTGTGGAGAAAAAGAAAAATGTTGGAAAGAACAAGCTAAATGATAAAAAACTATTTAGAACATCAATTAGAGCTGCAACAAAAATACTAAATAAGGAAAAGCCATTAGATATTAACTCAGCTATTAAAATTGCACGAAAAACTATCAACAAATCATTAAAAGGAAAAAAATCTCAAATTATATTACCACGTGTAATACGTGTCCCAAAAATTGGTGGATTTTTGCCTCTAATACCGATTTTAACTGCTCTGGGTGCAATTGGTAGTCTAACAACTGGAGGTGCTGCCATAGCTAAAGCTGTAAATGCAACAAAGAATGCCAAAAATCAACTTGATGAAGCAACTAGACATAATAGAGCGATGGAATCTATAGCAGTTGGCAAAGGACTTTACTTAAAACAGTATAAAAAAGGTTATGGCTTAGTTCACAAAGAAGAATCAAAAAACTCTTAGAGATGCTGCCCAACAGACCATTATCTGATGTGGACCTAAACCGTTTCTCTATAAATATTCCATATTTCAGAGGAGTTTTCATGTTGAATACTCTACCAAAACGAACAAAGAAAATTGAATGTGGAATAATCAACTTAGATGTATCAACAGGACCTGGTACACATTGGGTAGCATATTATAAAAACAACAATGAAAAAGAATATTTCGATAGCTTTGGAAACTTACAACCTCCTTCAGAAGTAGTCAAATATCTTGGTACAAATGTAAAATACAACTATAACCAACATCAGAATTTTAATACCTGTGGTCACTTATGTCTTAAATTTCTTTATGAAATAACTGAAAATATTAAATAAAAACACAAACATTTATATCTTACAAAACTCTTTAATGTCTTTTTATTTATAATTTAAAATACAAAGCTAATATATTTTATTGCCAAATAGGAAATTGGGAATTTTGAATTAGAAATTCACTCAGCTCACTCTCAACGATTAGATTTTCTTCACCTTCTCTGCTTAGGCAATAAGATCCACTGGATAGATCTTTAATATCGTCATCTGTTAAAATATTATACCGTTTAGGCAGGAACATTATGTGTTTATTCATTTCCACTTTTAGAGTTGGTCCATATTTAGTTGTTACACGTAACACATTTTTAATAGTGTATTTCGTTGATGATTCAAACTCCTTTATGTGGATTAAAGTCTTGCTGTTTAGAGCATTAAATTTTGAAATTAGATTTGATGTGGAGTCCATTTTTTTAATTAGTTCTTCTCACTTTGAATGTTTAACTGGAAATGATCTTAAAAGAAGCGATGATGACTTCAAGAAGACTAATCAAAAATAATTATGGTGAAATAGTGAATAAGTGGTGGATAGTGATAGACAGAAAGAGATAGTTATAGAGAAAAAAGGGATAGAGAGAGAGAGAGATAGAGTGCTAAAAAGAATTATGGAATAGAGATGATGGTATAGATTTTTTTAAGATTAGGAGATACTACTTTAAAAATTTACTGAGAAAATTAGTCTTTAAGGAACCTTCCAATATTCATCATCATTCATTTATCAGCAAATAAAATGAGCCAAATTAGACGTACTCTAAACCAATTTATGAGAGATTTTGAAAGCTTCAAGCTTTCTGATCATTGGGAGATGATAAAATTTTTCCAAAATATGCTGGATGAGAACGAAGAATATGGAGTTATGGAAGATGAAGACAACACAGAAGGGCACTTCAAAAGCTGTCCTTGGTATGATCCTGAGTGTGAGGAAGGACCCGATACTTGTAGATGTACAATATATTTTTTACGAAAAAGTATATTAGAACATCTAATAATTGGATACTACGAAATGTTTCCATCATTATAAATAAAATAAATAAAAATTAAACTAAATTGTATTATTAAAAGAAACAAATGAAATAAATATAAAATAAAATTGTATTATTAAAATATTCCTCGTTTTGCATTATTTTTTCTAAAGGAAAATTAGGAATCATCTGTTTGTAAGTTTTTTGGTATTCATCTCAATTGAAAAATATTTTCCATTGTCTTGGTTGTTTCTCTTTATGAAATTTAATGGAATTTAATAATATTGTGAAATTCAATTTCTCTTGTACAGAACTTCTCAAAGAAAACAAGACTGAGCATGCTTAAATGATATTAAAACAAGACTGTGCATGTTTAAGCGATATGAAAACAAGAATTTGCAAATAAGCAAAAACAAAAAATTTTTTGATCCAACGAAGTAAAACCAGTAAAGAAATAAACACCAGTCACATATTTCATTCTTTTTTCAATATTTTATTTAAAATTTTTTCTTAAAAATTTATTTACATTTGTACAATCATTTTTCTTGATAAATAAATTAATAGGATTTTATAATTATAATTATATAATTTTTACAAAAATAAATAGGATTTTATATACATCAATTTTTCTTTTAATAAATAGGATTTCATTTACACTAATTTTTCTTTTAATAAATAGGATTTTATTTACAATAATTTTTCTTAATAACAAAGATTTTATATACAATTTAAAAATTTAAAACTAATTAACTAATTAACTAATTAATTAATTTTAGCCATTTTCTTGCATTCTAGCAATCTCATCTAGCAACATGTCAAGTTCGTATTCAGGGTTAGTTTCCTTAATACGAAAATGATACCATGCATATGTGTTAATGTTATTTGACCTAATTTTTCTCTTATCGTCTCCATAACTTAATACTACCTTATTTAATTCACTAGTATATATTTGATGTAGCTTAGATTTAAATGTTAACATACTATCATATACATTGGTCTTATTAAATAAACAATTTTTATAAGTAGCTAAACTATATTTATCTAATATGGCTCTCTTTACCCCCTTCGATTTCTTTACATCATTTTGATCTTGAACGCTAAATGAATACATTTTAGATCGCAACCCGACAAATTCTTTCATTATTTTTCCACAATTTTCATCTTTCATCATACCCAGCACCTTTTTATTAACCAGAGGAAAATTATAAATGTTGTCTGTAGGATAGTCCGATGTATCAAATTGTTCTTGTATGTCATTTTTTATGTCAGCATAAAAGTCGTCCGTCTTTATTGAATATATAAAAGAGTCCGTGTCCATATAGTTTAAGGAGAGTTTTGCCTTAAACTTAGGTTCCATGTACCCGTAATGGAAATTATACATTTTCCATTTGGACAGCTCGAGTACACAAAATCCTAAGTAAATTGGTTTATTGTAGCAGGTTTTGACTCTTGTCATTTCGATTGCTACCAGGTCCTCTGAAAATATAGATAAACTATGAAAATTTGGTTTTGATATCCAATCTTGGACACCCAAATGATTACAGTTCATTCTCTCCCAACTATTGACAATTTTAACATCTCTCCTCTTGTCCACATTTTCCATGGTTTTACCATACACAGCATTATTGAGAAGTTTGAAAAAAATTTTTCAAAAGCATTTTTAGCAGTGGCTCTATGTCTGGTATTTAAGTCAATGTAGCCTTTTAACCATGGAGATTGTTTAAATGCTAGAATACGATGAGTTTTCTTTAAAACTAAGCCATATTCTAAGCACTGTTTTAGAACTCTAAAGTGTATCACATATGATTGCTTTGTAGAGAAATCGGTTATCAACTTGTTGTACTTCGCTTGCATAGGTTTCTTATTTTCAGCGCAAAAAGGAAGATCATTATGCAAGTCGTGTAAATGAGAGGGATAATCCAACGTGACCTCATATACATAACCGTCTGTTCCATTATCAGCTATGCTGTTTGGATCCAGATTCAGCTCGTCTTGCGATAACCATCTGAACCCACCATGAGGAAGATATTCCGACATTGCCCAACCGTAAAGGTTATTTGCGTCTAAATAGACAAGAAATTCTGATGGTTTTGATGCATCGAAATCTTCCAAATATTTGTTATTCGCTTTTGAATATCTTTGGCTACACTGTACGATCCCCCCACGTATACCTTTTTTCATAAAATTGTACATGTCTATGTCTGTCAATAACTCTAATTCAATTTTTGTATATTTGAGCATTGCATCCCAGGAAAGGCCAGGTGCTGTATAATACTGGCATGGATCGAGCTCATAAATACCCTTACAGACTTTTCTAAAATTCTCAAAAATATCTGTCAGTAAGAGGACATCTGTTTTTAAGTAAAGTTCCATGTAGTCTTTCATAGTTTTGCAACCAAAAGTATTCCATACCTCTACAGCATGTGAGTATTCCTCTAAAGAACACTCTTTATTGTTCAACTTATTAAAGAAATCACTGCGTGAAGGGAGCTGACACTCATCTAATTTTTGAAATGAATTTAGGTACTCATAGGGGAAAATACCTTTTTTCTTAATAAGCTGAAACTCGTTTTCTGACTGAAATAATGACCTTATAGTGCTGAAATCATTATCCGACAAATTGCAGGCTAATGATTCCAAACTCTCAGCCATAAAACGTATTGTATCAAGAAATCTTATTTCAAGCTTATGACCATCACTCATTTCTGAAAATTGGGAGAGGGATATATAAAGCTCCTTATTGAGAGGGAGTACTTTCAGCTGCATTGAAATTTCACCTAGTTCTTTAATAAAAAGATGTGAGTCATAGTTTGAATAATTATGAAAGTAAACTGGTATAAACTTGGGAATTTGATAATTTAAATTACACTTATTGTGGGCTGCACCTCTATATTTACCACTAATGTGGCAATGATCTCTAACGCGATCTTTACCTAAAAATTTTTGACAAATATGACAATTTACCGCACTATAAAAACTATACACATCAGAAGGGGATAAAGTATCCATTTGCCTATTATTAACTAAATAATTATTGTAAATATCCTCACAATCTTTAACTAAATATGATACAAATTTTGTGGGGGCATCTTTCCCAGTATAAACCCTTAACTTATCTAACTTACTGTTATGGAGACACTTAATGTAATAACTAAATGCACAAGGAGTGTGCTTTTTAATTAAACTAGTTTTGTTACTTACATTATCCCTTATATTTTCCAGGATGCACTCGAAGTCAGCATAAACCACAAAGGGGACATCCATTTTCCTTTGATGTCCCTTAAAGCTGAGAATTGCATCCGGACCTGATGGCATACTTGTCACAATTTTACCGCATTCAGTCTTATGATGACTTATTCCACTCTCGCTATGAGTGTACTGCAGACAGGTGTTGCAGAAATGCAGTTTGTGTCCATTCTGCGTTATCTGACTTCGTAAAAGTCTGTGAATAATAAAAAATAGTTAAAAATTTATTAGTAAAATGTATCTACTATAAAATATATAAAACAAGTATATGTATCATTAAATTAAAGTGTTGTAAAATTTTTTAACTTACCTTGATATGTCCTTTATCAAAATATAGTGATGAACTTCACCATTCTCCAAAAGAAGCAAGTTTACATGAGTAATTTTCTCGTCCTTAGTCACATAATAAAGACCAATGATTTCATTTGTCCCCTCATCATACCCAAATACGTTAACGCTTATTCTAGGATTGTTCACCTCAAACACGTTAATTTTTTTTAGAGCTAATGGGAAGCTTAAATTTTGGAAATTTAACACTTCACCATTTCGCGTAAAAATAATGTCTGCTGAAATGTCCTGAATACCATAAGAACTGCAACGTTCTTGATTGTATGTTGTGGTATCCATGGTAGCAATCAAACACCACTTGAAGCAGTATTCATCATCATTTTGTATATTGATGCAAGCTTTTTTTTTATTAGTTTTTGAGGTGTGGATATCCAACTTGATCCTTTGACGAGCGACGATTTGTTGATGTTGATTTCTGCTCGGACTATGCGTGATAAAGTCCAACCAGAATCGCGCTCTTCAAATTCGGACATTTTGGTTGAAATTTCCTCAATCTGTTTACGAAATATTTCTTTTATGTTGTCTGCCTTCGTCACCAAACTCATTTTAGCTACATGTGTTATAACACACAACTCCAAATCTTCTTCAACAATTTTGATATACTCCGCCACAATACTCACATGAAATTTAATAATTGAATGCTTACACAAAGTCATGTGAAGTCTCTCAATAAAAATATTTATGTTTTCCTTCATAAACTCTTCCAGAAGAAGTTGGTCCTTTCTATTTAAAATAGCATATGTGGCGATATGATTTTTGAAGGCTTTGGATATTTTGAAACATTTCCCATTCTCTGCTACTTCTTCTGTCCTAGAATGTGAAGCACTCATTGGAGTTGGCAGAGTTTCTTCTCTTCTTTCTTCTTCTTCTCCATCACTTTCCGGTAAACTTATGTCCATAGCATCGTTGTACAAATTCCCTCCATGGATATCCACACCTTGTTGTTGAGCTTGTTGTTGCTGCTGCTCTTGTTGATGATAATTAAGAGGTTGCCATTGCATCAAATTGGAATACTGCTGCATTTGATTATCTGGTGTGACGGGATTGTAACTTGGGTACTCATATTGCAATGGCACTCCTAATCCCAAAAACTGATTATTCCATGGCATACCGTATTGTTGATAATTCATTGGTCCTTGATATTGGGGGTAATGTAGAGAAGGATGTTGCTGATGATGAGACATATTTAGGTGCTGTTGATAATTTGCAAGAGATGTCTGCGGTTGTTCTAGATTTCTGTTCCGGCTTACGACCACTTGATCCTGCACACTATGATTTTTGACATGATCCAAAAAGGACTTTTGGTATTTATATACCTTATGGCATCTTTCACACTGATAACCTGAAGAACTCATTTTTAATTATTTTATTTTTATTATTTCACTTTAACACAATTTCTGATGATGGTTGTAAATACAATGAAGTACTGATGTGATGGTTAGAAAAGTTGCCGTATTTATACAAAAATTAGTAGCAGTATCCTTGCAGCATATTTACTTTTTGTTTCTCTGCTGATGAGTGTACTTAATTGAAACTTTGCTGCTTTAAAATAATCGTAGACAAAGAAAATGATTACGTTGCAAAATATAAATGTATTCTACAAAATATTTTACGCACAAGCATCCTCAGTCATACATACAAATACACATACAAACATACATACATACATACATACATACATACATACATACATACATACATACATACACATACAAATATACATACATACATACATACAATTATATATACATACATACATACATACATACAATTATATTTCTTAAACAAATAAATAAATACCAGCGACAAACAAGCTGGATCATCCACACACAAGTATAGGGTGTTCATATACAAGAGAACATTTTATAAATAAATAAAATAATTAAATTAATTGTTTATTAATTTATTTAATCATTTTATTTATAAACAATTTATTAGCGTGAGGAAATCATACACATATTCCCCCGATTCATATGAGAATCGCGTAGTAGTCATCAAATCTATTTTCTCTGATATTACTGATATAGTATTACGATAACGAATTTCTATAGTCTGGCAACACTGGTAATTTTCCCTTTGGTACTAGAAAATAATAATCATGTTTTGCCGTCGGCATTTGAAAAAAATAAAAATGTGTTTTGCCGTCGGCATTTGAAAAAAATAATAATCATGTATTGCCGTCGGCATTACGAAAACTTATCATGCATTGCCGTAGGCATTAGGAAAACTTATCATGCATTGCCATAGGCATTTGAAAAATTATAATGCATTGCCGTAGGCATTAGGAAAACTTATCATGCATTGCCGTAGGCATTAGGAAAAATGAATAATCACTATTTTCACCATTGGTATTAGGAAAAATCATTTTCATGATTTTTCCGTCGGCATATACACTTGAGAAATCTTAATCTTATAAAACCCCTTAACCACACCCACAAAAAAAATCACCCGTTCCCACAATTAATATTACCCAAAAAAAAAATCACCCGTTCCCACAAAGTTAATGTAAACAAAAAACTCCTTATGTAAACAAAAATCTGGACGGACTTATTGAACCACCCTCGCAGGTATCAAATTTCACAAATTTCCAAGAATTTAAGAATTTTCAAATTTTAATTACCCAAATTTAACAATTTCAGCCACAATTTAACAATTTCAGCCACAATTTAACAATTTTAATCGGCGCCTCAATTGGCAGTTCCCTACTACTCATATATCTTACAAAATTTAAATTAAAAAATGGCAAGCTCGTAGTGAGTCCGATAAAGCTTTACAAAACAAAAGAAAAGATGAAATAATTAGCGCTCTGAAATCAGAAATGAATTTGCTTATTGATATTCCTAAGCCGGGAGAAGGAAGCACAAATGACGGTAATACCGCTAGAAAATTTTTTCAACAACCTTCCTTAGCTTCTCAAATAACAGGAGTGAATGAAAGTTTAATAAAAAGACTAGGAATAATTTTGAGAACTATGTCATCTGGTTATGCAATTAATGTGGAAGCATTCCGAAAATATGCGATGGATACTGCGGAACTATACGTAGAACTGTATGAATAGTACTATATGCCGTCGATTGTCCACAAAATTTTCACACTAGAAAAATGTCACGAGAGAAAACAATGGAAGATCTTTTTAATTATTTGCTTCTGTCATCAGATCCATTAATTTCATCTTTTTCAACAAAGCCATTTCTTAGCTCTCGAAATGAAGAACTATTAGGTGATGAATACATTTCGTTACTTTTTGATCCTTTCATACAGGAAGATGTAGAATAATTTAAATAAATGATTATTATTTTAAGTATATATTAATATTCTTATGTTGTTTTGTATATTAGTGCAATATATCCATTCGAACCTAGTGGAGTACCCAAGGGAGCATATTGGTGGTGGGGTCTCCTTTGTTATGTGTTAAATTTGAATGAAACTTTTTACTGAAAATTTCGTAATTATTACAAAGAATTTGTTATTTTAAAAATTTTCATATATATCTTCAATCTTAAAAAGAGGTGCCCGAAACCATCTTTCGAGTAGTCCTTCAAAATATTGCCGAAATGGGTATTCGGCACCTCTAAATTAATACATTAATATTTAGTACATTTTCATATTCTTAAAAATGTCATAAAAATTGCCACGCCTATTTCACCTACAACGCCCATTTCTGGTACAAATAATGCTTTTAATAACAAATACATAATTCCAAAATTTCATACTTATAGCTGCTTCTGAAGAGAAGTTATGACTTTTTTCCAGCTAGATTGGCGTCTTGGACCACTGTGTGCTGCTCTTTGGTGAGCTACTGTAAGCCTGCTGTAATAAACGTTAAGTAAAACTCTTATTTCTTCTATTCTTTTAAAAATGTTCTGAAAATGGTGACTAATTGTTTCGTTTTTAATTTTTTTTTTTTTTTTTTTTTTAAACATATATTTATTTATTGTATCTTCAAAAATGAACTAACAATAAGTGATCAAATCTTAAAGCTAAAATATAATTATTTAGCCCGACCAGTGTCGGCCAAAACTTAGTGATAATTTAAATAATACAAAGTAGTGATAATCAAAAAGGAAAATTAAATGTATTTTCAAGCATTCCCATCTAGAGTGTTGAGTATAAGAGCCCTCGTGTCCCTCTTTTTTAGGCGGATGTGACCATTAAAATTCAAAATATTACGAGCAAGCGGATAAGGATGTGACTCGAGTTTTGTTAAGTATTTGCCTGCGTATCTTGCAATTTCTTCAGTCACTAGTGGCATTTTTAAATCACGATGCAAATTTGAATTCTTAATATACCATGGAGCAGATGTTATTAACCTTAAAATTTTGTTTTGTCTTCGTTGAATTCTCTCTACATTGCAAGCTGAAGCAGTGCCCCATAACTGGATACCGTAACACCATATTGGCTTCAAAAGCGACTTGTATATTAAAAGTTTGCAGTCCAGGCTAAGTATTGAATTTCTGCCAATCAACCAATGTATTTGAGATAACTTAAGTTTCATCTGAGTTAGCTTAAAGTCAATATGATGTTTCCATGTAAGCCTTCGATCAAGGTGTATACCAAGGTATTTCACTTGGGAATGCTGAGGAATATTTTGATTGTTGATTCGAATGGGGGAACAAGTATCTCTTCTTAGGGTAAACGTTGTATGGACACACTTTTGTTCATTGACTTTAATTCTCCATAAGTTCAACCAGATTTCTAACTGTGTAATATGTTCTTGAATATATCGGGACGCCTCGTGCGGGGTTTTGTGCATACTAAGGCAGGCTGTATCATCGGCAAACGTAGATGTATGGATATTGCTGCTCAAAGGCATATCACAAGTATAAATCAAATACAAAACTGGCCCCAGTATGCTCCCCTGTGGCACACCGGATGATATAGATTGGGGCAGACTCATGAATTCTCCTTGCACAATCGTAAACTTTCGGGTAGTTATGTAGCTTTCTAATAAATTCAGAAAAATTTATTGGTAAATATGATTTTAATTTTAAAATAAGGCCTTCATGCCACACTTTATCAAAGGCCTGAGAAACGTCAATAAACAGGGCAGAACAATACATTTTTTCTTCAAAAGTTCTTCTTATAAATTGCACCAATCTATGAGTTTGTTCAATGGTGCTATGCTGACTTCTAAAACCAAATTGATGGTCTGGGATGCACCCACTATCAGTTAAAATTGGGGACAATTTTGTCATGAGCAGCTTTTCGAAGAGTTTTGACATTGTTGATAGCAGACTTATTGGCCTGTATAACTCAGCCTTGGTAAGGTCTTTGCCCGGCTTTGGAATCATTTTGACCTTCGCAAGCTTCTAGCTTTGTGGATAATACTCCAGTCGTAAAATGGCGTTAAAAATAAATAACAGGATTCTAATTGCAATATGGGGCAAGTTTATCAGCATATTGTTACTTATTCCATCAATACCTGGAGCTTTCTTCGGGTTGAGTTCAGCAATTAGTTTCAGAACATCACGCGTCTTAAATTTTATGGGTCGAGGGGGTAGCGCAACTACACTTGGTAAATCAACAACACCAGTAAATGTGTTTGGGGTAAATACGGATTTTAAATGCTCAACAAATATGTTACCTTTTTCAGTATCGCTTCTGGCCCAACCTCCGGTAGATGTGCGCAGAGGTGGTCTATATTCAACGGGTGTTTTAAGCTTTCTAGCAGCTCGCCACAAGGAGTAATTAGATGCAGGTGTGGCATCAAGATTTTCCAGATAATTTTTAAGACATACAGTTTTTTCATATGCCAGCAGCTCTTGGAGTCGTCTAGTGCACTCTTTAAATCTAATTTTATTTTGGGGTGATCTGTGCTGTTGCCATTCCCTTCTAGCTGTCCTTTTTTCACGTAAAAGACGTTCAATGTCTGTAGAATAAATTTTATTAAACCCAGTCTGCGGATGGGAAGTAGTGGCATGTTCAGCAGCCTGTTTAATATTTTCGTTAAGATTTTCAATGTTAGATTCAATATCACCTGGTGTTCTTAGGTTAATATTTTCCGTACAATGGCTACTGAGGTATTTTTTGAACCCCAGCCAATTAACACGGTTGATCATCTTTACGTATGGGACAGGGAAGTAACTTCTTAGTGGGCTACAAATTGTAACAATCGTGGGAAAGTGATCGGAGGAGAGATATACAGAAGCTTCAACATGAATTAATTCCCTACCGATATTTTTCATTACTCCAAAATCTATAAAAGTGGGCTCCCCACTTGAAATGACGTCCAAGCCCATTTTTGAAATTGTGTTGAACAATGCCCGACCTCTAGGTGTAATAAGACGCGAACCCCATAACGTATGTTTTGCATTGTAGTCCCCAGCTGCTACAAAACAAGGGCCAAGAGATTTGTAGAATTCCTCGAATTGATCCTCAGTAATTGCGAATCTGGGAGGGGAGTAAATTGATGATATCACGAAATTTGTAACAAAATTTTCGACACAAATATTTGTTGCTTGTAGATGTTCTTCACAAATGTTATCAAGGACATAGTGTTTGAGTCTTGACTTAATTAGAATTGCTGACCCACCGCATGCTCTCCCCCTTGGGTCCTTTGAATCATATAGAGTGTAACCATTTATTTTAAATAAGCTCCTTGAAGTCAAATGAGTCTCAGAGACCAACATTATATCAATATTTCTTTCCAAGAGGAAGTGCTCAAGTTAATTTTTATGCTGGCGAATGCCGTTTGCGTTCCAGAAACATATTTTTAACATGTTCATGGTTTGTTAACTAATGCTTGAAGCAGTGTATTCTGCATTCGCAGCATTTCTTGCATCATGCTAGTCATATTTGTTGTAAAGTTGTTTATAGTTAGCACCAGATTCTCAATAGTAGCTTCAAGGCGACTAAAGTTAAAGCTTGAGCTTGCATTCGCTGAATTATTTTGCGGTGAAACATTTTGTGAGGGACTAGAACTAGCCTTAGCAGCATCGGCATACGATACACGTGAAGTAACTGGTTGACTTACTTGAACAAAAGAGGCGGAGTACGCGTTTAATGGTTGGGCTGGAGCTAACTTAGGTTTTTGACTCATAGTCTGTTTAACAAAAGAATATACAGGGTATCCTCTATAGTTAGCGGTGTGATTACCTCCACAATTACTACATTTTTTCTGCTTGTTCTTTTGGCTTAGTGCAGCTAGCAGTACTATGCAATTCACCGCAGATAACACAAACTGTAGGTAAATTGCAGTAAGTTTTTGTATGGCCATATTCTTGGCAATTATGGCACTGTACAGGACCTGAACGCTTACGTGGCTCTTCAACTGTGATTTTTCGGTGTAACAGAAACTTTACGCTATAAATTGGATGGGTTTCATTTTTTTTCAATTGTAGGTCATTCGGCTTCAGTTCAATGCGAAATAGGGGTTGGGCGACCTTTTCTCTGTTAATTATATTAGTAACATTTTTTACCTTAAATCCTTGGTCTAGAAGTGCACATTTTACTTCTTCGGGCTCAACATATGAATCTATGCCCTTTAGTACTATCTGTAGGCCTTTAGCACTCTTAAGTTGGTATGTGTAAAAGTTTGTTTTATTTTTTTCAAAGTCATTTACAATTTTTCGAAAATTGTTTTCATCGTATATTTGGATTTTAGTTTCATCAATATTACCTCTTTTAATTAGAATTACGTGAAAAGTATTTTCACCAATGGCCGGCAGTAGTTTTTTTAGAAGCGCGTTAGAATTTTTTTCCCTCACATATATTGGTGGTGGCTTAAAAGACTTCTGAGATGATGAAGCGGTCTTCTCGTTATCGTCTTGCAATAATGAAAAACGATTTTGGCGATTCATGGATGATGCGCTGTTATCCCTAGACATCTTTGGAACAGATGAAATTTTAGAAGAATTCGGACTTCGCCCACGCTTTACCACGGTTATATATCTGTCCATTCCGACTTGTACCTTTGGTTTTGAGCTACTGTTATCTGTAGTGATAACAGTAGTTAGGTGATGAACAGCCCGAAGCGAATGATTTCAATGGCTTAACTGACGAAGTACTAGGCAACTGTAATGTTAAAGAATCACTAGTAGGCATTGGACAAAGCGAAGTTGATCGCTGTCGAAAAAGTGGATTTGTTGTTAGAAAAAGTGTATTATCAGATTTTTTATTTTTATTAAGAGCTTCCGAACTCACAGCAAGTCTGTCATCACGTTTTTTATTTTTATTGTTATCGTTATGAGCATCAGTAGTATGAATGTGAGGCTTTCAGACCACGGATCCCATACATTTTTGGGATCATGTCTACGCTACAGTCGGTATTTTAGGAAAAAGTGTATTTCTTGGCGCGTTAAGATTTGTGGTTTTTATATTTTAATAATATTTCTTGGCGCGTTAAGATTTGTGGTTTTATAATTTCTTTGTATTCGCTTCGTCCGTGGGTGGTCAAGTTAATTGTTTGAAATAGATTTCTTAATGTGTGAAAAATGTTTAATTGTTGGCGCGTCTAGATTTGTGGTGTAAAATGTATGAAATATTTAGTTTAGTGCTTTTAGTTGGAAGAAAAAATGTAATAGAAAAAGGTATATTTAAACTTATTTGTGGTTCTGCAAATATTTGAAAAATATATTTCTGATTACGAATTTTTTTAATGTATGAAATATTTAGAAAAGGTATATTTAAACTTGTTTGTGGTTCTGCAAATATTTGAAAAATATAGTTTTGATAACGAATTTTTTCGCTTGTAATTCTACAATTAATGAAAAAATAGGTTTATGACTGTATGGGAATATGATTTTATGAAAAATGTAGTATAAATAGAGGGTGTTAGGATTTCAATTTCTCAAACACATAATAGTTTAGATTGAAAAATGTTGAGTGAAAATGAAGACACATTTTTGGAACCGGGTCAGGAGATTGAAATACCCGAAACACCCCCACCACTACCATCTCAGAGGACTATGTCACCACCCCCACCACTACCATCTCAGAGGACCATGTCACCACCCCCACCACCTCCACCACTATCATCTTTGAGGGTTTTATTGTCTTCTTCATCTCCCTTACCTTCAGAGTATGAAGATGAAGAAGAATATGAAAATGACAATGAGGATGAAGAAGAAGAAGATCAATGGGTTGAAGAATATTTAACAAGACGAAGAGAAGAAGATAGGTTTGTGGTTAAATTTTGCAATAAATATAAGCAAAAAATAGAAATAGAAAAGAAAAAAATAAAAGAATCTCAAAAAAGAGTAAAGAGATTAAAAACTAAATTAAAAAAATTTTTAGAACTAAAAAATTTAAATTTAAGTACACCTTTAAGTGGGTTTAAAAAAAAAAATTAAATGTTTAATTTGCTTAGAATATAAGATAGGGTTAAATATTATATTAATTAATTGTAGTCATTATTATTGTTATAAGTGCCTTAGTGAGTATAATAAAACCATATGCCCTATCTGTAGACAACCTATTTTAACGTATTATAGAGTTACAGAACAGGGTGAAAGATTATTAATTAAAAGTCTACGTTGTAGTATGATAGATCTAACTAGTGAATAAGAAGTAATATAAGAAAAAATGGGTTTTAAAATATAAAAAATAAAAATAAATACATAAATAAATAAAACAAGGAAAAAAAATATGGTTTTAAAAAAATAAAAATAAATAAAACAAAATTGCATTCTTTTTTTAATTTTTATTAGACATTTCTTTTTCAGGCTTAAGAGTTTGACAATTAAAAATACGTTTATAAAGATTAAAAAGTTTAAGTGCTAACAAATACTTTTCGTAAAATGATTGACATCGACAAATGTTAAATGAATAATAATTTTCACAATCATATGTATGTATGTTATTATTTATACATTTAAATGGAGTGTTTACATTATTATAAACTCTTAATTCAATTATAAGTTTAATAAATAAATGTATGTGCTCCTCATCAATCTGATCACTATGTTTTATTAGTAATTGTTCCAATTCAGCTGAAGACAACATTTTGAGTTAAATTGTAGTAGAAGTAGTAGCGATAGTGGTGTACACTGTGTAAGGATTAATAATCAACTCATAAGAAATTTATTTATATATAACATTTAACATTTGTGATAAGAAATTTATTTATATATAACATTTAACCTTCCTAGTTTACTTCTCCTCCCTAATCCTAGTTCAAGAAAAATTTTTTCTATATAAATGAGACTTGTTTGCAGCTAATAAAATCATTCTTGTTTTAAAAATTCTTTCTAACACACACGTAATAATTTATAAAAAGAAAGCAACGTAAAAAAATGGACGGCAGATTTATTTGTGAATTTTGTAAAAAATTATTCACAGTGAATACGAATTTAAGACGTCATATTCGAAGGTATCACAATGGTCCTTCCTCATCGTTTAAGTGTACAACGTGCAAAAGACATTTTTCAGATAGAGGGGAATGGCACCGACACACACACACACACACTGAGACAGAAAGTAATAACAATGATGAAAACATTAATATTTTTTGTGATGATTGTGAAAAAGCTATTCCAAGAAAAAATTGGTCTTATCATAAAAGAACAAACGAGCATAAAATTAATTGTTCTAAGAGATCAGATGAAGATGATGGTAACTTAAAATTTATAAAATCTTCATTCAGCAATCGTATCGTATCTTATTTAATTGAAAATAAAAATGAGTTAATACCTGAGAATTTTCTAGCTACAATCAGAGAAATGGTAATAAGATTATTATGTAATCACATACAAAAACATGAAAATATAAAATTCAACATGGAGTTGTTCGCTGAATACATATTGATAAAGGAAGATGATGATTCATCTATGATTGATATAAAGTCTCATCAGACTAAAATGACTATTCTTGAAATGTATTCAACAAGAGAACATATCCTTGATATTTACAATGAACAATGTGATGTTATAGTGAAAAAGATGAGCGAATTTCAGGAGCGAGATAGTGGTTGGACATTGGTTCAAATTATGCATTTGGAGGTGAATATTAACCAATACAAGTGTATAAAAGGCTCGCATTATATTCCCTTACCACCCTCAATACTGAGGAAGTTAGCTTGTATTAATGTTCAAAATAACGATGAGTATTGTTTTAAATGGGCTCTAATATCAGCATTGAATCCAGTTGATTTACATTCAAATAGATGCACATCATACAAAATAATCAATATTGAAGATGAAGTAATTGTGTTGGAAAACGGGATTGTTTTAAACTTTAAAAACTTGAATTTTCCACTTCCGATTAATAGAATCAAAATCTTTGAAGCCAATAATAGTGATATTAGTATTAACGTGTTTGGTCTAGATGAGGATAATAATGTAATCGGTCCATATTATTTTACACAAAAGGAAAAATTCAATCATATCAACTTGTTGCTGCTTGAAGACGATGAAAAATCACATTATATATAGATTAAAAATATGTCAAGGTAAAGATATATATATACATATGTATATAGTACTTTTTAGACAAAAAGTATACTAGTTAATTTTTTTCTTTTATATATGTCTATTTACAGATTAATTAAAAGTTAATTAACACACCATAAGCGAAAATCGTATATATGCAATAGTTGTCTAATACATTTTCATGAGGAATCATCACTGATACAACATAAAAAAGAATGTAATAGGCTAGTAACGAAAATGCCCACCTTAGAAAACAGTAAGCTTAGTTTTAAGAATTTTAAAAAGCAAATGAATGTGCCTTTTGTTGGCTATGCTGATTTCGAGTGTATACTTGAATCAGTTAATATACAAAATTCATCTAATGTAAAATCAGTACAAAAACATATTCCATTTGCTTATAGCTATTACATTAAGTGTTCTTATAATTCAGATTTAGATATTTTTAGAATTTACAGTGGTGTTGATGCACCACAACATTTTTTTAAAAGTTTAGTTCATGATATTTTATCTATTTACACTAGACATCTGAGTGTTGTTAAACCAATGACCCCCTTAACACCCCTTCAACAGGTGCAACATTATGAATGCAAGACTTGTCATATTTGTTCTAGACCTTTAACTAATGAGAATAAAGTAGCTGATCATTGTCATCTAACTGGTCAATATAGGGGTGCAGCCCATAACCAGTGTAATTTAGAATATCAAATTTCAAATTTCATCCCTATATTTTTTCATAATCTCTCGGCATATGATTGTCATCTGTTTGTAAGACAGCTTTCAACAATTGAAGGTGATATAAATATAATACCTTCAAATAAGGAGATTTATTTATCCATATCAAAGAGAATTACAGTCAATGAAAAAACTACATTTGAGTTACGTTTTCTCGATTCATTTAGGTTTATGCCATCGAGTATATCAAAGCTAGCCAGTTATTTGTCCGACAGTGATTTATCGACAGTAAAGTCAAGCTAAATCCTGAAGAATTCAATTTGATGAGACGTAAGGGAGTCTTTCCGTATGACTATTTAGATTCAATTAATCGACTTGATGAAATTCAATTACCACCTCGTTCAGAATTCTTCAATAAATTAAGTAATGAGTCATGTAGTGTAGAGGATTATGAACATGCGCAAAAAGTATAGTCAACATTTAAATGTGTAACATTAAAGGATTATTTGCTTTTATACCTAAAAGTAGATGTTCTTTTACTTTGTGACATATTTGAAAATTTCCGTAAAGTTTGTGTAAGCATATATAATTTAGATCCATGTCAATATTATACCACTCCAGGTCTATCCTGGGATGCAATGTTAAAAACAACCGAAATAGAATTAGAGTTGTTGACAGATATTAATATCTACAATTTTGTTCTTCGAGGTATAAGAGGTGGTATTGTACAGTGTTCTAATCGACATTCAGTAGCTAATAATAAATATATTAGTGATTATGATTCTAGCAAAGAATCAAATTATCTAATATATTTAGATGTTAATAACTTGTATGGTTATGCAATGTCACAATACCTGCCCTATAAAAATTTCAAATGGGTTGAGAATTGTAAAAATTTCAACGTTAATAATATAGCAGATGATTCACCATTGGGATATATATTAGAAGTGGATCTAGAATATCCATCTATGCTGCATGACTATCATAATGATTTACCATTTTGTTCTGAAAATAAGAAAATCGAAATCATGAAACAAAAGAAACTAATAACTGATCTAAATAATAAAACCAACTATATAATACATTATCGTAATTTGCAGCAGTGTATACAACATGGACTAATTTTAAAGAAAATACATAGAATTCTTCAATTTAATCAATCGGATTGGTTAAAAAAATATATTGATTTAAATAATCATCATAGGACTCTGGCTAAAAATTCATTTGAACAAAATTTTTTTAAATTGTTAAATAATGCGGTATATGGAAAGACTATGGAAAACGTCGACAAGAGGAAAGATATTAAAATAGTATGTCAATGGGAGAGTAGGGGCAAACGCTTAGGAGCTAGGGCTCTTATAGCTAAACCAAATTTCCATTGTTCACTTCAGATTCATGATAATATGCATGTCATTCAAATGAATAGAATTAAATCTGAGTACAATAAACCCATTTATATTGGATTTTCTGTTTTAGAAATATCAAAATGGAAAATGTATAATTTCCACTATGATTACATAAAACCAAAATATCGTGAAAACATAAAACTCAATTATATGGATACCGATTCCTTTATTTACGATATCAAAACAGATGACCTGTACAGTGATATTAAAAGCGATATAAATACTCATTTTGATACGTCTGCATATCCGATAGATAATGTCTACAATATCCGACTTCTCAATAAGAAAGTTTTAGGCATGATGAAGGATGAGTGTAATGGTAAAGTTATTAAAGAATTCATTGGTTTAAGAGCCAAAATGTACTCAGTTAAACAAGATAGAGAAGAAAAAGAAATTAAAAAAATTAAAGGGGTTAAGCAGTGCGTCACTAGCAAATTAAGTATAGATGATTTTAGAAAATGTTTGCTAGATAAAAAATTATATTATGATTCCATGTATGTGTTTAGATCTAAGGTTCACCATATTTATACTCAACATATTAGAAAACTAACGTTAAGCTATTTAGATGATAAGAGATATATAAGAGATAATGGTATTAACCCATTATTGCCCGCTACCCGAAAACGTGAACCGATTTCGCTGAAACTTTGCACAAAGTAGTTTTTGGGTGCAACTAAGATATATTTAAAGTTTTGAGAAAATGGAACAATTGGTTTCTGAGATATGAGATGGTAAGTTTACTTACCAGTGGGCAGATATGTTAAGTGTTTTTGGAATAATACAAGAATTTGATTTAAAGTTAAAATTCTTATTTTAGTAAAATATATTTATTAAAAATTAAAAAATTCATTAAAAAGAACAAGTAAAATAAACATTTTGATTAAATTGTTTTACATTTTAAATTTTTGGTAGCTTTTAAATTTTAATCCAAGTGCTTTGAGTATAAAGAAAAGCATTTTTGATGCAACCGCACTTTGCATACTTGACATTCAAAAGGCGTATGAGTATGACAAATTACGCAACGTCTCGGGTTTCCAGAACATCTTAAAATACAATGAACTGTTGTGTTAAGGTTTGGCAATTTTTCTCTTAAATTTGATGAAGACATTGAAGGTTGTTCACTTGTGGGTGATCTTGTAAATGTAAGTAGTTCATTAACCACAGCTGCACGAAATTGTAGTTGCGATAATGGTTTTATTTGTTCAATTGTTGATACCAGCACATGCAGCTTCCATGCATTAACCATCATATTACCAAGCAAATTTATAAACAATGGCCACCACCATTTTTTGGATCGTACAGCAATCCGATAATTAGCCAACGCGTTGTCATGTAGATCAACTCCCGCCATATACTTGTTATATTGCCCAATAGCGCCAGGAACTTTTACGTTAATATGCGTTTTGGTTACGCGATCATAACGTTTTGTGTTTGATTTTGGATCCATGGCACCATGATTTGTAAGAACAGTGACAAGTGCATTGTCTCTCCACCGTATGGCCAACACTTCATTCGTCATATCAAAAAGAGCTGCACTTTCACCCTTGGTCATTTTTTCTGGCAATTGGGCTTTACCGATTCTATTGCATCGAACAGTTCCTGTTAAAATATAGAAATTCAAATACAACAGTTTTATATATAATAAAAGTAGCAAATTACCTGTAGCAAAAAAATTTTCTGTGCTTAGTAAACACATAAGGTGGTATGATGTGAAGAAGTTGTCAAAGTATATTGTATGACTCGATGGAGATTCTACAACTCTTAGCAAACTGAGAACAGTATCAGCTCCTAATCCAATGGACTTGTCATAATTTGATGACGATCCACCATACCGTTTTAAATTGTACAGATATCCATTTGATGAAGTCAGACACCATGCCTTAAATCCAAAACGGATAGGTTTCCCTTTTATAAACATTTTACAGGAATGCCTTCCGAAATAGGGAATCATTTCCTCATCAATAGATAGATTGTGAGCGAATACTCCAAACTGTATAAAACGTTTGTTGCACAAGTCTACCATAGGTCTCACTTTGGCGAATTTGTCTGTTGGATCAATTTTAGTGTTATCAGCTAAATGAATGAATCGTTTTATCATTTCGGCGCGATTTCGTGGAAAAGCATTACGAATGATTTCAACACCAAAAGATGGATCATTTGACCAGTATAGTTTCCATTCTGGTAATTTATGATAGCCAGTAAAGAACAAAAATCCAATAAAACGTTTTATATCATGCGACTCAACAATAAAAGGCACGTTGCACTGAGCGGCGTATATATTAGTTTGCTCAATAATCAAATGAAGCATTTCATCATCAAAAAAGAGATTAAATAGTTCAATTGGTGATTTTCCACTTAGTTTTTCAACAACATTACGAACACGTTCTTCTTCAACATCTACTGGTGTTTTATCAAATGATGAAATTCTTCTGGTCCATTTGGGTACATTAAATTCGTTTATAGATTTATATCGCTTTGTGGTAGGCTCCGCAATTTTATCATTTTCAGATTCGTCTTCTGATTCATATTCAAGCTCAACTGTGCCAGCAATATCCACATCTATTGCACCATTATCATTCATAACGTTATCATCAATTTGCTCTTCATCTGAAATTTCGTCTGCGTCAGGTGGAATATACACAACGTTGACATTTGAGGATGATGCAACCGCAGCAATTTCTTCATTTTCATCTTCATCTTCCAAAATGGCAATTACTTCTTCAATTCTTAAATACTTTTTTGATGGCATTTTCGCAATAAAAAATAATTATTTCACTTTTAACACTCTTACACTTTTGTTACACATGAAAAGAAAAGCAAGACTAAAGTCTTGAAACAAAATATTTATTACAGCATGCTAATCTTGGGATAAAATGGGAATTCCCCATTTTCAATTCGAATGAAATTTGAATCAACAAACCCCAGGCGAATCGACAACCAGGTGGCGTTACCACGTCAACACCATATACAAAAATTAAAAACCAGATGGCGTTACCACGTCAACACCATATACAAAAATTAAAAACCAGGTGGCGTTACCACGTTTGTTGAACACGATCTAAACAAATTAAAGACAAATTTTGTTTACGGCGAATTGACTACGACGAATCGAATTCGCCGTTGCCCTCGCCTTATTTAATGCTCCTTGAACCAACCATAGCGAGCCAATAAGAAGTATTAAGCATACAGCGCTTAATGGCGGGTATATTGTGCTTTTGTTCGCGATTTTATTAAATCTTGCCTAATTTGCTATATGTTACTCCCCAATGGTAAGTAAAATTACCACAAGGATAATTGATGTTATTTCAAACATTTAGTCGAGGTAAATAAATTGAATTATGTACATAATAAAAGTAGACTTAATGAGGGTTTTGAACCAGTGTGTAAAAAAAATTAAATTTTTTTATAATATTTTTATAGTTGTTTTAAAATATGATCTTTTTTGGAGCTTGGCGAAATAAATATCATTCAAATTGTTTTCTTAAAACACATTAAGTTAAAGTATACACCAAAGAAAATTTAGTTTTTTATATAATGTAGGTTTTACACGTGATTAAAGTGCTGGTAAGTTAAATTACCGCCTGGGCAATAACGGGTTAATACTTATGCATGGGGACATTATAGAATACCATCATCAAATTTAAGTTTATATAGTGATATTATGCGAAATGATGATGATGAAATTTTCCTAGATGTAAATATAGATTAAGTATATCAGATATATCTGATATTACTTTTGATATTAGATATAAAGCTGATCGATAGCTCATCAGAAGCAGTATAAAAGCTGTTCGAAAGCAGTTCAGAACCAGTTCGATAGCAGTTGGATAGCAGTTCGATAACAATTCGATAGCTCTTTGGAAGTTGACAAAAGTGATATCAGATATAAAGCTGATCGATAGCTCATCAGAAGCAGTATAAAAGCTGTTCGAAAGCAGTTCAGAACCAGTCCGATATCAGTTGGATAGCAGTTCGATAACAAATCGATAACAATTCGATAGTTCTTTGGAAGTTGACAAAAGTATAATCATGAATAAAAAACTTATGAAAGAACTTATAAATACTAGAACAGTATTAAAAGAAAAAACTAAAAAAAAATAAAATTAAATGAAATCGATAAAGTTAATATGTTGGAGGATACCTTTCAACCTATAACAAAACCATTAAAAAATATAATAAGTAAACTAGATAATGTACAAACATTTAAATCAAACAATAAAAAAGTAAAACCGTCATCATCATCATCATCATCATCAGATATTGCAATGGATTATGATAATAGTTATAATAAATTTGGATGATGTAAACGGCATGGAACACATTGGGTAGCATATTATAAAAATCATGATTATAAAGAATACTTTGATAGCTTTGGAAACTTGCAACCACCACTTGAAATCATCAACTATTTAAAATTACCTATTGCATATAATTACGAACGAAAACAAAAATTTAATACATATAATTGTGGACACTTGTGTTTAAAATTTCTATACAATAAATATAATTTAAAATAAAAAAAGAAAAAATGATTGCTTTATTTTTTATTATTATTTTTTTCTTTATTAATTCATTTACAATTATTATTATTAATTATACTTAATCTATATTTACATCTAGGAAAATTTCATCATCATCATTTCGCATAATATCACTATATAAACTTAAATTTGATGATGGTATTCTATAATGTCCCCATGCATAAGTATTAATACCATTATCTCTTATATATCTCTTATCATCTAAATAGCTTAACGTTAGTTTTCTAATATGTTGAGTATAAATGTGGTGAACCTTAGATCTAAACACATACATGGAATCATAATATAATTTTTTATCTAGCAAACATTTTCTAAAATCATCTATACTTAATTTGCTAGTGACGCACTGCTTAACCCCTTTAATTTTTTTAATTTCTTTTTCTTCTCTATCTTGTTTAACTGAGTACATTTTGGCTCTTAAACCAATGAATTCTTTAATAACTTTACCATTACACTCATCCTTCATCATGCCTAAAACTTTCTTATTGAGAAGTCGGATATTGTAGACATTATCTATCGGATATGCAGACGTATCAAAATGAGTATTTATATCGCTTTTAATATCACTGTACAGGTCATCTGTTTTGATATCGTAAATAAAGGAATCGGTATCCATATAATTGAGTTTTATGTTTTCACGATATTTTGGTTTTATGTAATCATAGTGGAAATTATACATTTTCCATTTTGATATTTCTAAAACAGAAAATCCAATATAAATGGGTTTATTGTACTCAGATTTAATTCTATTCATTTGAATGACATGCATATTATCATGAATCTGAAGTGAACTATGGAAATTTGGTTTAGCTATAAGAGCCCTAGCTCCTAAGCGTTTGCCCCTACTCTCCCATTGACATACTATTTTAATATCTTTCCTCTTGTCGACGTTTTCCATAGTCTTTCCATATACCGCATTATTTAACAATTTAAAAAAATTTTGTTCAAATGAATTTTTAGCCAGAGTCCTATGATGATTATTTAAATCAATATATTTTTTTAACCAATCCGATTGATTAAATTGAAGAATTCTATGTATTTTCTTTAAAATTAGTCCATGTTGTATACACTGCTGCAAATTACGATAATGTATTATATAGTTGGTTTTATTATTTAGATCAGTTATTAGTTTCTTTTGTTTCATGATTTCGATTTTCTTATTTTCAGAACAAAATGGTAAATCATTATGATAGTCATGCAGCATAGATGGATATTCTAGATCCACTTCTAATATATATCCCAATGGTGAATCATCTGCTATATTATTAACGTTGAAATTTTTACAATTCTCAACCCATTTGAAATTTTTATAGGGCAGGTATTGTGACATTGCATAACCATACAAGTTATTAACATCTAAATATATTAGATAATTTGATTCTTTGCTAGAATCATAATCACTAATATATTTATTATTAGCTACTGAATGTCGATTAGAACACTGTACAATACCACCTCTTATACCTCGAAGAACAAAATTGTAGATATTAATATCTGTCAACAACTCTAATTCTATTTCGGTTGTTTTTAACATTGCATCCCAGGATAGACCTGGAGTGGTATAATATTGACATGGATCTAAATTATATATGCTTACACAAACTTTACGGAAATTTTCAAATATGTCACAAAGTAAAAGAACATCTACTTTTAGGTATAAAAGCAAATAATCCTTTAATGTTACACATTTAAATGTTGACTATACTTTTTGCGCATGTTCATAATCCTCTACACTACATGACTCATTACTTAATTTATTGAAGAATTCTGAACGAGGTGGTAATTGAATTTCATCAAGTCGATTAATTGAATCTAAATAGTCATACGGAAAGACTCCCTTACGTCTCATCAAATTGAATTCTTCAGGATTTGGATAGCTTGACTTTACTGTCGATAAATCACTGTCGGACAAATAACTGGCTAGCTTTGATATACTCGATGGCATAAACCTAAATGAATCGAGAAAACGTAACTCAAATGTAGTTTTTTCATTGACTGTAATTCTCTTTGATATGGATACATAAATCTCCTTATTTGAAGGTATTATATTTATATCACCTTCAATTGTTGAAAGCTGTCTTACAAACAGATGACAATCATATGCCGAGAGATTATGAAAAAATATAGGGATGAAATTTGAAATTTGATATTCTAAATTACACTGGTTATGGGCTGCACCCCTATATTGACCAGTTAGATGACAATGATCAGCTACTTTATTCTCATTAGTTAAAGGTCTAGAACAAATATGACAAGTCTTGCATTCATAATGTTGCACCTGTTGAAGGGGTGTTAAGGGGGTCATTGGTTTAACAACACTCAGATGTCTAGTGTAAATAGATAAAATATCATGAACTAAACTTTTAAAAAAATGTTGTGGTGCATCAACACCACTGTAAATTCTAAAAATATCTAAATCTGAATTATAAGAACACTTAATGTAATAGCTATAAGCAAATGGAATATGTTTTTGTACTGATTTTACATTAGATGAATTTTGTATATTAACTGATTCAAGTATACACTCGAAATCAGCATAGCCAACAAAAGGCACATTCATTTGCTTTTTAAAATTCTTAAAACTAAGCTTACTGTTTTCTAAGGTGGGCATTTTCGTTACTAGCCTATTACATTCTTTTTTATGTTGTATCAGTGATGATTCCTCATGAAAATGTATTAGACAACTATTGCATATATACGATTTTCGCTTATGGTGTGTTAATTGACTTTTAATTAATCTGTAAATAGACATATATAAAAGAAAAAAATTAACTAGTATACTTTTTGTCTAAAAAGTACTATATACATATGTATATATATATCTTTACCTTGACATATTTTTAATCTATATATAATGTGATTTTTCATCGTCTTCAAGCAGCAACAAGTTGATATGATTGAATTTTTCCTTTTGTGTAAAATAATATGGACCGATTACATTATTATCCTCATCTAGACCAAACACGTTAATACTAATATCACTATTATTGGCTTCAAAGATTTTGATTCTATTAATCGGAAGTGGAAAATTCAAGTTTTTAAAGTTTAAAACAATCCCGTTTTCCAACACAATTACTTCATCTTCAATATTGATTATTTTGTATGATGTGCATCTATTTGAATGTAAATCAACTGGATTCAATGCTGATATTAGAGCCCATTTAAAACAATACTCATCGTTATTTTGAACATTAATACAAGCTAACTTCCTCAGTATTGAGGGTGGTAAGGGAATATAATGCGAGCCTTTTATACACTTGTATTGGTTAATATTCACCTCCAAATGCATAATTTGAACCAATGTCCAACCACTATCTCGCTCCTGAAATTCGCTCATCTTTTTCACTATAACATCACATTGTTCATTGTAAATATCAAGGATATGTTCTCTTGTTGAATACATTTCAAGAATAGTCATTTTAGTCTGATGAGACTTTATATCAATCATAGATGAATCATCATCTTCCTTTATCAATATGTATTCAGCGAACAACTCCATGTTGAATTTTATATTTTCATGTTTTTGTATGTGATTACATAATAATCTTATTACCATTTCTCTGATTGTAGCTAGAAAATTCTCAGGTATTAACTCATTTTTATTTTAATTTTCAATTAAATAAGATACGATACGATTGCTGAATGAAGATTTTATAAATTTTAAGTTGCCATCATCTTCATCTGATCTCTTAGAACAATTAATTTTATGCTCGTTTGTTCTTTTATGATAAGACCAATTTTTTCTTGGAATAACTTTTTCACAATCATCACAAAAAATATTAATGTTTTCATCATTGTTATTACTTTCTGTCTCAGTGTGTGTGTGTGTGTCGGTGCCATTCCCCTCTATCTGAAAAATGTCTTTTGCACGTTGTACACTTAAACGATGAGGAAGGACCATTGTGATACCTTCGAATATGACGTCTTAAATTCGTATTCATTGTGAATAATTTTTTACAAAATTCATATTACGTGTGTGTTAGAAAGAATTTTTAAAACAAGAATGATTTTATTAGCTGCAAACAAGTCTCATTTATATAGAAAAAATTTTTCTTGAACTAGGATTAGGGAGGAGAAGTAAACTAGGAAGGTTAAATGTTATATATAAATAAATTTCTTATCACAAATGTTAAATGTTATATATAAATAAATTTCTTATGAGTTGATTATTAATCCTTACACAGTGTACACCACTATCGCTACTACTTCTACTACAATTTAACTCAAAATGTTGTCTTCAGCTGAATTGGAACAATTACTAATAAAACATAGTGATCAGATTGATGAGGAGCACATACATTTATTTATTAAACTTATAGTTGAATTAAGAGTTCATAATAATGTAAACACTCCATTTAAATGTATAAATAATAACATACATACATATGATTGTGAAAATTATTATTCATTTAACATTTGTCGATGTCAATCATTTTACGAAAAGTATTTGTTAGCACTTAAACTTTTTAATCTTTATAAACGTATTTTTAATTGTCAAACTCTTAAGCCTGAAAAAGAAATGTCTAATAAAAATTAAAAAAAGAATGCAATTTTGTTTTATTTATTTTTATTTTTTTAAAACCATATTTTTTTTCCTTGTTTTATTTATTTATGTATTTATTTTTATTTTTTATATTTTAAAACCCATTTTTTCTTATATTACTTCTTATTCACTAGTTAGATCTATCATACTACAACGTAGACTTTTAATTAATAATCTTTCACCCTGTTCTGTAACTCTATAATACGTTAAAATAGGTTGTCTACAGATAGGGCATATGGTTTTATTATACTCACTAAGGCACTTATAACAATAATAATGACTACAATTAATTAATATAATATTTAACCCTATCTTATATTCTAAGCAAATTAAACATTTAATTTTTTTTTAAACCCACTTAAAGGTGTACTTAAATTTAAATTTTTTAGTTCTAAAAATTTTTTTAATTTAGTTTTTAATCTCTTTACTCTTTTTTGAGATTCTTTTATTTTTTTCTTTTCTATTTCTATTTTTTGCTTATATTTATTGCAAAATTTAACCACAAACCTATCTTCTTCTCTTCGTCTTGTTAAATATTCTTCAACCCATTGATCTTCTTCTTCTTCATCCTCATTGTCATTTTCATATTCTTCTTCATCTTCATACTCTGAAGGTAAGGGAGATGAAGAAGACAATAAAACCCTCAAAGATGATAGTGGTGGAGGTGGTGGGGGTGGTGACATGGTCCTCTGAGATGGTAGTGGTGGGGGTGGTGACATAGTCCTCTGAGATGGTAGTGGTGGGGGTGTTTCAGGTATTTCAATCTCCTGACCCGGTTCCAAAAATGTGTTCATTTTCACTCAACATTTTTCAATCTAAACTATTATGTGTTTGAGAAATTGAAATCCTAACACCCTCTATTTATACTACATTTTTCATAAAATCATATTCCCATACAGTCATAAACCTATTTTTTCATTAATTGTAGAATTACAAGCGAAAAAATTCGTTATCAAAACTATATTTTTCAAATATTTGCAGAACCACAAACAAGTTTAAATATACCTTTTCTAAATATTTCATACATTAAAAAAATTCGTAATCAGAAATATATTTTTCAAATATTTGCAGAACCACAAATAAGTTTAAATATACCTTTTTCTATTACATTTTTTCTTCCAACTAAAAGCACTAAACTAAATATTTCATACATTTTACACCACAAATCTAGACGCGCCAACAATTAAACATTTTTCACACATTAAGAAATCTATTTCAAACAATTAACTTGACCACCCACGGACGAAGCGAATACAAAGAAATTATAAAACCACAAATCTTAACGCGCCAAGAAATATTATTAAAATATAAAAACCACAAATCTTAACGCGCCAAGAAATACACTTTTTCCAGGGATGGAAACAACACTACACTCTCTTTCTGTAGCGTACCGATCGATGAAACTAAAATACCGACTTAAATCAACTGTTTCAAACACATTCATATATATCAATGAAAAAAAACTACAACAGAAACCGAATCTGATTACACACAATTTTAAAAACTTGTAGCTACATACCAAACACATTCATACATATCAACGAAAAAACCACAACAGAACTTTTAACAACAGAACAACAATACAATAGGGTTGCACTTATATCATCGTTGTTACTTTTCTCATACAAAATTAGTATACAAATCCTAACCAACCCCAGCCAAACCCCCGCCCAAACCCCGACCAAACCCCGGCCAAACCCAGGCAAGCCAAGCCAAGCCAAACCAAGCCAAGTCGTGCCAGCCCAGTTGCCGAATCTCATTACTCACACACAATTTCAAACAATTAACTTGACCACCCACGGACGAAGCGAATACAAAGAAATTATAAAACCACAAATCTTAACGCGCCAAGAAATATTATTAAAATATAAAAACCACAAATCTTAACGCGCCAAGAAATACACTTTTTCCAGGGATGGAAACAACACTACACTCTCTTTGTGTAGCGTACCGATCGATGAAACTAAAATACCGACTGTAGCGTAGACATGATCCCAAAAATGTATGATTTTGAGGCTTTCGGACCACGAGCATCAGAACTCACAGTAATATAGGCATTTCTGCCGTTATAACTCACTTCACATTTATTTGTTTTTGAGGTACTCATATAGAGTATTCCTCAAGGGCACTTTTGTTTGTTTGTTTGTTTTTTTTTTTGATTACGGTTTTATTGTTTTTGTTATTTATGACTATGCAAAAAAATATTAACAAAGCAATTAAAGCTTATTTATCAAAGTTAATAATATGTATTACGAATATTTTCTTTTATATGATTTTTTTTGTTAAGTATGTATGTAAAAAAAAACTCCGCTATGACGTTAGTTCACTATGAAGGTACAACGAGATTTTAATAGGTCTATCAATATTTAGGCATTTGTATGAACGTTCAAAATCTTTTATAATTCGAACCTTTGCATTAGTGAATATCAACAACAACAAAAATTAGCTATAACGATTAATTCTGCTTATATTTTGTCTAAATTGTTTGCTCTACTAGCATATTTCTTCTTTAAATTTTTATGGTGTATTTTGTAAATTTTTAAAACAAAGTTTAAAAGTGATAATATAGTTATAATTATTAAAGTTATTTCAATTAGTTTTAAATTAATTTTTTCCTGAACGACTTTTACCTCGTTTATTACGTTTGCATTTGGGTTTTCTAATTTGGATTCTGTTTTAGCCATATTTTCGAATTTATATATTTTACGAAATTATTGGGGATTTTCTTTTTCTATACGTTCTGACCACCTGATTGCACGAACTGTTATTTCTTCTACACGAGTCTTATTTAAAACATCGTCCTCAGTTGGGACACCTGGCATTCCTATCAGTTTCCAAATCTGTGCTAAAAATTTAATATCTTTTTCTATTTCAGATTCTTGTTTTGTTTCTATATTAGGACAAAATGGTTTTTTAGTCCCATTTTCGAATATCCTATCCATTATAATTGTCCTTACAAAATTAATTACAATACGAAATATTATCTTACTCTAAAATAATTAGTTTTATTATTTATTTTTAAACATTGAAAAAAAAATTATATACATATATATATTTTGTCAACGGCGGTTAACGCCTACCGACCTAGATGTGCTTAGCAATTAAAGCACTATCTTAAGAAAGTTTTTTTTTTAATTTTTAATTTTTACTTGTTAGCTATAGTTGGATTAGCCGGTCCAGTTCATCAATCCTTAACCATATTTTGGTTGCGTCGTCCCAGGTTGGTGGTACTTCCTTGTTGACTTCTCGGAGGAGAAGTGCCTACTCCCTTTTTAGACGGCAGAGATATCCTAACCTGCGCTTTGGTTTCCTGATAACCGGGATGATTATTTTGTTTTCCTGTTTTGTATTTTTTTTTTGTTGATTCCGCCTTTTATATTGCTCGATGGTTATGGGTTGCGGACCCGGTTTTCCTATATTTCAAATTGCCTTTTGGCCAGGCGGACTTCCTTCTCTTTTCTGACAGATTATCGGCTTATCTGTCAGGTATTTTTAAATATATATTATACGTAGTGCATGTTATCGCACAAAACGTATTTACTCGCAATAGTAGCTATACTGGCAGGATCGCCATGTAATAGATAGCTTCACAAATTAAATTAAAAGAAGTTTTTTTTTAAATTTTAATTTTGATATAATTTATTTTTCTAGAGCTCAACTAGGAGCTCATAGGAATATTGTTTAACAATTAATTTCTAAAACTAAATTACATCTGCTTATATACTAACTATGAGAATAATGCTTAGGCTATCTTAACAAAAGAGGGAAAAGGAAAGGTATATGCTTACTAGCTAAAATGTTCCTTTTAATTTCCCACGGTAGACGTGCGGCGTGTGTCGCATAAGAAATTTTGAAAAACCCAAACAGTGCCTACGTGTTTAACATATATTTTGTATTGTTTATATTTATATATAAACACATGCGGTTATTAAATATGATTTATTCAAGTGCTTTATGCCGCGGCCTTTGATCAAACTCATGTGACCGTTATACAAAATATTTTAGTTGCAGTCTGTCAATGCAACTTGACACTGTTTTGTGTATCAGCAATGTTGGCTTCACATGTTTACGATACACTGTTGGTTATAGTGATAATCAAACCACGCTACACCTCCACCTTTTACAAGAATGTTCATATAACGTTAATTTTATGGACATTCTTTTACAATTTGTTATTTTAAATTATATAATAGAGTAGAATTATTTATTTATTTTTTTGTAGTCCGGACATACTTGTATATTAACTTATTTAGTTTTATATGGGTTAAGTCTATTCTTATGAACTATTTGCTCTTTGTTTGATTTCTTATCTACTAAGGTTACATTATTTCTTAAATCTATTTTCTTAATTTTGTAAGGTCCTTTATATTGGGTTTCTAACTTATGACCTGCTTCATTTTTGAGTAAAACTAAGTCTCCTATTTTAAAATTATATTCTATTATTTCCTTATCGTAATTAAATTTTTGCCTAAGTTTATGTCTATTTAGTTAATTTTGAGCTCTTTTATATGCTACTTCTAACCTAAATTTGGATTCCTTAGCATAGTTGTCTATATTATAGAGTGGAGTAATTCTATCTACTTCATTAAACTGTTGAAAAGAATTTGGCTGTTTTGCAAAAACTAATTCATATGGACAGTAATTATGTACTTATTTAGCCATTCATCCCAATCAGTTTTATCAACTGTTATATAAGATCGTACGTATTCATTAAAAGTTCTATGACTTCTTTCAATTGTACCTAATGTCTGATGATGGTATGCAGTTGAAGTTAGTTTTTCTATTTTAAATATATTACATAGTTCTGTCAATAATTCATTTTTATATTCGGTACCCATGTCCGAAATGAACGTCTTCATTGGACCATAAGTAGTATAAAATTATCAAATATCGCCTTAGCAATTGTTTTAGCGTTTTTGTCTTGTATTGGTATAGTCACTAAATATTTAGTTAAATCACATATTATGGTGACTGCGTATTCATTTGCAAATAATGATTTTGGAAACGGTCCGATTGTGTCTACGTACACCGTGCCAAATGGTTTTGTTGGTGTAATTGTCATCGGACTTTTAGAATGTTTGAATGTTTTGGCCGTTTGACATTTATGACATTGTTTTACATGTTTAGATATGTCTTGACATATTTTTCCAATAGTAATATCTTTTTATTTTTTCTAATGTTCTATATATTCCGCAATGACCTCCTTCTATGGGGTCGTCATGATACTTCAGCATAATTTCAAGAATTGCCTTGGCATTCTTATTATTAATTTGGTTCACCTCATTTAGTAGCGCTACTATTATATTTTTTAAATATTTATTGCCCATTTCTTTAAAATCATTTATTGAGATAAATTCGAAAATTTTCTCTGTAGGTGACACTTGTAATTTATGAATACTGTATTTACCGGCCACTTTTTCGAGCCTAGGGAAAAATTGTCCTAAGTCAAGATTCCCTTTAGTAAATAAATCATTAATTTGTACATGTGCAATTATTAATTTTCTGACGTCAGTATTATTTAATGGTACAAATATATTGGGCTTATTATTATTTTTATTTATGCTATGCTGATTATTTATTTTATTACTATTTTGGTTGTCATAGGTCATCGATCTGGTCGTGACTCTTAATACGGATAACATTTTTGATTAATTTCTTTAAGGTCTGTTATGGTAATTCGCGATAAAGCGTCAGCGACATAGTTATCTTTTCCCCTAAGATATTCTACTGTAAAGTTATATTCTTCCAAATCGAGTCTAATTCTTGTTAACTTGGAGCTTGGGTTTTTCATTGAAAACAAATAAGAAAGCGGTCTATGATCAGTACGGACAAGAAAATGTTTTCCATATATATATGGTCTGAAGTGGGTAATTGCCCAATGAATTGCAGTTAATTGTTGCTCAATGTTTGATTTGTTACTTTCTCCCTTTGTGAATGTTTTTGATGCATAAGCAATAGGTAAATATTTACCATCATATTCCTGTGTCAAAACCGCACCACAAGCGTACTTACTTGCATCTGTTGTTATACAAAATTCCTTAGTAAAATCAGGATATTGGAGTAAAGTTGGACTCATTAGTGCTTTCTTAAGATATTTAAACGCAAAATCACAGTCTTTTGTCCATTCAAATGGTGTATTTTTCTTGGATAATTTTGTTGAATGTCTGGAGTATTCAGAAAAATGTTGTTTAATGAATCTCCGATAATAGTTACAAAAAGCTACAAATCTTTTTGCGCTATCTGCATCTGTTGGTATTGGATAGTTTTCTATAATTGAATATTTACTATTGTCTGGTAATATTCCTTTATCTGTACATTTGTGTCCAAGATATGTTAATTCTTTCATGAAAAACGAACATTTCTCTGGATGCAGTTTTAGATTGTGTTTACGGCATAAGTCAAAAACACTCTTTAAATTTGAAAGCATATGTTTTTCTGAACATCCCAGGACAACTAAGTCGTCCATGTAAAGGAATGCTTGATCTGGTTTTAGTCCAGTAAAAGCAAGTGTCATCATTCTTTGAAAATAATTTGGTGCTATTTTTAAACCATAAGGTAATCTAGTGAATCTGTATGAAGCGTTATTGGTTGAGAATGCTGTTAAGTCTCTGGAGTTTTTCTCCAAACTGATTTGGTGAAAACCTGATATTAAGTCTAAACAGGAGAAATATTTTGCTCTACCAAGTTGGTCCAATATATCATCGATTCTAGGCAATGGGAATTTATCTGCAATTAATTTTTTATTTATTTGTCTGTAATCTATGACAAGTCTCCATCTTTTCTGTTCGGAGTTTGGAAGTGATTTCTTTGGTACTAATAAGATAGGACTGTTGTATTCAGAAAAGGAAGGTTCAATAATTTTATCATCTATTACTTTTTTCACTTGTCTATCAATTTCTTCTTTATGTGTATGTGGTACACGGTAATTTTTAATATATACTAGTTCTCTATTTTTACTCTCAACTTCTGTTTATAAAAGTTATAAGTTATTAGTTGTTATTGTTTCTGATTCCAAACCGAAAATATCACTATATGTTGAACATAGTTCCGTTAATGTATTTTTAAATTGTTGTGGAAAATTTTTCTGTAAAATTTTTAATATTTCTGATTTTCTTTGCGTATTTTGGACTAAATTTCTTTTGATAATCTCATAATCAGAGATGTTTTCGGTTTTTATGTTACTTTGTTTGATTTTAGTAATGGTGTTATTAGTGTTTAAGATACGAATAAATGCTTTGTCAGATTTAACTAATGTATTTGGTATAAAAATACCTGGTTCAATTTCTTGATTTGGAATTAATATTTCATTATTTGAATTGTTAAAATATAATTTCCTTATTACTTCACATCTTGGAGGTATATAAATTTCATTGCAGTTATTCGTAATCGGTATATCTATTGTATGTGGTATATTAAATGGTCTAAGGACAAGATAATCATTATCTTGGTTGAAATCAAATATACAGTTATATTTTTTGATCAGTTCTCGTTGTACCTTCATAGTGAATAGTCGATTAGCGGAATTTTTCTTACATTCTTATTAAACAAACAAAAAATTATACAAACAAAAAATATTCGTAGTGCATATTATTCGTAATAGGTACATACTGACTTTAATAAATAAGCTTTATTGCTTTGATAATATTTTTACATAGTGGAAATAACAAAAACAAAAAAAAAACCGAAAACAAAAAAAACAAACAGTGACATTGAGGAATACTCTATACGAGTAACTCAAAAACAAATAAACAATCATAAATTACAAAAACAAAAAAAAAACATTCCTTGAGGAATACTCTATATGAGTACCTCAAATACAAAAAATTATGAAGTGAGTTCTAACGGCAGAAATGCCTATTTTACTGTGAGTTCTGAAGCTCTTAATGAAAATAATACAAATAATAAATCTAATGAAAGTATTTTTTTAACGACAAATCCAATTTTTCGTCAGCGATCAACTTCGCTTTGTCCAATGCCAAATAGTGATTCATTAACATTACAGTTGCCTAGTACTTCTTCATATAAGTCAATAATATCATCTCCTTCAGGCTCGTGTTCATCACTTAATAAAGTTATCACTACAGATAAAAGTAGCTCAAAACCCAAGGTACAAGTCGGAAAGGACAGATACATAACAGTGGTAAAGCGTGGGCGAAGCCCAAATTCTTCAAAAATTTCATCTGCTGCAAAGATGTCTTGGGATAATAGCGCTTCATCTACCAATCGTCAAAATCGTTTTTCATTATTGCAAGTCACCGACGACAAGCCCGCTGCATCGTCGCAAAAGTCTTTTAAGCCAGCACCTATATATTTGAGAGAGAAAAATTCTAACGCCCTAATTAAAAAATTAGTCTCGGCCATTGGTGAAAACGCATTTCATGTTATTGCAATAAAGCGTGGTAATATTGACGAAACTAAAATTCAAATATACGAAGAAAAAAATTTCCGTAAAATAGTGACTGAATTTGAAAAAAATAAAACAAGTTTTTATACGTACCAGCTTAAGAGTGCCAAAGGTATGCAGATCGTATTGAAGGGTATTGACTCTTATGTTAATCCCGAAGAAGTAAAAGATGCACTCATGATACAAGGATTTAAGGTAAAAAATGTTACCAACATAATCAATAGGGAGAAGATCCCCCAGCCTCTATTTCGTGTTGAATTGGAGCCGAATGATATACAGCTGAAAAAAAAAAACGAGACACACCCAATTTATAGCCTAAATACCTCTTATACCGAAAAATCACAGTTGAAAAGCCACATAAGCGATCAGGTCCCGTACAGTGCCATAATTGCCAAGAATATGGCCACACAAAAACGTACTGTAAATTACCCACTGTTTGTGTTGTGTGCGGCGAATTACACGGCACTGCTAGTTGCAATAAGCCAAAAGATCAAAGTGTTAAAAAATGCAGTAATTGTGGAGGTAATCACACCGCTAACTACAGAGGTTGTCCTGTGTACTCTTTTGTCAAACAGACTATGGTGCAAAAACCCAAATCAGCTCCATCTCAATCAGCAAACGCTTACTCCGCCGCTTTTGTGCAAATGAGCCAACCAGTTACTTCCCGTGTATCGTATGCCGATGCTGCTAAAACAAATTCTATTCCCCCACAAAATGTTCCACCTCCAAATAATTCAACGAATGCAAACTCAAGCTTTAACTTTAGTCGCCTTGAAGCTACTATTGACAATTTGGTGCAAACTATAAACAACTTTACAAATATGACAAATATGACTAACATGATGCAAGAAATGCTGAGAATGCAGAATACTCTGCTTCAAGCATTAATTAAGAAGCCATGAACACGTTAAAAATATGTTTCTGGAACGCAAACGGCATTCGCCAACATAAAAATGAACTTGAGCACTTCCTTACGGAAAAAAAATTTGATATAATGTTGGTCTCTGAGACACATTTGACTTCGAGAAGCTTTTTCAAAATAAATGGCTACACTATGTATGATACAAAGGACCCTAGAGGGAGAGCATGCGCTGGATCTGCAATTCTAATTAAGTCAAGACTCAAGCACTATATTCTTGACAACGTTAGTGAAGAATATATGGAAGCTACGAATATTTTTGTAGAAAATTTTTGTTCTAATTCAAAAATGGGCTTAGATGTTATTTCGAGTGGGGAGCCCACTTATTGGCCTACTGACGTACGAAATATTCCAGACGTTATTGATTTTGGCGTAATGAAAAATATTTCTAGGGATTTAATTAGTGTTGAAACTTCTTTAGATCTCTCCTCCGATCACTCCCCCACTATCGTTATAATTTGTAACCCACTAAGAAGTGACTTACTCACCCATATATGAAGATGACCAATCGTGTTAATTGGCTGGGATTCAAAAAATATCTTAGTAGTCATTGCACGGAAAATATTCCGTTAAGAACACCCAATGACATTGAAACTAACATTGCCAATCTTAACGAAATTATTAAACAGGCTGCTGAACATGCCACTACCTCCCATCCGCAGTCTGGGTTTAATAAAATTTATTCCAGGGATATTGAACATCTCGTATGTGAAAAAAGAAGAGCTAGAAGGGAATGGCAACAGCACAGATCACCCCAAAATAAACTCAAACTTAAAGAATGTTCTAAACGACTTCAAGAGTTGCTTGCATCTGAAAAAACAGCATCTCTTAAAAATTATTTGGAAGGTCTTTATGTCACACCGACATCTAATTACTCTTTGTGGCGCGCTGCTAGAAAGCTTAAAACACCCGTTGAGTTTAAGGCACCTCTGCGCACATCTACCAGAGATTGGGCAAAAAGCGATACGGAAAAATGCAAAATATTTGCTGAGCATTTAAAATCCGTATTTACCCCAAATACATGTACTGGTGTTGCTGATTTGCCGAGTGTAGTTGCTCTACCCCCTCGAGCCTTAAAGTTTAAGATGCGTGATGTACATAAAGTAATTGCTGAACTCAAGCCAAAGAAAGCTCCAGGTATTGATGGAATTAGTAACAAGATGCTGATGAACTTGCCGCATATTGCAATAAGAATCTTGCTGTTTATTTCTAATGCCATATTACGACTGGAGTATTATCCACAACTCTGGAAGCTTGCAAAAATCAAAATGATTCCAAAGCCGGGCAAAGATCTTACGAAAGCTGAGTCATATAGGCCAATAAGTTTGCTGTCAACTACGTCAAAACTCTTCGAAAAGCTGCTCATGACAAAATTATCCCCAACCTTAACTGATAGTGGGTGCATCCCAGACCATCAATTTGGTTTTAGAAGTCAGCATAGCACCATTGAACAAACTCATAGATTGGTTCAATTTATAAGAAAAACATTTGAGGAAAAGAAGTATTGTTCTGCCCTGTTTATTGACGTTTCTCAGGCATTTGATAAGGTGTGGCATGAAGGTCTAATTCTAAAATTAAAATTATATCTACCAATAAATTTAGTGAATTTATTAGAAAGTTACATTACTACCCGGAAGTTCACGGTTGTGGAAGGAGAATTCATGAGTGTGCCCGAATCTATATCATCCGGTTTGCCACAGGGGAGCATACTGGGGCCAGTTTTGTATTTGATTTATACTTGTGATATGCCTTTGAGCAGCAATATCCATACATCTACGTTTGCCGATGATACAGCCTGCCTTAGTATGCATGAAAACCCTCACGAGGCTTCCCGATATTTACAAGAGCATATTACACAATTGGAAATGTGGTTGAACTTATGGAGAATTAAGGTAAATGAACAAAAGTGTGTCCATATAACGTTTATCCTAAGAAGAGATACTTGTTCCCCAATTCGAATCAATAATCAAAATATTCCTCAACATTCCCAAGTGAAATACCTTGGTATACACCTTGATCGAAGGCTAACATGGAAACATCATATTGACTTTAAGTTAACACAGATGAAACTTAAGTTATCTCAAATACACTGGTTGATTGGCAGAAATTCAACACTTAGCCTGGACTGTAAACTTTTATTATACAAGTCGCTTTTAAAGCCAATATGGTGTTACGGTATCCAGTTATGGGGCACTGCTTCAACTTCCAATGTAGAGAGAATCCAACGAAGGCAAAACAAAATTTTACGGTTAATAACATCGGCACCATGGTACATCAAAAATTCTAATATACATCGTGATTTAAATATGCCACTAGTGATTGAAGAAATTGCAAAATACGCAGGCAAATATTTAACAAAACTCGAGTCACATCCTAAACCGCTTGCTCGTAATATTTTGAACTTTACTGGACACATCCGCTTAAAAAAGAGGGACACAAGGGCTCTATTACTTAACACGCCAGATGGGATTTCTTGAAAATACTTTTTTTATACTTTTTTATAATTTTTTTTCCTTTTTTGATTATCTCTACTTATGTATTATTTATAACTATTAACAAGTTTATGTCCGACAGTGATCGGTCCTTATAATTATATTTTTAGATTTAAGATTTGAATACTTATTGTTAGTTCATATTTGAAGATACAATAAATAAATACATGTATTAAAACAAAAAAAAAAATATATTTTTTGATAAAATTCATGCCAATGATTCCATCGCATGGTATCGGAAAATTATTATCTACCACCTGGAAGTTATGTGGTATTAAAAAGTTTTTAAATTTTAAATCGAAAAATGTTTTTCCAATCGATTTGATATTACCTTGTCCTATTCCACTTAAAGTTGTTGTTTTATTAGTGTTAATTTGGCTTAATTTAACGAAATTTGATTTTATTAATGAAATGTCTGCACCAGTGTCTATTAAGAGTGTGAGTGTAGTGTTAGTATTGCCTAATTGAATATTTATAAAGAAGCTCAAGTTTAAATTTAGATGGTAAATTTTTACTGATTTAATCCTAGGGGAAATTCGGAGTTTTCGGAACTGTTTTCATTTGATTCTGTTGCTCTTACGTAGTTATTGTTCTTACGATTATTATTAAATCTTTGCCGGTTTCTGTAATAATTGTTATTATTATAATTATTATTGTTGTTATTATTTCTACGTGGGTAATTGTTTCTTCCACGTGATCGTGTGTTATTACCAAGGTAATTGTTTCCAGATTTGTACTTTTGTCCATAGTATAATATGGCATTTTGTTTACTGATAGCATCGTTCATGCTATTAAATTGACCTGCCTCCATGATAAACTTGACTTTATCAATGGTGCAGTTTTTAGTTAATGCCTTTACGGCAGTTTGTGTGGAATATTTTGTAGCTAAGTCGCATGGCATTCCATCTGAAATGTATGCGGTTTCTAATGCTTTGGTTAAATTTTCTATTTCGTTGCAATAAGCATTGGCAGTTTTATTGTTTTGTTTTATATTTAAAATTTTTGCCGTTAATACTTCCACAGATTCTCCCTTGACGCTATTTTTTAGTTTGTGTATTATTTCGGATATAGTTGATTCATTCATTGATTAGATTTCTAGCGTTTCCTTTTAGTTTTGTTTTTATTAGAGATACTGCCACAGATTCGTGGCTGCCTTTTATTGATTCTACCAAAGATAAGGAGTCAATAAAGGAGCGCAAATTTTCAGATTTTCCATCAAAGTCTGTAATGAGCTTTGATGCTGTGTTTAAAAAGTCTACTACTGTTTGAGTCATGGTGGTTTCAGTTATAGGCCTTAAAATATTATATGTTACACTTTCGTGTAATGAATTTGGTAGTTCGATGTATTGATTTTTTATGGGCTAGTTTTGAAATTCTGTTTGTTAAGTCAAAGAAAAATGCGTCTGCTGCTCTTTGGTGAGCTACTGTAAGCCTGCTGTAAAAAACGTTAAGTAAAACTCTTATTTCTTCTATTCTTTTAAAAATGTTCTGAAACTGGTGAATAATTGTTTCGTTTTTAATAGGTCTATCAATATTTAGGCATTTGTATGAACGTTCAAAATCTTTTATAATTCGAACCTTATTTAATATATCCATTGCATTAGTGAATATCAACAACAACAAAAATTAGCTATAACGATTAATTCTGTTTATATTTTGTCTAAATTGTTTGCTCTACTAGCATATTTCTTCTTTAAATTTTTATGGTGTATTTTGTAAATTTTTAAAACAAAGTTTAAAAGTGATAATATAGTTATAATTATTAAAGTTATTTCAATTAGTTTTAAATTAATTTTTTCCTGAACGACTTCTACCTCGTTTATTACGTTTGCATTTGGGTTTTCTAATTTGGATTCTGTTTTAGCCATATTTTCGAATTTATATATTTTACGAAATTATTGGGGATTTTCTTTTTCTATACGTTCTGACCACCTGATTGCACGAACTGTCATTTCTTCTACACGAGTCTTATTTAAAACATCGTCCTCAGTTGGGACAGCTGGCATTCCTATCAGTTTCCAAATCTGTGCTAAAAATTTAATATCTTCTTCTATTTCAGAACAGAACAAAACAAGAATTGTTTCTATATTAGGACAAAATGGTTTTTTAGACCCATTTTCGAATATCCTATCCATTATAATTGTCCTTACAAAATTAATTACAATACGAAATATTATCTTACTCCAAAATAATTAATTTTATTATTTATTTTTAAACATTAAAAAAAAATTATATATACAGTAGAATTCATTAATAGCGACCTCGGTTATAACGACCATCCGTTTATAACGACGGATTTTCAAAGCAAGTGTGGTTCTTAATAGTTTGTACATGCGCAAGCATTCGCTTAGAACGACTCCGGTTTTAGCGACCATCTGCTTTTAACGACCAATTTGAACGTCTGCTTTGGAATGGACATTCGGTTATAACGACGATGTAAGTTCTGTGTACTAATTTTTATTTTTTTCATTCCATTTTTTGTCGTCAGCCAATACTAAATAAAGAAACATATACTGCGGGGAATCACAGAATTTGTTTTCGACTATCCCAAACAGAGGTGCAAATGACAAAGAAGAAATATTCAAACCAGTTTGAGTCGTAAAAGCTGATGGACGCATAAACATTCACTTTTTAATTATCAGCGGTGTTATAGAAATTTTTTATTTACATAAGAATCTGTAATCCAGCTCACCCAAACGCAGGTAAGGTTGCGTGCTGCACTTTTACTTGGATAAATACTGAGTAAATGTATGTATGTTTTTCCAGAATGGACGTTAAAAAACGTAAGGTGTTCTCCATAAAAGAAAAGGCAGAAATTTTGCTGAAACTGGAAACTGGTTCTTCAAATGCAGCATTAGCGAAGGACTATTGCGTTTCGCATTCGACTATCAGTACGGTATGGAAAAACCAAGACGCAACTCGTAAGTGTTTTGAATCTGAGAATATGCAAAGAAAACGTATGCGTTCTGCTCAAAATTCTGATATAGAACAAGCTCTTTTGCAATGGTTCAAGACGCAAAGAAATAATAATGCTATTGTAACAACTTCCATACTTCAAATGAAGGCAGAGGAAATAGCGCAACTGCTTGGAAAGGATTTTAATTGCACTGAAAGTTGGATCTACCGTTTTCGAGAGCGCCATAACATAGTTTTGGGAACAATTTCTGGTGAGGCTTGCAGTGTCGACAAAAATCAATGCAGCGACTGGCTAGTTTCTGTATGGCCTAAAATACGAGAGGGATATCAAGCAAAAGACATTTTTAATGTGGATGAAGCAGGTGAGAAGTGCTGCGGTGGTAAACAATCAAAGGAAAGAATAACCCTGCTGGTTGGAGGTAATATGGATGGGTCCGAAAAAAATAAAATGCTTGTCATTGGAAAATCCAAAATGCCGCGGTGTTTCAAGAATGTAAAATCGTTACCTGTGGATTATAATGGAAATAAAAAGGCATGGATGACCTCAGAAATGTTTGAACGCATTTTGCGCGATTGGGACAGCAGTTTGAAAAAAGAGAAAAGAAAGATTTTACTGCTTGTATATAATTGCCCAGCACACCCAAATGTTCAAAATTTGTCATCAATAAAATTAGTTTTCCTACCACCTAATACAACGTCCGTCTTACAGCCAATGGACCAAGGGGTAATTAGATGTTTGAAAAGCAATTATCGCAAACAACTTATGCTGAAAATTATTCGCGATGCAGACAATAACACACAAAGCACCACTACTTTGTTAGATGCAATTGACATGGTGGCCTCAGCTTGGCAAAGTGTAAAATCAACAACAATAGCTAATTCTTTCCGACATGCGGGACTACTTCCAGCCGAAAGTGTGTGCCCAGATGCAGATTTCGAAGACGAAGATGATATTCCGCTTTCGTTGCTACAGGAAACATATAAAAATATGCAACAAGTAGCCGAATATATTGACTGGAATGAGTTCGTAAATGTCGATGACAACGTCGTGACATCAGAAGAGCCTTCATTGGGAGAAATAGTGAACACAAAAGAAAATGATGAAACTCACAGCGATAATGAACCAGATGACGAAGATGAGCCAATCAAAATTCCAACTAGGACAGAAACCTTGGGTGCGGTGCATACATGAAAACAGTATTTACGATTTGGGGGTTCTGATATATCAGAGAGTTTATATAGTTCCGTTGAAATTATTGAAAGTAAATTATTAAAAGAAATTCTTGTAAATAGAAAACAAACCACAATTCTAAACTATTTCCAATCTCAATAAATATGAATATACATGATAAAAAAAATCTTAAAAATATTGTGTACACTTATTTGGATACAACGACGTTCGGTTATAACGACGTATAATTTCGGTCCTTGGCGGTCGCTATAAATGAATTCTATGTATATATATTTTGTCAACGGCGGTTAACGCCTACCGACCTAGATGTGCTTAGCAATTAAAGCACTACCTTAAGAACGTTTTTTTTAATTTTTACTTGTTAGCTTTAGTTGGATTAGCCGGTCCAGTTCATCAATCCTTAACCATATTTTGGTTGCGTCCTCCCAGGTTGGTGGTACTTCTTTGTTGACTTCTAGGAGGAGAAGTGCCTACTCCCTTTTTAGACGGCAGAGATATCCTCCCCTGCGCTTTAGTTTCCTGATAACCGGGATGATTATTTTGTTTTCCTGTTCTGTATTTTTTTTGTTGATTCCGCCTTTTGTATTGCTCGATGGTTATGGGTTGCGGACCCGGTTTTCCCATATTTCAAATTGCCTTTTGGCCAGGCGGACTTCCTTCTCTTTTCTGACAGATTATCGGCTTATCTGTCAGGTATTTTTAAATATATATTATACGTAGTGCATGTTATCGCACAAAACGTATTTACTCGCAATAGTAGCTATACTGGCAGGATCGCCATGTAATAGATAGCTTCACAAATTAAATTAAAAGAAGTTTTTTTTTAAATTTTAAGTTTGATATAATTTATTTTTCTAGAGCTCAACTAGGAGCTCATAGGAATATTGTTTAACAATTAATTTCTAAAACTAAATTACATCTGCTCATATACTAACTATGAGAATAATGCTTAGGCTATCTTAACAAAAGAGGGAAAAGGAAAAGTATATGCTTGCTAGCTAAAATGTTCCTTTTAGTTGTCCCATAAGAAATTTAGAAAAACCCAAACAGTTCCTACATGTGTTTAACATATATTTTGTATTGGTTATTAAATATGATTTATTCAAGTGCTTTATGCCGCGGCCTTTGATCAAACTCATGTCATCAAGTGACCGTTATACAAAATATTTTAGTTGCAGTCTGTCAATGCAACTTGACACTGTTTTGTGTATCAGCAATGTTGGCTTCACATGTTTACGATACACTGTTGGTTATAGTGATAATCAAACCACGCTACAAAAGCCCAAATTTACCATCTCTAATTTACAACAGACTTTCCATTGTCGTTTATTCTTTACTAATTATGTACATGTAAGTTAATTTGCTTATTTTTGTTCTACTTAAGACAAACTTTTTTGGTTTGTTACTATTATTTAATTTTTGCCACAGGCCCATGGCTATTAATTTTAGTTAATTTTAATTATTATTTTTCGAACTTAATTTGTTGCTATATTTGTGATTTGAACGTGCTAAAGTTCGTATCGCTTTTTAAGCCAAATTACATGTGATAATTATTAATGAACAAATAACATCAAAGTTAGTTGTAAATATTCTGACAACACATAGTTGAACGTTTATTCAAAGACACATAACAAAATATATGTACTTATATATACCCTTTATATAAGTGCAAGGAGTATCAAACTAAACAGATTTCAAAAGCGCATTTAAAACTTCACATGTGAATGGAAATTAAACTGCCATAAGCAATGAAGCATTTCCAATAAAAAAGTGTCATCACCAATTATTTGACCTTACCCTTTATATAGATATGCTATGCATACATAAAATAATATACATAAATAACAGGAATTCAGTTTTTGTACATAGGTTTTATAAAGCTACTAAAATAACTTTCATTTGACAAACATTTGTAACTACAAAGATTATATGTAAGATCCATTTATGAATTTAAACTTTTGTGTGGAATAAATATTTCCTCCCCAAGGCACAATGTGTTGGCAAATAGTAGGTTACTTAGGGCCAATTTCACCAACTGTATTTAAATATCACTTCATATTTAAATGTCGATTTTCATTCATTTTTATACGGAAAAATTCAGTTTTTAACCGATTTCTTTGTTCTGTTTTAATAATTTTCATAACAGAAAATGACCGGTCTGCGGCCGCACTGCTATGTGGCAAAATAAGCAATTTACACATATATCGACTTAAATTACTAAATAACAATATTCGGTAGATTTCAGGCCTTATTTGGTAGAATTGGTAGATTGTAAAATTCACAAAAATATTCGGTAGAATCTACGGAATATCGGTAGAAGTGTGCACACTGGTTGTCTGGTGTTACACATCCCGTCTGCGCGCATAGTGACTGTGCTCTACACGAGCATTCGTTATACCGCTCTTAAATATTTAATTTGTTGTTCTTCGCGCTCTCACACGCGCAGCCTGGAGGCAGTGTTGTCAGATTTATTTTCAGCCTCCTCGCCAAATGACTTGTCGAATATCGCCAATATAATAAAACATTAAATTATAGCTACAAAAATATTTGTTTATTTTGTAATTGCATTACAAATATTTTTAAATTTTAAATTCAGTAGGTAACGTCTATCGTAAATAAAGTAAACGTGAAATGTGTTCCCTTTCCCTAAAGTTTTGATCGCTAATGTTTGCGTTTTGTTGTGCCAGTATACTATTTTCTAATTTTGTTTACGTGAACAAAATGTTGCCATTTTTCCCGATAAGGGTAGCTATTTAAGAAAAATTAAGAAAAATGGTCACATTAACATGTACTGGCGTACAAAAAATACTTAAAAACAACTTATTCGAAAAGATCAATTTAAATAGCATAAATTGAACTTGAGCACCAAGATAAAAATTATTATTTAAATCATGTGATAAAACTGGATTAACATTTACTTAAATGTGGTTAGTACCAGCAGCATCGTCGTATTCATACACTCTAGGCGAGAACTCGTGCAAGCTTCTTGGTGTTTTATTATCAGAATGTTGGTTCTAACTTATAAAAGAAAGTTTTCCCGACTGGGTTTCAAAAAACCCCAAATGAGATTTTCTTTAATTTCAGAAAATTTTGTTTGAGATAAAGAGCCACTACATTTAGAATTTGTACACGAAATGTTTTATGCTGTAGAAAAAATTCCTTTAAAAAAATTTCATATTCTTAAGATTGTTCTATTTTATTGAAAGGAGTTCAAATATCGCCAAGTAAATCGCCAATCGCCATTTCAAAATTTTCATCTCCAAAAACAAAATTTTCGTCACCACATTTGGCGAGATATCGCCATATCTGACAACACTGCCTGGAGGTTTTGTGGTGTTACACACCCCGCCTGCATCTGCGTGTATAGTGACTGCACTCTGCATACCGCTCCTTCTGAGTGTTGAAGTTGTCAATTAGACGGCAAATTAAATAATATAAAAATTATAATAAAGAAATATTGTTATTGAATCGACTTCGCGTGTTTTTTTCTCTCTCACGGTCCCAAAAATCAAAAAATTTTTGTGGGTGAATCCTGGACATGGCTGAGTTCTACCCCAGCCTAAGAAACTTCGTTACAGTAGCGCCCGAGCAGGAACCCTGAGAGTAAAAGTATCTAGAAAAAAATTATCGCCGTTTTTTTATACAAGTAATAACTTTCAATGAATAAAATAAAAGAAATGAATATCGAATAAAAATAAATTTAAAACAATAAAATAAATGATAATGAAAAAAAATCTAACAAAATTAAGAAACTAAAGAAAAGATAAGTGATATATAATTTGTAACAAAATTAGCGGATAAATGTGAAAAAACGGAAACATTAAGAACACAAAAGAATAATCAAACTGTGTGAAAACACCAGGAACATTAACAACATAAGCAATTAAAAACAAAATCAGTCAATAAGCAGCTCTGGGTCGGGGAACATCTCTCGCGTCATCGTAATTATTTCTTAAGTGCGGTCAGGCTTGTGTGTGTTGTTTGGCCTTTGAGAGTTTTTCGTCTCGCTCGCACTGGTTGACTGATCTGCCACGGATAACCGTATAATTTTGCGGTTTTTTGTGGAATTTCTTTAACAACCACGTTGCCTACTTCCTATGTGAAGACATAGGCACAGAGGATATACAGAGATGTCACGAGACGGAAGATAATTTGTGTTTTCGGAGGTCCCGCTCACTCTGTCACTGCGCATTCTTTAAACCTTCTTTCGTGGTGGCATTTTTTAGCTTAATTTCATTTTACGCTTTGTAAACTCATTCGCTTGGCGATTTTTGCAAATAAATTGTAAAAATTGATATTTTTAAATGAAAATGCTTTAAATAAGGTATGCAATCATTTTAAAACATTTTTTAATTGCTTTTTTAATAGTAATAAGCTATTTGGAATTTTGTTTTTTGATTCAACACAACAAATTCTTTCATTTAATTCTGTAAAATTGTGTACTTCGTTTACTTGTTCAAATGTATTTTCAGTTTATGCTTTGTGATCTCATTTGCTGTGTGATTTTTGTAAACAAAAGGTAAAAATTAAAATTGTGCAATGAAAATGCTTAAAGTTAAATCAGTAATCATTTGTAAACAAATTTAAATCACTTTTTAGTACCATTAATCTATTTCACATTCCATTTTTTTAATTCAATTCAACAAATTCTTCAATTTAATGTTTTAAATAGGTATGTATGTATGTATGTACACGTGTTCGTTTCACAAAGTACTGATTTTCTCTTGTTTGTTTTGATTATTTTGTTAACATCTTAATAACAAATATAGTACAGTTGTCCCTTTCTCGCAGTGACTGCACCACAAATGATTTTAGCTTTTTTCATACGTCAGTTCTTATAACTCTGGTCTACTTTGTGGCATAGGTCGTGTTAGTCACAAAACCTTTTAAAATAATGTTAATACCATCTTGGGCATATGGTCTACGTTACTCCGCCCTTATTTGTGCAATACCATATTATGCAAATTTACTTTGCATTAATATGTTTAATAAATAAATAAATAAAAATAAAAACAAAAATCAAACAAAAACGTGCCAAATCAAACTTCGGTAAACCATACACGAAAATAAACGCGTGAAATAATTAGATTATTGAATCGAAAAAAAACGAAAAATAAATTAATTTTTTTCACAAACACGGCAAAACGGTGTGATAAATTTTTTTTTCGTGCTAGAATAATAAAAATTAGCACTAATTAAATATTAAAAATTATTAAGCACAATAAATCAAATCAAAATTATATTAAAAAAAACTGTGATAGATGCGAGTAAAATTTTTTTCCCAATGTAATCCGTGCGAATTAGGAAAATCGACTAAAGTGGTTTTAGCAAAGAAATCAAATATTGAAAGAAAAAAAAATTTTATTAAAGAAAATAAATCAAATTAAATACTAAATGCATTAAGCGAGTTCACATTAGAGACAAATGGTAACGTGGAAGAACTGCGGAAACGATTTGCTAAGTTTGTAGGGGCCCCCCAGAACGAAGATATTGTCAACAGACTATTAGAACTACAAGGGAAGTATGAAGCTTCGAATGCCCACGAATACGAGTGCTCCAGGAGAATCACGACAACGTCACACCCGGACATCTAAGCACTCAGAAAACAATCAACCGTATCGCCACCAGGTATTATTGGCCCGGAATGTTCCGTGACGTCAGTAAATATGTGAGAAGTTGTCAATCATGTCAAGAAACTCATCAGATAGTAAAGAAAAATCTCAATACAGCGTCCATAAAGCAAAAACGTGACTTCAATTTAAGGCGACGGCAGTGGAAACCCGATGTGGGTGTTCTCGTCATCTTGAAACAACATCCACTCTCTAAAGCAGTGGATAGCTACGCAGCCAAATTAGCTATGAAATTTGGGGGTCCATATACTACAAAGTCATTTACTTTTCGAGTCATAGTTAAAATTCAATGTACTCGGACAAACGAAATAAGGACGGGAAATTTAAATGAACTTAAACTCTACTATAGCCAAGACTAACCTGAACTATTTACGTTTTTTTTTATTATTTTTCCTGCAGATATAACAACCGTTCCTAGACAAGATGGCTCTTTAACAATAGTTGCATCCCCGTATCTATCGATCTTTGCATCTACCTTAGCCTGGAACATTCCATTGTCACTGACGTCAAGCCCACATGTCACAATATCGCCTAAAGCAGTCACGACACAGAAGGTTGAATGCACGACAGCTATGTTAAGCCGCTATGAATACTGCAGATCAACACCAAACACCACACCAAAAACCAGCCTAAGTCCACAGACTCGACAAAAAGAAACCCAAACGGAACTGCCGCCAACAATATCCGACCAAATCAATCGACTGAAACAAGCTGGGTCGACACGCAAGCGACATAAATTCCAACAGTGTGTGAATGGGACGACATACCTAGTCAATATAAGCCACACCGGCGAGGTCAAAATAGACATCAAACCACGAAATTATCTCCTCACCCGAAGAAAGAGGAACTGTAACGACGAAAGTCGGGCCCCTCGTTTTCATCATACAACAATTGTTTATTTATGGAAGAAATCATTTTTTTTAAGTATCCGATTATATTCTTCTTTTATGATATTTTATATTGTTTCTTTTATAAATTTAATTATACATGAATTTATAAATTTCATTAATATTATTAATATTGTCTTTCAAGATTTGAAAATCAATTTAAAATTAACGTTTTGTTATAGATGGAGTCGCCATATATATGTGAATTTAAGTATTAAAATAGTTAAATTGACACATTTATACAACCATTATTATTTAGTAAGTTACGTTTTATGACAATGGATTATTGGCAGAAATTTGCGTATATAAGGAGGAATTTCCGCATGAATCGAGGAGTCTGCTGCTAGCTGTCAGCGAGGTAAGAACACAAGTTTGAACGTGGTGTTACACACTCATCAGCATTGAGCTTACCTTTAAACACATCTACTGGACAGACTTATAATAGCACAATTAGTGTATACTATTGTGTGGCCGACTTCCTTGGATTTCGGTCTAGCAACAGTCAGACTGCTCCTCTGAGCTTTTCTCACATGCACAGCTTGTAGGTTGTGTGGTGTTACACATCCCGCCTGCATCTGTGTACATAGTGACTGCGCTCTACACGAGCATTCGTTATACCGCTCCTTCTGAGCATTTGTTTCTCGCGTTCTCACACGCGCAGGTTGTAGGTTGTGTACATAGTTGCCAGATGAAATAGGTATGAATTCGTCAAATTTCGCACAAAAAGTCGTCAAAGTCATAATTATTATCCAGAAACGTCCAAAATTCGTCAAAAATAAAACAAACACTTTTATCAAACGTAAACAGAACACAGCAAATAAACTAGTAGTTGTTTTATAAAATAAGCTAAATGCTTATCAAAATAGCATCAATTGTTTAAAAAAAAATAATTACATGTCTTACTTTGGTTTTATTTAAGTTAACTTGACCAAATATTCTTTTTATGTTTGCTGAAGTTCAGTATTTTCAATTCTTACTGAACGAAGTATTTTTGTTAACTTATGTGAGTTACTGAAAAAGAGAAGAAAAATTAAAGTAGACTTTATTTTTTTTTTTGGAATGTTTTTTTTATTTATTGTATCTTCATATATGAACTAACAATAAGTATTCAAATCTTAAATCTAACATATAATTAATAGGCCCGACCAATGTCAGACATAACTAAGTGATAGTGGTAAATAATACATAAGTGGTGATAAGCAAAAAAAAATTTTCAAGCAACTTCATTCGGAGTGTTTAGTATTAAAGCCCTTGTATCTCTCTTTTTTAAGCGGATGTGTCCAGTAAAGTTAAAAATGTTACGAGCAAGCGGATTAGGATGTGACACGAGTTTTGTTAGATATTTGCCTGCGTATTTTGCAACTTCTTCAGTCACTAGTGGCATATTTAAATAACGATGTATATTTGAATTCTTAATGTACCATGGAGCAGATGTTATTAACCTTAAAATTTTGTTTTGTCTTCGTTGAATTCTCTCTACATTGGAAGCAGAAGCAGTGCCCCATAACTGGATACCGTAACACCATATTGGCTTCAAAAGCGACTTGTATATTAAAAGTTTGCAGTCTAGGCTGAGTGTTGAATTTCTGCCAATCAACCAATGTACCTGAGTTAATTTTAGTTTCATTTGAGTTAACTTATAGTCAATGTGATGTTTCCATGTAAGCCGTCGATCGAGGTGTATACCAAGATATTTCATATGTGAATGTTGAGGAACAACTTGATTATTAATCCGAATGGGGGAACAAGTATCTCTTCGTAAGGTAAATATTATATGAACACACTTTTCTTCATTTACCTTAATTCTCCATAAGTTTAAACATAGTTCCATCTGGCTAATGTGTTCCTGGAGTTTTCGGGATGCCTCATCAGGGTTTTCGTGCATACTAAGGTAGGCGGTATTGTCGGCAAATGTAGAAGTATGGATACTACTGCTCACAGGCATATCACAAGTATAAATCAAATATAAAAATGGCCCCAGTATACTCGTCTGTGGCACACCGGATGAAATAGTTTCAGGCATACTCATAAAGTTTCCTTCCACAACTGTAAATTTTCGTGCAAGAATGTAACTTTCCAAAAGATTTAGAATGTTTATTGGTAAGTATGTCTTCAATTTTAAAATCAGGCCTTCATGCCACACTTTATCAAATGCCTGAGAAACATCAATAAACAGGGCAGAACAATACTTCTTTTCCTCAAATGTTTTTCTGATAAATTGAACCAATCTATGCGTTTGCTCAATGGTACTATGATGGCTTCTAAAACCAAATTGATGGTCCGGGATGCACCCATTATCAGTTAAAATTTAAGACAATTTTGTCATGAGTAGCTTTTCAAAAACCTTTGACATTGTTGACAGTAAGCTTATTGGCCTATATGACTCAGCCTTGGTAAGATCTTTACCTGGCTTTGGAATCATTTTAACCTTGGCAAGCTTCCAGCAGTCTGGATAATACTCCAGTGGTAAAATGGCATATGGGTGACATATGGGTGAGGTAAAGCGCTTCTCAGTGGGCTACAAATTGTAACCATCGTGGGAGAAAGATCGGACGAGAGATCTAGGGAAGCTTCAACGTGAATTAATTCCCTAGAAATACTTTTTATGACGCCGAAATTTATAACATCCGGAATTTTTCGTACGTCAGTAGGCCAGTAAGTGGGCTCCCCACTCGAAATAACATCCAAGCCCATTTTTGAAATTGTGTTGAACAACGCCCTACCTCTAGGCGTAATATGACGCGAACCCCAGAACGTATGCTTAGCATTGTAGTCGCCAGCTGCTACGAAACAAGGTCCAAGAGATTTGTAGAATTTCTCGTATTGGTCCTCAGTAATTGAAAATCGGGGAGTGGAGTAAATTGAAGATATCACGAAATTTGTACAAAAATTTTCAATGCAGATATTTGTTGCTTGTAGATGTTCATCACAAATGTTGTCAAGAATATAGTGCTTGAGTCTTGACTTTATTAGAATTGCTGATCCACCGCATGCTCTCCCGCTAGGGTCCTTTGTATCGTATAAAGTGTAGCCATTCATTTTAAAGAGACTTCTAATGAACAAATAACATCAAAGTTAGTTGTAAATATTTTGACAACACATAGTTGAACGGAACAGCCAGCCGTTTTCGAAGGCCATTTAACCTTCATCATCAGCGTTCTATGGTTTCATCTGTCCATAATATATTTCTTCATTGTTCTTATTACCATTTGACATGGTCTTTAGGAACTTTAAGCGTGCGACTGCTTGTTTTTTTGTTATAAGGGGAAGCTTCCTTGAACTTCTTGCAATTAAGTGGTTCTTTAATAAGTATCTGCGGATAGTTATGATACTAACATCAATGGTAAGATCCCGTAGTATATTTTTGGATGACGCCGAAAGATTGATTTCCCTATACCTAACTATTAGTCGGTTGTCAATACTATACATTTTGCGTTTGCGGTCTAGAGTTTCTGCTTTATTTTCATAAGATAAGGCATTTTCTATCATTTGATTGGAGCACTCAAGGATTTCTTTAATTTCTCTGTATGTTTTTCCTTTTTTTCGAAGATCAGTAATCAACGCTCTTTACTTGAGAATAATGTTTTTCTCGTTCTAATAGATGTATAATTATAGTTTTAAATTACAAAATACGATATTACGTAGCATTTTCAAACAAACAACTCACCTAAGTGGAAAATGTAATTAATTAATTAAATTATACACATAAGATTTTCGTACAATTCTTTTTTTAATTTTGCTTCTTAGATTCCATTAAAAAATCCGTTGTAATTTTTTAGCAGATTGGATGTTTCCAGACTAACGACTTTTACGTGAAAAAATATTGGGTTGCAGCACTCCTATTATATTGAACACAGCTGTATGTGTTTAGTTATGTGTGTACGTAGTTATATGCGTACATGCATTGACATTTCGTTTTGTGTTAAAATGTTGGGTTTTCGCGTTCCCGTACTTGTGCATTTTTGTAGTTTATTGAGATAAATTAGAGTTTGCTCTCATTTTACCAAACTTTACCCAAGAAGTAAAGGAACACACCTAATAAATGGATGATAAAATAGCGCCTAATAGTGTACCGCATATAATCGTGCTTGATCTTCTGTTGTTGTTATCAAACAGTATCAGTAAACAACAATTCAAATTCCAATGAAGGTTTTTTCAACAATGAAATATATCACAACTATTTCTGTTGACTAGTATGTCTATTACATTGTGTAATAATGGGTGCATTCATAAGAAGTACCTGTTGCGCAACCGTTGTGTGTTTGTCTTAGAAAACCATAGTTGAGTATTTCCGCTCCACTCAACAGATGAGTAATTTTCCATCATAAAATTTTTTCGCTACCTATAGTCAACATGTTGTGCTCAGCCTGTACAGCTGGTCAAATAGAGCTATTTTTTATATGGTTTGTTAGGTGGCAGCGACAAATATTTGTTAAGTTTTACATTACAAATGCGATGAAGTAACGAAATAAAGATATACAATTACATTATATACATCAAGCCGTTTCTAAGAAGTAGCTGTTGCGGCCAACAGTTACCAGCAGTTTCACAACTGTTGAGCTCAACAGCTACGTCTTATGAATGCGCCCAATTTTAAACAGTAAAGAATTGTGGCAACAACAAGAATGAACGAAAATTCATGTTTTGTTACTTGATCACTTATAGTTTTTACTGTTTTTTTTTTGGAAAGGAGCAGGTAGGAGCAGCTGAATTTTTTTTAACTTTTAGCTGATACTTCAAGCTCTAATTTGACATATCTCGTTAAAGAGCGCTTCACAGCGCTAAAAAGGTGTAGTCCCCTCAAGTTGATGAACATTAAAATTTTGATGTTTATATTTTTTTCTACGAAAATTTTTATATGGCACTTTTTTAATGCAAATCTCATCTATGGCAATTGCTATTAACGAAAATAAGGCTTAGTTTACATCTGGCATTTCTTGTGTGTCATTTGCACAAAAAACGTAACCAACTAATTACTTATGAAAAACTGTTTCATTCAGACATGTATTTACTGATTTAAATAGTTTGCAATCATTTTTTATTCTATAAAATTGTCTATTAATTATGTATTAAACTGTTTAATTTAATAAATACATGTCTGAATCAAACAGTTTCTCATTAGTAATTAGTTTGTTACGCTTGTGTGGCATTTGGCACACAGATGTAAACCCGGCTTAAGGCTGAGTTTACATCTGGCATTTCTTGTGTGATTTGCCCAAAAAAACGTAACCAACTAATTACTAATGAAAAACTGTTTGATTCAGACATGTATATATTGATTTAAACAGTTTGCAATCATTTTGGATTCTATAAAATTGTCTATTAGTTATGTATTAAACTGTTTAACTTCATAAATACATTTGGGTAATTCCATTTTAAATCAACGCAATTTTTTATCTTACCCTCTTAGAATTGTACAAAAATTTGCAGGAATGTTCTATGGTACTAAAATAATATAACTTCAAAAATGTTGGTTATCTAGCTTTTGTGGTTCAGAAGTATGGCGCTTCGAAAAGTTGGGAATTCAATAAAAACACATATAAGTGGTCTGCCACTATAGCTCATATCTTCAAAAATTTTAAAGATACAGGGTCGAAATTGGTCCCATTTAATAGCTATTGAGAATAGCTTTAAAAGTGCATTTAGTTTAACTTTTTTTCTGAAAGGTCAAAGGTCACTGTCACATGAATTAAAGTTTGGGGAACTATATCTCAAAAAATTAAATTTTTAAAATTCTAAAAAAATATATGTTAATCTTGACAGTCTCTTCTGCATTTTGTGAAAAAATTTTATTGAGCTCAAATAAGTTCCTGAGATATAGACAATAACTCGAATTATTTGGGAAATTTGTATACAATTTTTTTCAACATTTTTTATTCAACATTTGTTTAATGTTTCAATGTTTTCCTACGTGCACTAGGAATAAAAAAAATTAACAAAAAATAGTATATAAATTTCCCAAATAATTTCTAGTTATTGCATATATCTCAGGAACTAATAAGAGCTCAATCAAATTTTTTTTGACAGAAAATGCAGTAGAGACTGTCAGGATTAACATATATATTTTTTATAATTTTAAAAATTTTATTTTTTGAGATATAGTTCCCCAAACTTTAAATCATGAAAACATCCAAGCCGCCACCAATCTATTTGAGAGAAAAAATTCAAACGCTCTTATAAAAAATTTAATTTCAGTCATTGGTGAAAATAAATTTCACATCGTTCCAATAAAACGTGGTAACATTGATGAAACCAAAATTCAAATTTATGAAGGAAAAGATTTTCGCAAACTGTTTACTGAATTTGAAAAAAGTAAAAAAAGTTTCTACACATATCAGCTTAAAAGTGCTAAAGGCCTGCAGATCGTATTGATGGGCATCGATTCCTATGTTGCTCCCAAAGAAATAAAAGATGCACTCGTCCTCCAGGGATTTAAGGTAAAAAATGTATCAAACATAATAAATCGGGAGAAGATTCCTCAACCTCTATTTCGCGTCGAACTTGAGCCAAACGATATAAAATTTAAAAAAACGAGACTCATCCAATTTACAATTTAAAATATCTCTTATACCGAAAAATAACAGTAGAAGAACCACACAAGCGTTCTGGACGCGTACAGTGCCATAATTGTCAAGAATATGGTCACACAAAAACTTACTGCAAGTTACCTGCAGTTTGTGTTATCTGCGGTGAATTGCACGGTACTGCTGGTTGTACTAAACCTAAAGATCTAGCAGGAAAAAAATGTAGTAATTGTGGAGGTAATCACACCGCTAACTACAGAGGATGTCCTGTCTATTCTTTCGTTAAACAGACTATGGGGCAAAAACCTAAATTAGCTCCAGCACAAACAGCAAACGCTTACTCCGCCACTTTTGCTCAAATGAGCCAACCTGTCACTTCACGTGTATCGTATGCCGATGCAGCTAAGACTAGTTCTATTCCCACACAAAATATTCCGCCTCAAAATAATTCAACGAATGCAAACTCAAGCTTTAATTTTAGTCGCCTTGAAGCTACTATTGAAAATCTAGTGCTGACTATAAATAATTTTACAACAAATATGACTAGCATGATGCAAGAAATGCTAAAAATGCAGTCTACACTGCTTCAAGCATTAGTTAACAAGCCATGAACACGTGTTGTGAATCAGAATTGAACAACCCTCGTACCCGTACATTGCACTAATTTGTTAACGCAGCAACAACCAGTTCATTCACTTGGTTGTTTGTTAAATTCTTTGCGTTGACAAATTGTGCAATAGCGATATTTCGCAATTGGGTCAAAAGCTTAATAATATTAAGTACGTTAGCAAGTAAGCATAATAATATTAACTATTAAGCACAATATTAATATATTAAATTATGATTAAGTTTGGTATAAATAGTTCATGTTAAGAAACAAAATCGGGAGTTGTAGTTTGTTAGTTGAAGACAGTTGTAATTAGTTAGTGAGGGCAGTTGTAATTAGTTAGTTGTAATTATAGTCTTGTATTTTAGCAGTCAAAAAATTAGAGTCATACCTGCGATTCCCACGGGACCCTCCAGGTTTAAATTTGTAAAGTAAAAATAATAAGATACTAGTTTTTAGTTGGCACAACTGTTTAATAAATCCCTTTTAATATACAAAGGAAAAATCCGTTTTTAAATTCAACACAACATTTTGGAGCAGCCGGTATTAGCAAGAGTACAGTTTGATACCTTTTGGCAGTTTCAAGGAAGTATATTGATATTGAAAAGCTATTTTAGCTCAATTTAATTTTAATATACTGAATTAAATAGTTAAAAGGATACGTTGTTCTGTATACCAACATTTACTACACAACTCAAGGTTTTAATGAGCTATTTTAGCTGCCTTAAGTTGCACAGACTTTGGTGGTAAACTCAACGACGACAAACATTTGCTCGAGACAAATGGGACCAACACAAATGGTAAAAATATTTATATAAGTGTTGAATTAGTAAATTAAACTAGATAAACGCATAGTGAAAAATTCAAAATGATTAGCATTATTTAAATAGAAGGAAAGTTTGTTTGTGAAAGTGAACATTGAAAATAAAAGTGGATTTAGGAAATTTTATTTGAGCTATATGGAGGATTTGAAAAAAAAATTACAAAAGACACAAGAGGAGACCAGGGAAATTTCTGAGCGAGTGTGGAATCTCATAAAGTACCTTAACAATACCAAAGAGTATATAGAGTTAGTAAAGCATAAAGTGAGGAGCCAGGGAAACATAACCGAATTTGAAAAGATAGATATTTTATTGGAAGAACTACAAGTGCTACATGAACATCAACAAAGTCCAGCTATATCCAAGGAAATCGAAGAATATTTACACGTTAACCGGATCTTGAAGCAGCAGAACGAAAGCTTAAGAAAAACCATTGAAGAAGCTGAACAGCAGATTCAAGACAGCGAACAGAAGACACAAGCATTTAAAGACTTCGCACAGCGCGTTAACCCTAACTTGACTCCTGATCAGTTGCAGCAAGTCATCGAAAATAGAAAGGTGATAGAGGAAAAAACTCAACAAATCGAAACGCTGAAGTCAAAGATACGAAACTTAAAAGGAGAGGCGGGGAAAGTGATTACAGTTAACACAACAAGTAGTAACACCATGACAACTTTTACCGAACTCTTGAAAACCATATCCCATGTGGTACCAATTTTCTACGGAACTGATGGGCCAGAACTGGCAAGGGAAGCCAAGAAGTTTATTGAAGGATGTATGATAGCAAAGGATAAACTAGAAGAACCAGGTAATGTGGTCGACATAATCAAATGCATCAAAACTAGACTATTTGGAAATGCTTACTCATATTTGCACAATAAAGAGTTCACAACAATAGAAGCCTTATGTCAGGCTATTAGAGAAAAATTTGTAAAAGGCAAAACCCTAACAGAATTGCAAGAACTAATTTTCATCAGTAAGCAAGGTCCAACGGAGACAGCATATGAATTTGGAGAGAGACTAGGACTACTTACAGATGCCACAGAACTAATTGCAGCACAATGGCAAGAAGTTTCCCATCGAAAATCTATGATAGATCACTGCAACCAATCCGCAGTAAGAAGTTACATAACAGGCTTACGAGATCCTAGATTGATGTCAAAATTCATCGGACACGAAAACGAAAAGCTTTCTGCCCTGCTGAAAATCACCAAGGATGCTCAAAATCTCTTTGGTTCTAATATGAAATCTTCAAATATCATGACAATGCATAACGAGGAACCTTTATATAATACGGTCCAGCAGTTGATAAAAGAAGTCCGACAACTATCCATGCATCAGAAGACCTGTAACTATTCAACGCCAAACAGTAATTCACGAGAATACTCAAAATACTGGAGCCCTATGATAGACGAATGCTATAACCAAGGAAACAATATGTGCTATAATCAAAGACAGGGGCATAACGAATGCAATTTGAGAAGGAACATGAAACCTCCCGACTATGGAACAAATAGGCAAATATGCAGTAGAGACTGGCAGGATTAACATATATATTTTTTATAATTTTAAAAATTTAATTTTTTGAGATATAGTTCCCCAAACTTTAAATCATGAAAACATCCAAGCCGCCACCAATCTATTTGAGAGAAAAAAATTCAAACGCTCTTATAAAAAATTTAATTTCAGTCATTGGTGAAAATAAATTTCACATCGTTCCAATAAAACGTGGTAACATTGATGAAACCAAAATTCAAATTTATGAAGGAAAAGATTTTCGCAAACTGTTTACTGAATTTGAAAAAAGTAAAAAAAGTTTCTACACATATCAGCTTAAAAGTGCTAAAGGCCTGCAGATCGTATTGATGGGCATCGATTCCTATGTTGCTCCCAAAGAAATAAAAGATGCACTCGTCCTCCAGGGATTTAAGGTAAAAAATGTATCAAACATAATAAATCGGGAGAAGATTCCTCAACCTCTATTTCGCGTCGAACTTGAGCCAAACGATATAAAATTTAAAAAAACGAGACTCATCCAATTTACAATTTAAAATATCTCTTATACCGAAAAATAACAGTAGAAGAACCACACAAGCGTTCTGGACGCGTACAGTGCCATAATTGTCAAGAATATGGTCACACAAAAACTTACTGCAAGTTACCTGCAGTTTGTGTTATCTGCAGTGAATTGCACGGTACTGCTGGTTGTACTAAACCTAAAGATCTAGCAGGAAAAAAATGTAGTAATTGTGGAGGTAATCACACCGCTAACTACAGAGGATGTCCTGTCTATTCTTTCGTTAAACAGACTATGGGGCAAAAACCTAAATTAGCTCCAGCACAAACAGCAAACGCTTACTCCGCCACTTTTGCTCAAATGAGCCAACCTGTCACTTCACGTGTATCGTATGCCGATGCAGCTAAGACTAGTTCTATTCCCACACAAAATATTCCGCCTCAAAATAATTCAACGAATGCAAACTCAAGCTTTAATTTTAGTCGCCTTGAAGCTACTATTGAAAATCTAGTGCTGACTATAAATAATTTTACAACAAATATGACTAGCATGATGCAAGAAATGCTACAAATGCAGTCTACACTGCTTCAAGCATTAGTTAACAAGCCATGAACACGTGTTGTGAATCAGAATTGAACAACCCTCGTACCCGTACATTGCACTAATTTGTTAACGCAGCAACAACCAGTTCATTCACTTGGTTGTTTGTTAAATTCTTTGCGTTGACAAATTGTGCAATAGCGATATTTCGCAATTGGGTCAAAAGCTTAATAATATTAAGTACGTTAGCAAGTAAGCATAATAATATTAACTATTAAGCACAATATTAATATATTAAATTATGATTAAGTTTGGTATAAATAGTTTATGTTAAGAAACAAAATCGGGAGTTGTAGTTTGTTAGTTGAAGACAGTTGTAACTAGTTAGTGAGGGCAGTTGTAATTAGTTAGTTGTAATTATAGTCTTGTATTTTAGCAGCCCTCCAGGTTTAAATTTGTAAAGTAAAAATAATAAGATACTAGTTTTTAGTTGGCACAACTGTTTAATAGATCCCTTTTAATATACAAAGGAAAAATCCGTTTTTAAATTCAACACAACATTTTGGCGCAGCCAGTATTAGCAAGAGTACAGTTTGATACCTTTTGGCAGTTTCAAGGAAGTATATTGATATTGGAAAGCTATTTTAGCTCAATTTAATTTTAATATACTGAATTAAATTGTTAAAAGGATACGTTGTTCTGTATACCAACATTTACTACACAACTCAAGGTTTTAATGAGCTATTTTAGCTGCCTTAAGTTGCACAGACTTTGGTGGTAAACTCAACGACGACAAACATTTGCTCGAGACAAATGGGACCAACACAAATGGTAAAAATATTTATATAAGTGTTGAATTAGTAAATTAAACTAGATAAACGCATAGTGAAAAATTCAAAATGATTAGCATTATTTAAATAGAAGGAAAGTTTGTTTGTGAAAGTGAACATTGAAAATAAAAGTGGATTTAGGAAATTTTATTTGAGCTATATGGAGGATTTGAAAAAAAAATTACAAAAGACACAAGAGGAGACCAGGGAAATTTCTGAGCGAGTGTGGAATCTCATAAAGTACCTTAACAATACCAAAGAGTATATAGAGTTAGTAAAGCATAAAGTGAGGAGCCAGGGAAACATAACCGAATTTGAAAAGATAGATATTTTATTGGAAGAACTACAAGTGCTACATGAACATCAACAAAGTCCAGCTATATCCAAGGAAATCGAAGAATATTTACACGTTAACCGGATCTTGAAGCAGCAGAACGAAAGCTTAAGAAAAACCATTGAAGAAGCTGAACAGCAGATTCAAGACAGCGAACAGAAGACACAAGCATTTAAAGACTTCGCACAGCGCGTTAACCCTAACTTGACTCCTGATCAGTTGCAGCAAGTCATCGAAAATAGAAAGGTGATAGAGGAAAAAACTCAACAAATCGAAACGCTGAAGTCAAAGATACGAAACTTAAAAGGAGAGGCGGGGAAAGTGATTACAGTTAACACAACAAGTAGTAACACCATGACAACTTTTACCGAACTCTTGAAAACCATATCCCATGTGGTACCAATTTTCTACGGAACTGATGGGCCAGAACTGGCAAGGGAAGCCAAGAAGTTTATTGAAGGATGTATGATAGCAAAGGATAAACTAGAAGAACCAGGTAATGTGGTCGACATAATCAAATGCATCAAAACTAGACTATTTGGAAATGCTTACTCATATTTGCACAATAAAGAGTTCACAACAATAGAAGCCTTATGTCAGGCTATTAGAGAAAAATTTGTAAAAGGCAAAACCCTAACAGAATTGCAAGAACTAATTTTCAGCAGTAAGCAAGGTCCAACGGAGACAGCATATGAATTTGGAGAGAGACTAGGACTACTTACAGATGCCACAGAACTAATTGCAGCACAATGGCAAGAAGTTTCCCATCGAAAATCTATGATAGATCACTGCAACCAATCCGCAGTAAGAAGTTACATAACAGGCTTACGAGATCCTAGATTGATGTCAAAATTCATCGGACACGAAAACGAAAAGCTTTCTGCCCTGCTGAAAATCACCAAGGATGCTCAAAATCTCTTTGGTTCTAATATGAAATCTTCAAATATCATGACAATGCATAACGAGGAACCTTTATATAATACGGTCCAGCAGTTGATAAAAGAAGTCCGACAACTATCCATGCATCAGAAGACCTGTAACTATTCAACGCCAAACAGTAATTCACGAGAATACTCAAAATACTGGAGCCCTATGATAGACGAATGCTATAACCAAGGAAACAATATGTGCTATAATCAAAGACAGGGGCATAACGAATGCAATTTGAGAAGGAACATGAAACCTCCCGACTATGGAACAAATAGGCAAATATGCAGTAGAGACTGGCAGGATTAACATATATATTTTTTATAATTTTAAAAATTTAATTTTTTCAGATATAGTTCCCCAAACTTTAAATCATGAAAACATCCAAGCCGGCACCAATCTATTTGAGAGAAAAAAATTCAAACGCTCTTATAAAAAATTTAATTTCAGTCATTGGTGAAAATAAATTTCACATCGTTCCAATAAAACGTGGTAAAATTGATGAAACCAAAATTCAAATTTATGAAGGAAAAGATTTTCGCAAACTGTTTACTGAATTTGAAAAAAGTAAAAAAAGTTTCTACACATATCAGCTTAAAAGTGCTAAAGGCCTGCAGATCGTGTTGATGGGCATCGATTCCTATGTTGCTCCCAAAGAAATAAAAGATGCACTCGTCCTCCAGGGATTTAAGGTAAAAAATGTATCAAACATAATAAATCGGGAGAAGATTCCTCAACCTCTATTTCGCGTCGAACTTGAGCCAAACGATATAAAATTTAAAAAAACGAGACTCATCCAATTTACAATTTAAAATATCTCTTATACCGAAAAATAACAGTAGAAGAACCACACAAGCGTTCTGGACGCGTACAGTGCCATAATTGTCAAGAATATGGTCACACAAAAACTTACTGCAAGTTACCTGCAGTTTGTGTTATCTGCAGTGAATTGCACGGTACTGCTGGTTGTACTAAACCTAAAGATCTAGCAGGAAAAAAATGTAGTAATTGTGGAGGTAATCACACCGCTAACTACAGAGGATGTCCTGTCTATTCTTTCGTTAAACAGACTATGGGGCAAAAACCTAAATTAGCTCCAGCACAAACAGCAAACGCTTACTCCGCCACTTTTGCTCAAATGAGCCAACCTGTCACTTCACGTGTATCGTATGCCGATGCAGCTAAGACTAGTTCTATTCCCACACAAAATATTCCGCCTCAAAATAATTCAACGAATGCAAACTCAAGCTTTAATTTTAGTCGCCTTGAAGCTACTATTGAAAATCTAGTGCTGACTATAAATAATTTTACAACAAATATGACTAGCATGATGCAAGAAATGCTACAAATGCAGTCTACACTGCTTCAAGCATTAGTTAACAAGCCATGAACACGTGTTGTGAATCAGAATTGAACAACCCTCGTACCCGTACATTGCACTAATTTGTTAACGCAGCAACAACCAGTTCATTCACTTGGTTGTTTGTTAAATTCTTTGCGTTGACAAATTGTGCAATAGCGATATTTCGCAATTGGGTCAAAAGCTTAATAATATTAAGTACGTTAGCAAGTAAGCATAATAATATTAACTATTAAGCACAATATTAATATATTAAATTATGATTAAGTTTGGTATAAATAGTTTATGTTAAGAAACAAAATCGGGAGTTGTAGTTTGTTAGTTGAAGACAGTTGTAACTAGTTAGTGAGGGCAGTTGTAATTAGTTAGTTGTAATTATAGTCTTGTATTTTAGCAGCCCTCCAGGTTTAAATTTGTAAAGTAAAAATAATAAGATACTAGTTTTTAGTTGGCACAACTGTTTAATAGATCCCTTTTAATATACAAAGGAAAAATCCGTTTTTAAATTCAACACAACATTTTGGCGCAGCCAGTATTAGCAAGAGTACAGTTTGATACCTTTTGGCAGTTTCAAGGAAGTATATTGATATTGGAAAGCTATTTTAGCTCAATTTAATTTTAATATACTGAATTAAATTGTTAAAAGGATACGTTGTTCTGTATACCAACATTTACTACACAACTCAAGGTTTTAATGAGCTATTTTAGCTGCCTTAAGTTGCACAGACTTTGGTGGTAAACTCAACGACGACAAACATTTGCTCGAGACAAATGGGACCAACACAAATGGTAAAAATATTTATATAAGTGTTGAATTAGTAAATTAAACTAGATAAACGCATAGTGAAAAATTCAAAATGATTAGCATTATTTAAATAGAAGGAAAGTTTGTTTGTGAAAGTGAACATTGAAAATAAAAGTGGATTTAGGAAATTTTATTTGAGCTATATGGAGGATTTGAAAAAAAAATTACAAAAGACACAAGAGGAGACCAGGGAAATTTCTGAGCGAGTGTGGAATCTCATAAAGTACCTTAACAATACCAAAGAGTATATAGAGTTAGTAAAGCATAAAGTGAGGAGCCAGGGAAACATAACCGAATTTGAAAAGATAGATATTTTATTGGAAGAACTACAAGTGCTACATGAACATCAACAAAGTCCAGCTATATCCAAGGAAATCGAAGAATATTTACACGTTAACCGGATCTTGAAGCAGCAGAACGAAAGCTTAAGAAAAACCATTGAAGAAGCTGAACAGCAGATTCAAGACAGCGAACAGAAGACACAAGCATTTAAAGACTTCGCACAGCGCGTTAACCCTAACTTGACTCCTGATCAGTTGCAGCAAGTCATCGAAAATAGAAAGGTGATAGAGGAAAAAACTCAACAAATCGAAGCGCTGAAGTCAAAGATACGAAACTTAAAAGGAGAGGCGGGGAAAGTGATTACAGTTAACACAACAAGTAGTAACAACATGGCAACTTTTACCGAACTCTTGAAAACCATATCCCATGTGGTACCAATTTTCTACGGAACTGATGGGCCAGAACTGGCAAGGGAAGCCAAGAAGTTTATTGAAGGATGTATGATAGCAAAGGATAAACTAGAAGAACCAGGTAATGTGGTCGACATAATCAAATGCATCAAAACTAGACTAGATTGATGTCAGATTGCTATAGACGAATGCTATAACCAAGGAAACAATATGTGCTATAATCAAAGACAGGGGCATAACGAATGCAATTTGAGAAGGAACATGAAACCTCCCGACTATGGAACAAATAGGCAAATATGCAGTAGAGACTGGCAGGATTAACATATATATTTTTTATAATTTTAAAAATTTAATTTTTTCAGATATAGTTCCCCAAACTTTAAATCATGAAAACATCCAAGCCGGCACCAATCTATTTGAGAGAAAAAAATTCAAACGCTCTTATAAAAAATTTAATTTCAGTCATTGGTGAAAATAAATTTCAGATCGTTCCAATAAAACGTGGTAAAATTGATGAAACCAAAATTCAAATTTATGAAGGAAAAGATTTTCGCAAACTGTTTACTGAATTTGAAAAAAGTAAAAAAAGTTTTTACACATATCAGCTTAAAAGTGCTAAAGGCCTGCAGATCGTATTGATGGGCATCGATTCCTATGTTGCTCCCAAAGAAATAAAAGATGCACTCGTCCTCCAGGGATTTAAGGTAAAAAATGTATCAAACATAATAAATCGGGAGAAGATTCCTCAACCTCTATTTCGCGTCGAACTTGAGCCAAACGATATAAAATTTAAAAAAACGAGACTCATCCAATTTACAATTTAAAATATCTCTTATACCGAAAAATAACAGTAGAAGAACCACACAAGCGTTCTGGACGCGTACAGTGCCATAATTGTCAAGAATATGGTCACACAAAAACTTACTGCAAGTTACCTGCAGTTTGTGTTATCTGCGGTGAATTGCACGGTACTGCTGGTTGTACTAAACCTAAAGATCTAGCAGGAAAAAAATTTAGTAATTGTGGAGGTAATCACACCGCTAACTACAGAGGATGTCCTGTCTATTCTTTCGTTAAACAGACTATGGGGCAAAAACCTAAATTAGCTCCAGCACAAACAGCAAACGCTTACTCCGCCACTTTTGCTCAAATGAGCCAACCTGTCACTTCACGTGTATCGTATGCCGATGCAGCTAAGACTAGTTCTATTCCCACACAAAATATTCCGCCTCAAAATAATTCAACGAATGCAAACTCAAGCTTTAATTTTAGTCGCCTTGAAGCTACTATTGAAAATCTAGTGCTGACTATAAATAATTTTACAACAAATATGACTAGCATGATGCAAGAAATGCTACAAATGCAGTCTACACTGCTTCAAGCATTAGTTAACAAGCCATGAACACGTGTTGTGAATCAGAATTGAACAACCCTCGTACCCGTACATTGCACTAATTTGTTAACGCAGCAACAACCAGTTCATTCACTTGGTTGTTTGTTAAATTCTTTGCGTTGACAAATTGTGCAATAGCGATATTTCGCAATTGGGTCAAAAGCTTAATAATATTAAGTACGTTAGCAAGTAAGCATAATAATATTAACTATTAAGCACAATATTAATATATTAAATTATGATTAAGTTTGGTATAAATAGTTTATGTTAAGAAACAAAATCGGGAGTTGTAGTTTGTTAGTTGAAGACAGTTGTAATTAGTTAGTGAGGGCAGTTGTAATTAGTTAGTTGTAATTATAGTCTTGTATTTTAGCAGCCCTCCAGGTTTAAATTTGTAAAGTAAAAATAATAAGATACTAGTTTTTAGTTGGCACAACTGTTTAATAGATCCCTTTTAATATACAAAGGAAAAATCCGTTTTTAAATTCAACACAACATTTTGGCGCAGCCAGTATTAGCAAGAGTACAGTTTGATACCTTTTGGCAGTTTCAAGGAAGTATATTGATATTGGAAAGCTATTTTAGCTCAATTTAATTTTAATATACTGAATTAAATTGTTAAAAGGATACGTTGTTCTGTATACCAACATTTACTACACAACTCAAGGTTTTAATGAGCTATTTTAGCTGCCTTAAATTGCAAAGACTTTGGTGGTAAACTCAACGACGACAAACATTTGCTCGAGACAAATGGGACCAACACAAATGGTAAAAATATTTATATAAGTGTTGAATTAGTAAATTAAACTAGATAAACGCATAGTGAAAAATTCAAAATGATTAGCATTATTTAAATAGAAGGAAAGTTTGTTTGTGAAAGTGAACATTGAAAATAAAAGTGGATTTAGGAAATTTTATTTGAGCTATATGGAGGATTTGAAAAAAAAATTACAAAAGACACAAGAGGAGACCAGGGAAATTTCTGAGCGAGTGTGGAATCTCATAAAGTACCTTAACAATACCAAAGAGTATATAGAGTTAGTAAAGCATAAAGTGAGGAGCCAGGGAAACATAACCGAATTTGAAAAGATAGATATTTTATTGGAAGAACTACAAGTGCTACATGAACATCAACAAAGTCCAGCTATATCCAAGGAAATCGAAGAATATTTACACGTTAACCGGATCTTGAAGCAGCAGAACGAAAGCTTAAGAAAAACCATTGAAGAAGCTGAACAGCAGATTCAAGACAGCGAACAGAAGACACAAGCATTTAAAGACTTCGCACAGCGCGTTAACCCTAACTTGACTCCTGATCAGTTGCAGCAAGTCATCGAAAATAGAAAGGTGATAGAGGAAAAAACTCAACAAATCGAAACGCTGAAGTCAAAGATACGAAACTTAAAAGGAGAGGCGGGGAAAGTGATTACAGTTAACACAACAAGTAGTAACAACATGGCAACTTTTACCGAACTCTTGAAAACCATATCCCATGTGGTACCAATTTTCTACGGAACTGATGGGCCAGAACTGGCAAGGGAAGCCAAGAAGTTTATTGAAGGATGTATGATAGCAAAGGATAAACTAGAAGAACCAGGTAATGTGGTCGACATAATCAAATGCATCAAAACTAGACTAGATTGATGTCAGATTGCTATAGACGAATGCTATAACCAAGGAAACAATATGTGCTATAATCAAAGACAGGGGCATAACGAATGCAATTTGAGAAGGAACATGAAACCTCCCGACTATGGAACAAATAGGCAAATATGCAGTAGAGACTGGCAGGATTAACATATATATTTTTTATAATTTTAAAAATTTAATTTTTTCAGATATAGTTCCCCAAACTTTAAATCATGAAAACATCCAAGCCGGCACCAATCTATTTGAGAGAAAAAAATTCAAACGCTCTTATAAAAAATTTAATTTCAGTCATTGGTGAAAATAAATTTCACATCGTTCCAATAAAACGTGGTAAAATTGATGAAACCAAAATTCAAATTTATGAAGGAAAAGATTTTCGCAAACTGTTTACTGAATTTGAAAAAAGTAAAAAAAGTTTCTACACATATCAGCTTAAAAGTGCTAAATGCCTGCAGATCGTATTGATGGGCATCGATTCCTATGTTGCTCCCAAAGAAATAAAAGATGCACTCGTCCTCCAGGGATTTAAGGTAAAAAATGTATCAAACATAATAAATCGGGAGAAGATTCCTCAACCTCTATTTCGCGTCGAACTTGAGCCAAACGATATAAAATTTAAAAAAACGAGACTCATCCAATTTACAATTTAAAATATCTCTTATACCGAAAAATAACAGTAGAAGAACCACACAAGCGTTCTGGACGCGTACAGTGCCATAATTGTCAAGAATATGGTCACACAAAAACTTACTGCAAGTTACCTGCAGTTTGTGTTATCTGCGGTGAATTGCACGGTACTGCTGGTTGTACTAAACCTAAAGATCTAGCAGGAAAAAAATGTAGTAATTGTGGAGGTAATCACACCGCTAACTACAGAGGATGTCCTGTCTATTCTTTCGTTAAACAGACTATGGGGCAAAAACCTAAATTAGCTCCAGCACAAACAGCAAACGCTTACTCCGCCACTTTTGCTCAAATGAGCCAACCTGTCACTTCACGTGTATCGTATGCCGATGCAGCTAAGACTAGTTCTATTCCCACACAAAATATTCCGCCTCAAAATAATTCAACGAATGCAAACTCAAGCTTTAATTTTAGTCGCCTTGAAGCTACTATTGAAAATCTAGTGCTGACTATAAATAATTTTACAACAAATATGACTAGCATGATGCAAGAAATGCTACAAATGCAGTCTACACTGCTTCAAGCATTAGTTAACAAGCCATGAACACGTGTTGTGAATCAGAATTGAACAACCCTCGTACCCGTACATTGCACTAATTTGTTAACGCAGCAACAACCAGTTCATTCACTTGGTTGTTTGTTAAATTCTTTGCGTTGACAAATTGTGCAATAGCGATATTTCGCAATTGGGTCAAAAGCTTAATAATATTAAGTACGTTAGCAAGTAAGCATAATAATATTAACTATTAAGCACAATATTAATATATTAAATTATGATTAAGTTTGGTATAAATAGTTTATGTTAAGAAACAAAATCGGGAGTTGTAGTTTGTTAGTTGAAGACAGTTGTAATTAGTTAGTGAGGGCAGTTGTAATTAGTTAGTTGTAATTATAGTCTTGTATTTTAGCAGCCCTCCAGGTTTAAATTTGTAAAGTAAAAATAATAAGATACTAGTTTTTAGTTGGCACAACTGTTTAATAGATCCCTTTTAATATACAAAGGAAAAATCCGTTTTTAAATTCAACACAACATTTTGGCGCAGCCAGTATTAGCAAGAGTACAGTTTGATACCTTTTGGCAGTTTCAAGGAAGTATATTGATATTGGAAAGCTATTTTAGCTCAATTTAATTTTAATATACTGAATTAAATTGTTAAAAGGATACGTTGTTCTGTATACCAACATTTACTACACAACTCAAGGTTTTAATGAGCTATTTTAGCTGCCTTAAGTTGCACAGACTTTGGTGGTAAACTCAACGACGACAAACATTTGCTCGAGACAAATGGGACCAACACAAATGGTAAAAATATTTATATAAGTGTTGAATTAGTAAATTAAACTAGATAAACGCATAGTGAAAAATTCAAAATGATTAGCATTATTTAAATAGAAGGAAAGTTTGTTTGTGAAAGTGAACATTGAAAATAAAAGTGGATTTAGGAAATTTTATTTGAGCTATATGGAGGATTTGAAAAAAAAATTACAAAAGACACAAGAGGAGACCAGGGAAATTTCTGAGCGAGTGTGGAATCTCATAAAGTACCTTAACAATACCAAAGAGTATATAGAGTTAGTAAAGCATAAAGTGAGGAGCCAGGGAAACATAACCGAATTTGAAAAGATAGATATTTTATTGGAAGAACTACAAGTGCTACATGAACATCAACAAAGTCCAGCTATATCCAAGGAAATCGAAGAATATTTACACTTTAACCGGATCTTGAAGCAGCAGAACGAAAGCTTAAGAAAAACCATTGAAGAAGCTGAACAGCAGATTCAAGACAGCGAACAGAAGACACAAGCATTTAAAGACTTCGCACAGCGCGTTAACCCTAACTTGACTCCTGATCAGTTGCAGCAAGTCATCGAAAATAGAAAGGTGATAGAGGAAAAAACTCAACAAATCGAAACGCTGAAGTCAAAGATACGAAACTTAAAAGGAGGCGGGGAAAGTGATTACAGCTAACACAACAAGTAGTAACATGACAAATTTTACCGAACTCTTGAAAACCATATCCCATGTGGTACCAATTTTCTACGGAACTGATGGGCCAGAACTGGCAAGGGAAGCCAAGAAGTTTATTGAAGGATGTATGATAGCAAAGGATAAACTAGAAGAACCAGGTAATGTGGTCGACATAATCAAATGCATCAAAACTAGACTATTTGGAAATGCTTACTCATATTTGCACAATAAAGAGTTCACAACAATAGAAGCCTTATGTCAGGCTATTAGAGAAAAATTTGTAAAAGGCAAAACCCTAACAGAATTGCAAGAACTAATTTTCGGCAGTAAGCAAGGTCCAACGGAGACAGCATATGAATTTGGAGAGAGACTTGGACTACTTACAGATGCCACAGAACTAATTGCAGCACAATGGCAAGAAGTTTCCCATCGAAAATCTATGATAGATCACTGCAACCAATCCGCAGTAAGAAGTTACATAAGAGGCTTACGAGATCCTAGATTGATGTCAAAATTCATCGGACACGAAAACGAAAAGCTTTCTGCCCTGCTGAAAATCACCAAGGATGCTCAAAATCTCTTTGGTTCTAATATGAAATCTTCAAATATCATGACAATGCATAACGAGGAACCTTTATATAATACGGTCCAGCAGTTGATAAAAGAAGTCCGACAACTATCCATGCATCAGAAGACCTGTAACTATTCAACGCCAAACAGTAATTCACGAGAAAACTCAAAATACTGGAGCCCTATGATAGGCGAATGCTATAACCAAGGAAACAATATGTGCTATAATCAAAGACAGGGGCATAACGAATGCAATTTGAGAAGGAACATGAAACCTCCCGACTATGGAACAAATAGGCAAATATGCAGTAGAGACTGGCAGGATTAACATATATATTTTTTATAATTTTAAAAATTTAATTTTTTGAGATATAGTTCCCCAAACTTTAAATCATGAAAACATCCAAGCCGCCACCAATCTATTTGAGAGAAAAAAATTCAAACGCTCTTATAAAAAATTTAATTTCAGTCATTGGTGAAAATAAATTTCACATCGTTCCAATAAAACGTGGTAACATTGATGAAACCAAAATTCAAATTTATGAAGGAAAAGATTTTCGCAAACTGTTTACTGAATTTGAAAAAAGTAAAAAAAGTTTCTACACATATCAGCTAAAAGTGCTAAAGGCCTGCAGATCGTATTGATGGTCATCGATTCCTATGTTGCTCCCAAAGAAATAAAAGATGCACTCGTCCTCCAGGGATTTAAGGTAAAAAATGTATCAAACATAATAAATCGGGAGAAGATTCCTCAACCTCTATTTCGCGTCGAACTTGAGCCAAACGATATAAAATTTAAAAAAACGAGACTCATCCAATTTATAATTTAAAATATCTCTTATACCGAAAAATAACAGTAGAAGAACCACACAAGCGTTCTGGACGCGTACAGTGCCATAATTGTCAAGAATATGGTCACACAAAAACTTACTGCAAGTTACCTGCAGTTTGTGTTATCTGCGGTGAATTGCACGGTACTGCTGGTTGTACTAAACCTAAAGATCTAACAGGAAAAATATGTAGTAATTGTGGAGGTAATCACACCGCTAACTACAGAGGATGTCCTGTCTATTCTTTCGTTAAACAGACTATGGGGCAAAAACCTAAATTAGCTCCAGCACAAACAGCAAACGCTTACTCCGCCACTTTTGCTCAAATGAGCCAACCTGTCACTTCACGTGTATCGTATGCCGATGCAGCTAAGACTAGTTCTATTCCCACACAAAATATTCCGCCTCAAAATAATTCAACGAATGCAAACTCAAGCTTTAATTTTAGTCGCCTTGAAGCTACTATTGAAAGTCTAGTGCTGACTATAAATAATTTTACAACAAATATGACTAGCATGATGCAAGAAATGCTACAAATGCAGTCTACACTGCTTCAAGCATTAGTTAACAAGCCATGAAAACGTGTTGTGAATCAGAATTGAACAACCCTCGTACCCGTACATTGCACTAATTTGTTAACGCAGCAACAACCAGTTCATTCACTTGGTTGTTTGTTAAATTCTTTGCGTTGACAAATTGTGCAATAGCGATATTTCGCAATTGTGTCAAAAGCTTAATAATATTAAGTACGTTAGCAAGTAAGCATAATAATATTAACTATTAAGCAAAATATTAATATATTAAATTATGATTAAGTTTGGTATAAATAGTTTATGTTAAGAAACAAAATCGGGAGTTGTAGTTTGTTAGTTGAAGACAGTTGTAATTAGTTAGTGAGGGCAGTTGTAATTAGTTAGTTGTAATTATAGTCTTGTATTTTAGCAGTCAAAAAGTTAGAGTCATACCTGCGATTCCCACGGGACCCTCCAGGTTTAAATTTGTAAAGTAAAAATAATAAGATACTAGTTTTTAGTTGGCACAACTGTTTAATAAATCCCTTTTAATATACAAAGGAAAAATCCGTTTTTAAATTCAACACAACATTTTGGCGCAGCCGGTATTAGCAAGAGTACAGTTCGATACCTTTTGGCAGTTTCAAGGAAGTATATTGGTATTGGAAAGCTATTTTAGCTCAATTTAATTTTAATATACTGAATTAAATTGTTAAAAGGATACGTTGTTCTGTATACCAACATTTACTACACAACTCAAGGTTTCAATGAGCTATTTTAGCTGCCTTAAGTTGCACAGACTTTGGTGGTAAACTCAACGACGACAAACATTTGCTCGAGACAAATGGGACCAACACATATGGTAAAAATATTTATATAAGTGTTGAATTAGTAAATTAAACTAGATAAACGCATAGTGAAAAATTCAAAATGATTAGCATTATTTAAATAGAAGGAAAGTTTGTTTGTGAAAGTGAACATTGAAAATAAAAGTGGATTTAGGAAATTTTATTTGAGCTATATGGAGGATTTGAAAAAAAAATTACAAAAGACACAAGAGGAGACCAGGGAAATTTCTGAGCGAGTGTGGAATCTCATAAAGTACCTTAACAATACCAAAGAGTATATAGAGTTAGTAAAGCATAAAGTGAGGAGCCAGGGAAACATAACCGAATTTGAAAAGATAGATATTTTATTGGAAGAACTACAAGTGCTACATGAACATCAACAAAGTCCAGCTATATCCAAGGAAATCGAAGAATATTTACACGTTAACCGGATCTTGAAGCAGCAGAACGAAAGCTTAAGAAAAACCATTGAAGAAGCTGAACAGCAGATTCAAGACAGCGAACAGAAGACACAAGCATTTAAAGACATCGCTCAGCGCGTTAACCCTAACTTGACTCCTGATCAGTTGCAGCAAGTCATCGAAAATAGAAAGGTGATAGAGGAAAAAACTCAACAAATCGAAACGCTGAAGTCAAAGATACGAAACTTAAAAGGAGAGGCGGGAAAAGTGATTACAGTTAACACAACAAGTAGTAACAACATGACAAATTTTACTGAACTCTTGAAAACCATATCCCATGTGGTACCAATTTTCTACGGAACTGATGGGCCAGAACTGGCAAGGGAAGCCAAGAAGTTTATTGAAGGATGTATGATAGCAAAGGATAAACTAGAAGAACCAGGTAATGTGGTCGACATAATCAAATGCATCAAAACTAGACTATTTGGAAATGCTTACTCATATTTGCACAATAAAGAGTTCACAACAATAGAAGCCTTATGTCAGGCTATTAGAGAAAAATTTGTAAAAGGCAAAACCCTAACAGAATTGCAAGAACTAATTTTCAGCAGTAAGCAAGGTCCAACGGAGACAGCATATGAATTTGGAGAGAGACTAGGACTACTTACAGATGCCACAGAACTAATTGCAGCACAATGGCAAGAAGTTTCCCATCGAAAATCTATGATAGATCACTGCAACCAATCCGCAGTAAGAAGTTACATAAGAGGCTTACGAGATCCTAGATTGATGTCAAAATTCATCGGACACGAAAACGAAAAGCTTTCTGCCCTGCTGAAAATCACCGAGGATGCTCAAAATCTCTTTGGTTCTAATATGAAATCTTCAAATATCATGACAATGCATAACGAGGAACCTTTATATAATACGGTCCAGCAGTTGATAAAAGAAGTCCGACAACTATCCATGCATCAGAAGACCTGTAACTATTCAACGCCAAACAGTAATTCACGAGAAAACTCAAAATACTGGAGCCCTATGATAGACGAATGCTATAACCAAGGAAACAATATGTGCTAAAATCAAAGACAGGGGCATAACGAATGCAATTTGAGAAGGAACATGAAACCTCCCGACTATGGAACAAATAGGCAAATATGCAGTAGAGACTGGCAGGATTAACATATATATTTTTTATAATTTTAAAAATTTAATTTTTTGAGATATAGTTCCCCAAACTTTAAATCATGAAAACATCCAAGCCGCCACCAATCTATTTGAGAGAAAAAAATTCAAACGCTCTTATAAAAAATTTAATTTCAGTCATTGGTGAAAATAAATTTCACATCGTTCCAATAAAACGTGGTAACATTGATGAAACCAAAATTCAAATTTATGAAGGAAAAGATTTTCGCAAACTGTTTACTGAATTTGAAAAAAGTAAAAAAAGTTTCTACACATATCAGCTTAAAAGTGCTAAAGGCCTGCAGATCGTATTGATGGGCATCGATTCCTATGTTGCTCCCAAAGAAATAAAAGATGCACTCGTCCTCCAGGGATTTAAGGTAAAAAATGTATCAAACATAATAAATCGGGAGAAGATTCCTCAACCTCTATTTCGCGTCGAACTTGAGCCAAACGATATAAAATTTAAAAAAACGAGACTCATCCAATTTATAATTTAAAATATCTCTTATACCGAAAAATAACAGTAGAAGAACCACACAAGCGTTCTGGACGCGTACAGTGCCATAATTGTCAAGAATATGGTCACACAAAAACTTACTGCAAGTTACCTGCAGTTTGTGTTATCTGCGGTGAATTGCACGGTACTGCTGGTTGTACTAAACTTAAAGATCTAGCAGGAAAAAAATGTAGTAATTGTGGAGGTAATCACACCGCTAACTACAGAGGATGTCCTGTCTATTCTTTCGTTAAACAGACTATGGGGCAAAAACCTAAATTAGCTCCAGCACAAACAGCAAACGCTTACTCCGCCACTTTTGCTCAAATGAGCCAACCTGTCACTTCACGTGTATCGTATGCCGATGCAGCTAAGACTAGTTCTATTCCCACACAAAATATTCCGCCTCAAAATAATTCAACGAATGCAAACTCAAGCTTTAATTTTAGTCGCCTTGAAGCTACTATTGAAAATCTAGTGCTGACTATAAATAATTTTACAACAAATATGACTAGCATGATGCAAGAAATGCTAAAAATGCAGTCTACACTGCTTCAAGCATTAGTTAACAAGCCATGAACACGTGTTGTGAATCAGAATTGAACAACCCTCGTACCCGTACATTGCACTAATTTGTTAACGCAGCAACAACCAGTTCATTCACTTGGTTGTTTGTTAAATTCTTTGCGTTGACAAATTGTGCAATAGCGATATTTCGCAATTGGGTCAAAAGCTTAATAATATTAAGTACGTTAGCAAGTAAGCATAATAATATTAACTATTAAGCACAATATTAATATATTAAATTATGATTAAGTTTGGTATAAATAGTTTATGTTAAGAAACAAAATCGGGAGTTGTAGTTTGTTAGTTGAAGACAGTTGTAATTAGTTAGTGAGGGCAGTTGTAATTAGTTAGTTGTAATTATAGTCTTGTATTTTAGCAGCCCTCCAGGTTTAAATTTGTAAAGTAAAAATAATAAGATACTAGTTTTTAGTTGGCACAACTGTTTAATAGATCCCTTTTAATATACAAAGGAAAAATCCGTTTTTAAATTCAACACAACATTTTGGCGCAGCCAGTATTAGCAAGAGTACAGTTTGATACCTTTTGGCAGTTTCAAGGAAGTATATTGATATTGGAAAGCTATTTTAGCTCAATTTAATTTTAATATACTGAATTAAATTGTTAAAAGGATACGTTGTTCTGTATACCAACATTTACTACACAACTCAAGGTTTTAATGAGCTATTTTAGCTGCCTTAAGTTGCACAGACTTTGGTGGTAAACTCAACGACGACAAACATTTGCTCGAGACAAATGGGACCAACACAAATGGTAAAAATATTTATATAAGTGTTGAATTAGTAAATTAAACTAGATAAACGCATAGTGAAAAATTCAAAATGATTAGCATTATTTAAATAGAAGGAAAGTTTGTTTGTGAAAGTGAACATTGAAAATAAAAGTGGATTTAGGAAATTTTATTTGAGCTATATGGAGGATTTGAAAAAAAAATTACAAAAGACACAAGAGGAGACCAGGGAAATTTCTGAGCGAGTGTGGAATCTCATAAAGTACCTTAACAATACCAAAGAGTATATAGAGTTAGTAAAGCATAAAGTGAGGAGCCAGGGAAACATAACCGAATTTGAAAAGATAGATATTTTATTGGAAGAACTACAAGTGCTACATGAACATCAACAAAGTCCAGCTATATCCAAGGAAATCGAAGAATATTTACACTTTAACCGGATCTTGAAGCAGCAGAACGAAAGCTTAAGAAAAACCATTGAAGAAGCTGAACAGCAGATTCAAGACAGCGAACAGAAGACACAAGCATTTAAAGACTTCGCACAGCGCGTTAACCCTAACTTGACTCCTGATCAGTTGCAGCAAGTCATCGAAAATAGAAAGGTGATAGAGGAAAAAACTCAACAAATCGAAACGCTGAAGTCAAAGATACGAAACTTAAAAGGAGGCGGGGAAAGTGATTACAGCTAACACAACAAGTAGTAACATGACAAATTTTACCGAACTCTTGAAAACCATATCCCATGTGGTACCAATTTTCTACGGAACTGATGGGCCAGAACTGGCAAGGGAAGCCAAGAAGTTTATTGAAGGATGTATGATAGCAAAGGATAAACTAGAAGAACCAGGTAATGTGGTCGACATAATCAAATGCATCAAAACTAGACTATTTGGAAATGCTTACTCATATTTGCACAATAAAGAGTTCACAACAATAGAAGCCTTATGTCAGGCTATTAGAGAAAAATTTGTAAAAGGCAAAACCCTAACAGAATTGCAAGAACTAATTTTCAGCAGTAAGCAAGGTCCAACGGAGACAGCATATGAATTTGAAGAGAGACTAGGACTACTTACAGATGCCACAGAAATAATTGCAGCACAATGGCAAGAAGTTTCCCATCGAAAATCTATGATAGATCACTGCAACCAATCCGCAGTAAGAAGTTACATAAGAGGCTTACGAGATCCTAGATTGATGTCAAAATTCATCGGACACGAAACCGAAAAGCTTTCTGCCCTGCTGAAAATCACCAAGGATGCTCAAAATCTCTTTGGTTCTAATATGAAATCTTCAAATATCATGACAATGCATAACGAGGAACCTTTATATAATACGGTCCAGCAGTTGATAAAAGAAGTCCGACAACTATCCATGCATCAGAAGACCTGTAACTATTCAACGCCAAACAGTAATTCACGAGAAAACTCAAAATACTGGAGCCCTATGATAGGCGAATGCTATAACCAAGGAAACAATATGTGCTATAATCAAAGACAGGGGCATAACGAATGCAATTTGAGAAGGAACATGAAACCTCCCGACTATGGAACAAATAGGCAAATATGCAGTAGAGACTGGCAGGATTAACATATATATTTTTTATAATTTTAAAAATTTAATTTTTTGAGATATAGTTCCCCAAACTTTAAATCATGAAAACATCCAAGCCGCCACCAATCTATTTGAGAGAAAAAAATTCAAACGCTCTTATAAAAAATTTAATTTCAGTCATTGGTGAAAATAAATTTCACATCGTTCCAATAAAACGTGGTAACATTGATGAAACCAAAATTCAAATTTATGAAGGAAAAGATTTTCGCAAACTGTTTACTGAATTTGAAAAAAGTAAAAAAAGTTTCTACACATATCAGCTAAAAGTGCTAAAGGCCTGCAGATCGTATTGATGGTCATCGATTCCTATGTTGCTCCCAAAGAAATAAAAGATGCACTCGTCCTCCAGGGATTTAAGGTAAAAAATGTATCAAACATAATAAATCGGGAGAAGATTCCTCAACCTCTATTTCGCGTCGAACTTGAGCCAAACGATATAAAATTTAAAAAAACGAGACTCATCCAATTTATAATTTAAAATATCTCTTATACCGAAAAATAACAGTAGAAGAACCACACAAGCGTTCTGGACGCGTACAGTGCCATAATTGTCAAGAATATGGTCACACAAAAACTTACTGCAAGTTACCTGCAGTTTGTGTTATCTGCGGTGAATTGCACGGTACTGCTGGTTGTACTAAACCTAAAGATCTAACAGGAAAAATATGTAGTAATTGTGGAGGTAATCACACCGCTAACTACAGAGGATGTCCTGTCTATTCTTTCGTTAAACAGACTATGGGGCAAAAACCTAAATTAGCTCCAGCACAAACAGCAAACGCTTACTCCGCCACTTTTGCTCAAATGAGCCAACCTGTCACTTCACGTGTATCGTATGCCGATGCAGCTAAGACTAGTTCTATTCCCACACAAAATATTCCGCCTCAAAATAATTCAACGAATGCAAACTCAAGCTTTAATTTTAGTCGCCTTGAAGCTACTATTGAAAGTCTAGTGCTGACTATAAATAATTTTACAACAAATATGACTAGCATGATGCAAGAAATGCTACAAATGCAGTCTACACTGCTTCAAGCATTAGTTAACAAGCCATGAACACGTGTTGTGAATCAGAATTGAACAACCCTCGTACCCGTACATTGCACTAATCTGTTAACGCAGCAACAACCAGTTCATTCACTTGGTTGTTTGTTAAATTCTTTGCGTTGACAAATTGTGCAATAGCGATATTTCGCAATTGTGTCAAAAGCTTAATAATATTAAGTACGTTAGCAAGTAAGCATAATAATATTAACTATTAAGCAAAATATTAATATATTAAATTATGATTAAGTTTGGTATAAATAGTTTATGTTAAGAAACAAAATCGGGAGTTGTAGTTTGTTAGTTGAAGACAGTTGTAATTAGTTAGTGAGGGCAGTTGTAATTAGTTAGTTGTAATTATAGTCTTGTATTTTAGCAGTCAAAAAGTTAGAGTCATACCTGCGATTCCCACGGGACCCTCCAGGTTTAAATTTGTAAAGTAAAAATAATAAGATACTAGTTTTTAGTTGGCACAACTGTTTAATAAATCCCTTTTAATATACAAAGGAAAAATCCGTTTTTAAATTCAACACAACATTTTGGCGCAGCCGGTATTAGCAAGAGTACAGTTCGATACCTTTTGGCAGTTTCAAGGAAGTATATTGGTATTGGAAAGCTATTTTAGCTCAATTTAATTTTAATATACTGAATTAAATTGTTAAAAGGATACGTTGTTCTGTATACCAACATTTACTACACAACTCAAGGTTTCAATGAGCTATTTTAGCTGCCTTAAGTTGCACAGACTTTGGTGGTAAACTCAACGACGACAAACATTTGCTCGAGACAAATGGGACCAACACATATGGTAAAAATATTTATATAAGTGTTGAATTAGTAAATTAAACTAGATAAACGCATAGTGAAAAATTCAAAATGATTAGCATTATTTAAATAGAAGGAAAGTTTGTTTGTGAAAGTGAACATTGAAAATAAAAGTGGATTTAGGAAATTTTATTTGAGCTATATGGAGGATTTGAAAAAAAAATTACAAAAGACACAAGAGGAGACCAGGGAAATTTCTGAGCGAGTGTGGAATCTCATAAAGTACCTTAACAATACCAAAGAGTATATAGAGTTAGTAAAGCATAAAGTGAGGAGCCAGGGAAACATAACCGAATTTGAAAAGATAGATATTTTATTGGAAGAACTACAAGTGCTACATGAACATCAACAAAGTCCAGCTATATCCAAGGAAATCGAAGAATATTTACACGTTAACCGGATCTTGAAGCAGCAGAACGAAAGCTTAAGAAAAACCATTGAAGAAGCTGAACAGCAGATTCAAGACAGCGAACAGAAGACACAAGCATTTAAAGACATCGCTCAGCGCGTTAACCCTAACTTGACTCCTGATCAGTTGCAGCAAGTCATCGAAAATAGAAAGGTGATAGAGGAAAAAACTCAACAAATCGAAACGCTGAAGTCAAAGATACGAAACTTAAAAGGAGAGGCGGGAAAAGTGATTACAGTTAACACAACAAGTAGTAACAACATGACAAATTTTACTGAACTCTTGAAAACCATATCCCATGTGGTACCAATTTTCTACGGAACTGATGGGCCAGAACTGGCAAGGGAAGCCAAGAAGTTTATTGAAGGATGTATGATAGCAAAGGATAAACTAGAAGAACCAGGTAATGTGGTCGACATAATCAAATGCATCAAAACTAGACTATTTGGAAATGCTTACTCATATTTGCACAATAAAGAGTTCACAACAATAGAAGCCTTATGTCAGGCTATTAGAGAAAAATTTATAAAAGGCAAAACCCTAACAGAATTGCAAGAACTAATTTTCAGCAGTAAGCAAGGTCCAACGGAGACAGCATATGAATTTGGAGAGAGACTAGGACTACTTACAGATGCCACAGAACTAATTGCAGCACAATGGCAAGAAGTTTCCCATCGAAAATCTATGATAGATCACTGCAACCAATCCGCAGTAAGAAGTTACATAAGAGGCTTACGAGATCCTAGATTGATGTCAAAATTCATCGGACACGAAAACGAAAAGCTTTCTGCCCTGCTGAAAATCACCGAGGATGCTCAAAATCTCTTTGGTTCTAATATGAAATCTTCAAATATCATGACAATGCATAACGAGGAACCTTTATATAATACGGTCCAGCAGTTGATAAAAGAAGTCCGACAACTATCCATGCATCAGAAGACCTGTAACTATTCAACGCCAAACAGTAATTCACGAGAAAACTCAAAATACTGGAGCCCTATGATAGACGAATGCTATAACCAAGGAAACAATATGTGCTAAAATCAAAGACAGGGGCATAACGAATGCAATTTGAGAAGGAACATGAAACCTCCCGACTATGGAAAAAATAGGCAAATATGCAGTAGAGACTGGCAGGATTAACATATATATTTTTTATAATTTTAAAAATTTAATTTTTTGAGATATAGTTCCCCAAACTTTAAATCATGAAAACATCCAAGCCGCCACCAATCTATTTGAGAGAAAAAAATTCAAACGCTCTTATAAAAAATTTAATTTCAGTCATTGGTGAAAATAAATTTCACATCGTTCCAATAAAACGTGGTAACATTGATGAAACCAAAATTCAAATTTATGAAGGAAAAGATTTTCGCAAACTGTTTACTGAATTTGAAAAAAGTAAAAAAAGTTTCTACACATATCAGCTTAAAAGTGCTAAAGGCCTGCAGATCGTATTGATGGGCATCGATTCCTATGTTGCTCCCAAAGAAATAAAAGATGCACTCGTCCTCCAGGGATTTAAGGTAAAAAATGTATCAAACATAATAAATCGGGAGAAGATTCCTCAACCTCTATTTCGCGTCGAACTTGAGCCAAACGATATAAAATTTAAAAAAACGAGACTCATCCAATTTATAATTTAAAATATCTCTTATACCGAAAAATAACAGTAGAAGAACCACACAAGCGTTCTGGACGCGTACAGTGCCATAATTGTCAAGAATATGGTCACACAAAAACTTACTGCAAGTTACCTGCAGTTTGTGTTATCTGCGGTGAATTGCACGGTACTGCTGGTTGTACTAAACTTAAAGATCTAGCAGGAAAAAAATGTAGTAATTGTGGAGGTAATCACACCGCTAACTACAGAGGATGTCCTGTCTATTCTTTCGTTAAACAGACTATGGGGCAAAAACCTAAATTAGCTCCAGCACAAACAGCAAACGCTTACTCCGCCACTTTTGCTCAAATGAGCCAACCTGTCACTTCACGTGTATCGTATGCCGATGCAGCTAAGACTAGTTCTATTCCCACACAAAATATTCCGCCTCAAAATAATTCAACGAATGCAAACTCAAGCTTTAATTTTAGTCGCCTTGAAGCTACTATTGAAAATCTAGTGCTGACTATAAATAATTTTACAACAAATATGACTAGCATGATGCAAGAAATGCTACAAATGCAGTCTACACTGCTTCAAGCATTAGTTAACAAGCCATGAACACGTGTTGTGAATCAGAATTGAACAACCCTCGTACCCGTACATTGCACTAATTTGTTAACGCAGCAACAACCAGTTCATTCACTTGGTTGTTTGTTAAATTCTTTGCGTGGACAAATTGTGCAATAGCGATATTTCGCAATTGGGTCAAAAGCTTAATAATATTAAGTACGTTAGCAAGTAAGCATAATAATATTAACTATTAAGCACAATATTAATATATTAAATTATGATTAAGTTTGGTATAAATAGTTTATGTTAAGAAACAAAATCGGGAGTTGTAGTTTGTTAGTTGAAGACAGTTGTAATTAGTTAGTGAGGGCAGTTGTAATTAGTTAGTTGTAATTATAGTCTTGTATTTTAGCAGTCAAAAAGTTAGAGTCATACCTGCGATTCCCACGGGACCCTCCAGGTTTAAATTTGTAAAGTAAAAATAATAAGATACTAGTTTTTAGTTGGCACAACTGTTTAATAAATCCCTTTTAATATACAAAGGAAAAATCCGTTTTTAAATTCAACACAACATTTTGGCGCAGCCGGTATTAGCAAGAGTACAGTTCGATACCTTTTGGCAGTTTCAAGGAAGTATATTGGTATTGGAAAGCTATTTTAGCTCAATTTAATTTTAATATACTGAATTAAATTGTTAAAAGGATACGTTGTTCTGTATACCAACATTTACTACACAACTCAAGGTTTCAATGAGCTATTTTAGCTGCCTTAAGTTGCACAGACTTTGGTGGTAAACTCAACGACGACAAACATTTGCTCGAGACAAATGGGACCAACACATATGGTAAAAATATTTATATAAGTGTTGAATTAGTAAATTAAACTAGATAAACGCATAGTGAAAAATTCAAAATGATTAGCATTATTTAAATAGAAGGAAAGTTTGTTTGTGAAAGTGAACATTGAAAATAAAAGTGGATTTAGGAAATTTTATTTGAGCTATATGGAGGATTTGAAAAAAAAATTACAAAAGACACAAGAGGAGACCAGGGAAATTTCTGAGCGAGTGTGGAATCTCATAAAGTACCTTAACAATACCAAAGAGTATATAGAGTTAGTAAAGCATAAAGTGAGGAGCCAGGGAAACATAACCGAATTTGAAAAGATAGATATTTTATTGGAAGAACTACAAGTGCTACATGAACATCAACAAAGTCCAGCTATATCCAAGGAAATCGAAGAATATTTACACGTTAACCGGATCTTGAAGCAGCAGAACGAAAGCTTAAGAAAAACCATTGAAGAAGCTGAACAGCAGATTCAAGACAGCGAACAGAAGACACAAGCATTTAAAGACATCGCTCAGCGCGTTAACCCTAACTTGACTCCTGATCAGTTGCAGCAAGTCATCGAAAATAGAAAGGTGATAGAGGAAAAAACTCAACAAATCGAAACGCTGAAGTCAAAGATACGAAACTTAAAAGGAGAGGCGGGAAAAGTGATTACAGTTAACACAACAAGTAGTAACAACATGACAAATTTTACTGAACTCTTGAAAACCATATCCCATGTGGTACCAATTTTCTACGGAACTGATGGGCCAGAACTGGCAAGGGAAGCCAAGAAGTTTATTGAAGGATGTATGATAGCAAAGGATAAACTAGAAGAACCAGGTAATGTGGTCGACATAATCAAATGCATCAAAACTAGACTATTTGGAAATGCTTACTCATATTTGCACAATAAAGAGTTCACAACAATAGAAGCCTTATGTCAGGCTATTAGAGAAAAATTTGTAAAAGGCAAAACCCTAACAGAATTGCAAGAACTAATTTTCAGCAGTAAGCAAGGTCCAACGGAGACAGCATATGAATTTGGAGAGAGACTAGGACTACTTACAGATGCCACAGAACTAATTGCAGCACAATGGCAAGAAGTTTCCCATCGAAAATCTATGATAGATCACTGCAACCAATCCGCAGTAAGAAGTTACATAAGAGGCTTACGAGATCCTAGATTGATGTCAAAATTCATCGGACACGAAAACGAAAAGCTTTCTGCCCTGCTGAAAATCACCGAGGATGCTCAAAATCTCTTTGGTTCTAATATGAAATCTTCAAATATCATGACAATGCATAACGAGGAACCTTTATATAATACGGTCCAGCAGTTGATAAAAGAAGTCCGACAACTATCCATGCATCAGAAGACCTGTAACTATTCAACGCCAAACAGTAATTCACGAGAAAACTCAAAATACTGGAGCCCTATGATAGACGAATGCTATAACCAAGGAAACAATATGTGCTAAAATCAAAGACAGGGGCATAACGAATGCAATTTGAGAAGGAACATGAAACCTCCCGACTATGGAACAAATAGGCAAATATGCAGTAGAGACTGGCAGGATTAACATATATATTTTTTATAATTTTAAAAATTTAATTTTTTGAGATATAGTTCCCCAAACTTTAAATCATGAAAACATCCAAGCCGCCACCAATCTATTTGAGAGAAAAAAATTCAAACGCTCTTATAAAAAATTTAATTTCAGTCATTGGTGAAAATAAATTTCACATCGTTCCAATAAAACGTGGTAACATTGATGAAACCAAAATTCAAATTTATGAAGGAAAAGATTTTCGCAAACTGTTTACTGAATTTGAAAAAAGTAAAAAAAGTTTCTACACATATCAGCTTAAAAGTGCTAAAGGCCTGCAGATCGTATTGATGGGCATCGATTCCTATGTTGCTCCCAAAGAAATAAAAGATGCACTCGTCCTCCAGGGATTTAAGGTAAAAAATGTATCAAACATAATAAATCGGGAGAAGATTCCTCAACCTCTATTTCGCGTCGAACTTGAGCCAAACGATATAAAATTTAAAAAAACGAGACTCATCCAATTTATAATTTAAAATATCTCTTATACCGAAAAATAACAGTAGAAGAACCACACAAGCGTTCTGGACGCGTACAGTGCCATAATTGTCAAGAATATGGTCACACAAAAACTTACTGCAAGTTACCTGCAGTTTGTGTTATCTGCGGTGAATTGCACGGTACTGCTGGTTGTACTAAACTTAAAGATCTAGCAGGAAAAAAATGTAGTAATTGTGGAGGTAATCACACCGCTAACTACAGAGGATGTCCTGTCTATTCTTTCGTTAAACAGACTATGGGGCAAAAACCTAAATTAGCTCCAGCACAAACAGCAAACGCTTACTCCGCCACTTTTGCTCAAATGAGCCAACCTGTCACTTCACGTGTATCGTATGCCGATGCAGCTAAGACTAGTTCTATTCCCACACAAAATATTCCGCCTCAAAATAATTCAACGAATGCAAACTCAAGCTTTAATTTTAGTCGCCTTGAAGCTACTATTGAAAATCTAGTGCTGACTATAAATAATTTTACAACAAATATGACTAGCATGATGCAAGAAATGCTACAAATGCAGTCTACACTGCTTCAAGCATTAGTTAACAAGCCATGAACACGTGTTGTGAATCAGAATTGAACAACCCTCGTACCCGTACATTGCACTAATTTGTTAACGCAGCAACAACCAGTTCATTCACTTGGTTGTTTGTTAAATTCTTTGCGTGGACAAATTGTGCAATAGCGATATTTCGCAATTGGGTCAAAAGCTTAATAATATTAAGTACGTTAGCAAGTAAGCATAATAATATTAACTATTAAGCACAATATTAATATATTAAATTATGATTAAGTTTGGTATAAATAGTTTATGTTAAGAAACAAAATCGGGAGTTGTAGTTTGTTAGTTGAAGACAGTTGTAATTAGTTAGTGAGGGCAGTTGTAATTAGTTAGTTGTAATTATAGTCTTGTATTTTAGCAGTCAAAAAGTTAGAGTCATACCTGCGATTCCCACGGGACCCTCCAGGTTTAAATTTGTAAAGTAAAAATAATAAGATACTAGTTTTTAGTTGGCACAACTGTTTAATAAATCCCTTTTAATATACAAAGGAAAAATCCGTTTTTAAATTCAACACAACATTTTGGCGCAGCCGGTATTAGCAAGAGTACAGTTTGATACCTTTTGGCAGTTTCAAGGAAGTATATTGATATTGGAAAGCTATTTTAGCTCAATTTAATTTTAATATACTGAATTAAATTGTTAAAAGGATACGTTGTTCTGTATACCAACATTTACTACACAACTCAAGGTTTTAATGAGCTATTTTAGCTGCCTTAAGTTGCACAGACTTTGGTGGTAAACTCAACGACGACAAACATTTGCTCGAGACAAATGGGACCAACACAAATGGTAAAAATATTTATATAAGTGTTGAATTAGTAAATTAAACTAGATAAACGCATAGTGAAAAATTCAAAATGATTAGCATTATTTAAATAGAAGGAAAGTTTGTTTGTGAAAGTGAACATTGAAAATAAAAGTGGATTTAGGAAATTTTATTTGAGCTATATGGAGGATTTGAAAAAAAAATTACAAAAGACACAAGAGGAGACCAGGGAAATTTCTGAGCGAGTGTGGAATCTCATAAAGTACCTTAACAATACCAAAGAGTATATAGAGTTAGTAAAGCATAAAGTGAGGAGCCAGGGAAACATAACCGAATTTGAAAAGATAGAAATTTTAATTGGAAGAACTACAAGTGCTACATGAACATCAACAAAGTCCAGCTATATCCAAGGAAATCGAAGAATATTTACACGTTAACCGGATCTTGAAGCAGCAGAACGAAAGCTTAAGAAAAACCATTGAAGAAGCTGAACAGCAGATTCAAGACAGCGAACAGAAGACACAAGCATTTAAAGACTTCGCACAGCGCGTTAACGCTAACTTGACTCCTGATCAGTTGCAGCAAGTCATCGAAAATAGAAAGGTGATAGAGGAAAAAACTCAACAAATCGAAACGCTGAAGTCAAAGATACGAAACTTAAAAGGAGAGGCGGGGAAAGTGATTACAGTTAACACAACAAGTAGTAACAACATGACAAATTTTACCGAACTCTTGAAAACCATATCCCATGTGGTACAAATTTTCTACGGAACTGATGGGCCAGAACTGGCAAGGGAAGCCAAGAAGTTTATTGAATGATGTATGATAGCAAAGGATAAACTAGAAGAACCAGGTAATGTGGTCGACATAATCAAATGCATCAAAACTAGACTATTTGGAAATGCTTACTCATATTTGCACAATAAAGAGTTCACAACAATAGAAGCCTTATGTCAGGCTATTAGAGAAAAATTTGTAAAAGGCAAAACCCTAACAGAATTGCAAGAACTAATTTTCGGCAGTAAGCAAGGTCCAACGGAGACAGCATATGAATTTGGAGAGAGACTTGGACTACTTACAGATGCCACAGAACTAATTGCAGCACAATGGCAAGAAGTTTCCCATCGAAAATCTATGATAGATCACTGCAACCAATCCGCAGTAAGAAGTTACATAAGAGGCTTACGAGATCCTAGATTGATGTCAAAATTCATCGGACACGAAAACGAAAAGCTTTCTGCCCTGCTGAAAATCACCAAGGATGCTCAAAATCTCTTTGGTTCTAATATGAAATCTTCAAATATCATGACAATGCATAACGAGGAACCTTTATATAATACGGTCCAGCAGTTGATAAAAGAAGTCCGACAACTATCCATGCATCAGAAGACCTGTAACTATTCAACGCCAAACAGTAATTCACGAGAAAACTCAAAATACTGGAGCCCTATGATAGACGAATGCTATAACCAAGGAAACAATATGTGCTATAATCAAAGACAGGGGCATAACGAATGCAATTTGAGAAGGAACATGAAACCTCCCGACTATGGAACAAATAGGCAAATATGCAGTAGAGACTGGCAGGATTAACATATATATTTTTTATAATTTTAAAAATTTAATTTTTTGAGATATAGTTCCCCAAACTTTAAATCATGAAAACATCCAAGCCGCCACCAATCTATTTGAGAGAAAAAAATTCAAACGCTCTTATAAAAAATTTAATTTCAGTCATTGGTGAAAATAAATTTCACATCGTTCCAATAAAACGTGGTAACATTGATGAAACCAAAATTCAAATTTATGAAGGAAAAGATTTTCGCAAACTGTTTACTGAATTTGAAAAAAGTAAAAAAAGTTTCTACACATATCAGCTTAAAAGTGCTAAAGGCCTGCAGATCGTATTGATGGGCATCGATTCCTATGTTGCTCCCAAAGAAATAAAAGATGCACTCGTCCTCCAGGGATTTAAGGTAAAAAATGTATCAAACATAATAAATCGGGAGAAGATTCCTCAACCTCTATTTCGCGTCGAACTTGAGCCAAACGATATAAAATTTAAAAAAACGAGACTCATCCAATTTATAATTTAAAATATCTTTTATACCGAAAAATAACAGTAGAAGAACCACACAAGCGTTCTGGACGCGTACAGTGCCATAATTGTCAAGAATATGGTCACACAAAACTTACTGCAAGTTACCTGCAGTTTGTGTTATCTGCGGTGAATTGCACGGTACTGCTGGTTGTACTAAACCTAAAGATCTAGCAGGAAAAAAATGTAGTAATTGTGGAGGTAATCACACCGCTAACTACAGAGGATGTCCTGTCTATTCTTTCGTTAAACAGACTATGGGGCAAAAACCTAAATTAGCTCCAGCACAAACAGCAAACGCTTACTCCGCCACTTTTGGTCAAATGAGCCAACCTGTCACTTCACGTGTATCGTAGTGTATCGTATGCCGATGCAGCTAAGACTAGTTCTATTCCCACACAAAATATTCCGCCTCAAAATAATTCAACGAATGCAAACTCAAGCTTTAATTTTAGTCGCCTTGAAGCTACTATTGAAAATCTAGTGCTGACTATAAATAATTTTACAACAAATATGACTAGCATGATGCAAGAAATGCTACAAATGCAGTCTACACTGCTTCAAGCATTAGTTAACAAGCCATGAACACGTGTTGTGAATCAGAATTGAACAACCCTCGTACCCGTACATTGCACTAATTTGTTAACGCAGCAACAACCAGTTCATTCACTTGGTTGTTTGTTAAATTCTTTGCGTTGACAAATTGTGCAATAGCGATATTTCGCAATTGGGTCAAAAGCTTAATAATATTAAGTACGTTAGCAAGTAAGCATAATAATATTAACTATTAAGCACAATATTAATATATTAAATTATGATTAAGTTTGGTATAAATAGTTTATGTTAAGAAACAAAATCGGGAGTTGTAGTTTGTTAGTTGAAGACAGTTGTAATTAGTTAGTGAGGGCAGTTGTAATTAGTTAGTTGTAATTATAGTCTTGTATTTTAGCAGTCAAAAAGTTAGAGTCATACCTGTGATTCCCACGGGACCCTCCAGGTTTAAATTTGTAAAGTAAAAATAATAAGATACTAGTTTTTAGTTGGCACAACTGTTTAATAAATCCCTTTTAATATACAAAGGAAAAATCCGTTTTTAAATTCAACACAACATTTTGGCGCAGCCGGTATTAGCAAGAGTACAGTTTGATACCTTTTGGCAGTTTCAAGGAAGTATATTGATATTGGAAAGCTATTTTAGCTCAATTTAATTTTAATATACTGAATTAAATTGTTAAAAGGATACGTTGTTCTGTATACCAACATTTACTACACAACTCAAGGTTTTAATGAGCTATTTTAGCTGCCTTAAGTTGCACAGACTTTGGTGGTAAACTCAACGACGAGAAACATTTGCTCGAGACAAATGGGACCAACACAAATGGTAAAAATATTTATATAAGTGTTGAATTAGTAAATTAAACTAGATAAACGCATAGTGAAAAATTCAAAATGATTAGCATTATTTAAATAGAAGGAAAGTTTGTTTGTGAAAGTGAACATTGAAAATAAAAGTGGATTTAGGAAATTTTATTTGAGCTATATGGAGGATTTGAAAAAAAAATTACAAAAGACACAAGAGGAGACCAGGGAAATTTCTGAGCGAGTGTGGAATCTCATAAAGTACCTTAACAATACCAAAGAGTATATAGAGTTAGTAAAGCATAAAGTGAGGAGCCAGGGAAACATAACCGAATTTGAAAAGATAGATATTTTATTAGAAGAACTACAAGTGCTACATGAACATCAACAAAGTCCAGCTATATCCAAGGAAATCGAAGAATATTTACACGTTAACCGGATCTTGAAGCAGCAGAACGAAAGCTTAAGAAAAACCATTGAAGAAGCTGAACAGCAGATTCAAGACAGCGAACAGAAGACACAAGCATTTAAAGACTTCGCACAGCGCGTTAACCCTAACTTGACTCCTGATCAGTTGCAGCAAGTCATCGAAAATAGAAAGGTGATAGAGGAAAAAACTCAACAAATCGAAACGCTGAAGTCAAAGATACGAAACTTAAAAGGAGAGGCGGGAAAAGTGATTACAGTTAACACAACAAGTAGTAACAACATGACAAATTTTACCGAACTCTTGAAAACCATATCCCATGTGGTACCAATTTTCTACGGAACTGATGGGCCAGAACTGGCAAGGGAAGCCAAGAAGTTTATTGAAGGATGTATGATAGCAAAGGATAAACTAGAAGAACCAGGTAATGTGGTCGACATAATCAAATGCATCAAAACTAGACTATTTGGAAATGCTTACTCATATTTGCACAATAAAGAGTTCACAACAATAGAAGCCTTATGTCAGGCTATTAGAGAAAAATTTGTAAAAGGCAAAACCCTAACAGAATTGCAAGAACTAATTTTCAGCAGTAAGCAAGGTCCAACGGAGACAGCATATGAATTTGGAGAGAGACTAGGACTACTTACAGATGCCACAGAACTAATTGCAGCACAATGGCAAGAAGTTTCCCATCGAAAATCTATGATAGATCACTGCAACCAATCCGCAGTAAGAAGTTACATAAGAGGCTTACGAGATCCTAGATTGATGTCAAAATTCATCGGACACGAAAACGAAAAGCTTTCTGCCCTGCTGAAAATCACCAAGGATGCTCAAAATCTCTTTGGTTCTAATATGAAATCTTCAAATATCATGACAATGCATAACGAGGAACCTTTATATAATACGGTCCAGCAGTTGATAAAAGAAGTCCGACAACTATCCATGCATCAGAAGACCTGTAACTATTCAACGCCAAACAGTAATTCACGAGAAAACTCAAAATACTGGAGCCCTATGATAGACGAATGCTATAACCAAGGAAACAATATGTGCTAAAATCAAAGACAGGGGCATAACGAATGCAATTTGAGAAGGAACATGAAACCTCCCGACTATGGAACAAATTGGCAAATATGCAGTAGAGACTGGCAGGATTAACATATATATTTTTTATAATTTTAAAAATTTAATTTTTTGAGATATAGTTCCCCAAACTTTAAATCATGAAAACATCCAAGCCGCCACCAATCTATTTGAGAGAAAAAAATTCAAACGCTCTTATAAAAAATTTAATTTCAGTCATTGGTGAAAATAAATTTCACATCGTTCCAATAAAACGTGGTAACATTGATGAAACCAAAATTCAAATTTATGAAGGAAAAGATTTTCGCAAACTGTTTACTGAATTTGAAAAAAGTAAAAAAAGTTTCTACACATATCAGCTTAAAAGTGCTAAAGGCCTGCAGATCGTATTGATGGGCATCGATTCCTATGTTGCTCCCAAAGAAATAAAAGATGCACTCGTCCTCCAGGGATTTAAGGTAAAAAATTTATCAAACATAATAAATCGGGAGAAGATTCCTCAACCTCTATTTCGCGTCGAACTTGAGCCAAACGATATAAAATTTAAAAAAACGAGACTCATCCAATTTACAATTTAAAATATCTCTTATACCGAAAAATAACAGTAGAAGAACCACACAAGCGTTCTGGACGCGTACAGTGCCATAATTGTCAAGAATATGGTCACACAAAAACTTACTGCAAGTTACCTGCAGTTTGTGTTATCTGCGGTGAATTGCACGGTACTGCTGGTTGTACTAAACCTAAAGATCTAGCAGGAAAAAAATGTAGTAATTGTAGAGGTAATCACACCGCTAACTACAGAGGATGTCCTGTCTATTCTTTCGTTAAACAGACTATGGGGCAAAAACCTAAATTAGCTCCGGCACAAACAGCAAACGCTTACTCCGCCACTTTTGGTCAAATGAGCCAACCTGTCACTTCACGTGTATCGTATGCCGATGCAGCTAAGACTAGTTCTATTCCCACACAAAATATTCCGCCTCAAAATAATTCAACGAATGCAAACTCAAGCTTTAATTTTAGTCGCCTTGAAGCTACTATTGAAAATCTAGTGCTGACTATAAATAATTTTACAACAAATATGACTAGCATGATGCAAGAAATGCTACAAATGCAGTCTACACTGCTTCAAGCATTAGTTAACAAGCCATGAACACGTGTTGTGAATCAGAATTGAACAACCCTCGTACCCGTACATTGCACTAATTTGTTAACGCAGCAACAACCAGTTCATTCACTTGGTTGTTTGTTAAATTCTTTGCGTTGACAAATTGTGCAATAGCGATATTTCGCAATTGGGTCAAAAGCTTAATAATATTAAGTACGTTAGCAAGTAAGCATAATAATATTAACTATTAAGCACAATATTAATATATTACTATTATTACTATTAAGCACAATATTAATATATTAAATTAAGATTAAGAAACAAAATCGGGAGTTGTAGTTTGTTAGTTGAAGACAGTTGTAATTAGTTAGTGAGGGCAGTTGTAATTAGTTAGTTGTAATTATAGTCTTGTATTTTAGCAGTCAAAAAGTTAGAGTCATACCTGCGATTCCCACGGGACCCTCCAGGTTTAAATTTGTAAAGTAAAAATAATAAGATACTAGTTTTTAGTTGGCACAACTGTTTAATAAATCCCTTTTAATATACAAAGGAAAAATCCGTTTTTAAATTCAACACAACATTTTGGCGCAGCCGGTATTAGCAAGAGTACAGTTTGATACCTTTTGGCAGTTTCAAGGAAGTATATTGATATTGGAAAGCTATTTTAGCTCAATTTAATTTTAATATACTGAATTAAATTGTTAAAAGGATACGTTGTTCTGTATACCAACATTTACTACACAACTCAAGGTTTTAATGAGCTATTTTAGCTGCCTTAAGTTGCACAGACTTTGGTGGTAAACTCAACGACGACAAACATTTGCTCGAGACAAATGGGACCAACACAAATGGTAAAAATATTTATATAAGTGTTGAATTAGTAAATTAAACTAGATAAACGCATAGTGAAAAATTCAAAATGATTAGCATTATTTAAATAGAAGGAAAGTTTGTTTGTGAAAGTGAACATTGAAAATAAAAGTGGATTTAGGAAATTTTATTTGAGCTATATGGAGGATTTGAAAAAAAAATTACAAAAGACACAAGAGGAGACCAGGGAAATTTCTGAGCGAGTGTGGAATCTCATAAAGTACCTTAACAATACCAAAGGGTATATAGAGTTAGTAAAGCATAAAGTGAGGAGCCAGGGAAACATAACCGAATTTGAAAAGATAGATATTTTATTGGAAGAACTACAAGTGGTACATGAACATCAACAAAGTCCAGCTATATCCAAGGAAATCGAAGAATATTTACCCGTTAACCGGATCTTGAAGCAGCAGAACGAAAGCTTAAGAAAAACCATTGAAGAAGCTGAACAGCAGATTCAAGACAGCGAACAGAAGACACAAGCATTTAAAGACTTCGCACAGCGCGTTAACCCTAACTTGACTCCTGATCAGTTGCAGCAAGTCATCGAAAATAGAAAGGTGATAGAGGAAAAAACTCAACAAATCGAAACGCTGAAGTCAAAGATACGAAACTTAAAAGGAGAGGCGGGGAAAGTGATTACAGTTAACACAACAAGTAGTAACAACATGACAACTTTTACCGAACTCTTGAAAACCATATCCCATGTGGTACCAATTTTCTACGGAACTGATGGGCCAGAACTGGCAAGGGAAGCCAAGAAGTTTATTGAAGGATGTTTGATAGCAAAGCATAAACTAGAAGAACCAGGTAATGTGGTCGACATAATCAAATGCATCAAAACTAGACTATTTGGAAATGCTTACTCATATTTGCACAATAAAGAGTTCACAACAATAGAAGCCTTATGTCAGGCTATTAGAGAAAAATTTGTAAAAGGCAAAACCCTAACAGAATTGCAAGAACTAATTTTCAGCAGTAAGCAAGGTCCAACGGAGACAGCATATGAATTTGGAGAGAGACTAGAAGGACTACTTACAGATGCCACAGAACTAATTGTAGCACAATGGCAAGAAGTTTCCCATCGAAAATCTATGATAGATCACTGCAACCAATCCGCAGTAAGAAGTTACATAAGAGGCTTACGAGATCCTAGATTGATGTCAAAATTCATCGGACACGAAAACGAAAAGCTTTCTGCCCTGCTGAAAATCACCAAGGATGCTCAAAATCTCTTTGGTTCTAATATGAAATCTTCAAATATCATGACAATGCATAACGAGGAACCTTTATATAATACGGTCCAGCAGTTGATAAAAGAAGTCCGACAACTATCCATGCATCAGAAGACCTGTAACTATTCAACGCCAAACAGTAATTCACGAGAAAACTTAAAATACTGGAGCCCTATGATAGACGAATGCTATAACCAAGGAAACAATATGTGCTATAATCAAAGACAGGGGCATAACGAATGCAATTTGAGAAGGAACATGAAACCTCCCGACTATGGAACAAATAGGCAAATATGCAGTAGAGACTGGCAGGATTAACATATATATTTTTTATAATTTTAAAAATTTAATTTTTTGAGATATAGTTCCCCAAACTTTAAATCATGAAAACATCCAAGCCGGCACCAATCTATTTGAGAGAAAAAAATTCAAACGCTCTTATAAAAAATTTAATTTCAGTCATTGGTGAAAATAAATTTCACATCGTTCCAATAAAACGTGGTAACATTGATGAAACCAAAATTCAAATTTATGAAGGAAAAAATTTTCGCAAACTGTTTACTGAATTTGAAAAAAGTAAAAAAAGTTTCTACACATATCAGCTTAAAAGTGCTAAAGGCCCTGCAGATCGTATTGATGGGCATCGATTCCTATGTTGCTCCCAAAGAAATAAAAGATGCACTCGTCCTCCAGGGATTTAAGGTAAAAAATGTATCAAACATAATAAATCGGGAGAAGATTCCTCAACCTCTATTTCGCGTCGAACTTGAGCCAAACGATATAAAATTAAAAAAACGAGACTCATCCAATTTACAATTTAAAATATCTCTTATACCGAAAAATAACAGTAGAAGAACCACACAAGCGTTCTGGACGCGTACAGTGCCATAATTGTCAAGAATATGGTCACACAAAAACTTACTGCAAGTTACCTGCAGTTTGTGTTATCTGCGGTGAATTGCACGGTACTGCTGGTTGTACTAAACCTAAAGATCTAGCAGGAAAAAAATGTAGTAATTGTGGAGGTAATCACACCGCTAACTACAGAGGATGTCCTGGCTATTCTTTCCTTAAACAGACTATGGGGCAAAAACCTAAATTAGCTCCAGCACAAACAGCAAACGCTTACTCCGCCACTTTTGCTCAAATGAGCCAACCTGTCACTTCACGTGTATCGTATGCCGATGCAGCTAAGACTAGTTCTATTCCCACACAAAATATTCCGCCTCAAAATAATTCAACGAATGCAAACTCAAGCTTTAATTTTAGTCGCCTTGAAGCTACTATTGAAAATCTAGTGCTGACTATAAATAATTTTACAACAAATATGACTAGCATGATGCAAGAAATGCTACAAATGCAGTCTACACTGCTTCAAGCATTAGTTAACAAGCCATGAACACGTGTTGTGAATCAGAATTGAACAACCCTCGTACCCGTACATTGCACTAATTTGTTAACGCAGCAACAACCAGTTCATTCACTTGGTTGTTTGTTAAATTCTTTGAGTTGACAAATTGTGCAATAGCGATATTTCGCAATTGGGTCAAAAGCTTAATAATATTAAGTACGTTAGCAAGTAAGCATAATAATATTAACTATTAAGCACAATATTAATATATTAAATTATGATTAAGTTTGGTATAAATAGTTTATGTTAAGAAACAAAATCGGGAGTTGTAGTTTGTTAGTTGAAGACAGTTGTAATTAGTTAGTGAGGGCAGTTGTAATTAGTTAGTTGTAATTATAGTCTTGTATTTTAGCAGTCAAAAAGTTAGAGTCATACCTGCGATTCCCACGGGACCCTCCAGGTTTAAATTTGTAAAGTAAAAATAATAAGATACTAGTTTTTAGTTGGCACAACTGTTTAATAAATCCCTTTTAATATACAAAGGAAAAATCCGTTTTTAAATTCAACACAACATTTTGGCGCAGCCGGTATTAGCAAGAGTACAGTTTGATACCTTTTGGCAGTTTCAAGGAAGTATATTGATATTGGAAAGCTATTTTAGCTCAATTTAATTTTAATATACTGAATTAAATTGTTAAAAGGATACGTTGTTCTGTATACCAACATTTACTACACAACTCAAGGTTTTAATGAGCTATTTTAGCTGCCTTAAGTTGCACAGACTTTGGTGGTAAACTCAACGACGACAAACATTTGCTCGAGACAAATGGGACCAACACAAATGGTAAAAATATTTATATAAGTGTTGAATTAGTAAATTAAACTAGATAAACGCATAGTGAAAAATTCAAAATGATTAGCATTATTTAAATAGAAGGAAAGTTTGTTTGTGAAAGTGAACATTGAAAATAAAAGTGGATTTAGGAAATTTTATTTGAGCTATATGGAGGATTTCAAAAAAAAATTACAAAAGACACAAGAGGAGACCAGGGAAATTTCTGAGCGAGTGTGGAATCTCATAAAGTACCTTAACAATACCAAAGGGTATATAGAGTTAGTAAAGCATAAAGTGAGGAGCCAGGGAAACATAACCGAATTTGAAAAGATAGATATTTTATTGGAAGAACTACAAGTGGTACATGAACATCAACAAAGTCCAGCTATATCCAAGGAAATCGAAGAATATTTACCCGTTAACCGGATCTTGAAGCAGCAGAACGAAAGCTTAAGAAAAACCATTGAAGAAGCTGAACAGCAGATTCAAGACAGCGAACAGAAGACACAAGCATTTAAAGACTTCGCACAGCGCGTTAACCCTAACTTGACTCCTGATCAGTTGCAGCAAGTCATCGAAAATAGAAAGGTGATAGAGGAAAAAACTCAACAAATCGAAACGCTGAAGTCAAAGATACGAAACTTAAAAGGAGAGGCGGGGAAAGTGATTACAGTTAACACAACAAGTAGTAACAACATGACAACTTTTACCGAACTCTTGAAAACCATATCCCATGTGGTACCAATTTTCTACGGAACTGATGGGCCAGAACTGGCAAGGGAAGCCAAGAAGTTTATTGAAGGATGTATGATAGCAAAGGATAAACTAGAAGAACCAGGTAATGTGGTCGACATAATCAAATGCATCAAAACTAGACTATTTGGAAATGCTTACTCATATTTGCACAATAAAGAGTTCACAACAATAGAAGCCTTATGTCAGGCTATTAGAGAAAAATTTGTAAAAGGCAAAACCCTAACAGAATTGCAAGAACTAATTTTCAGCAGTAAGCAAGGTCCAACGGAGACAGCATATGAATTTGGAGAGAGACTAGAAGGACTACTTACAGATGCCACAGAACTAATTGTAGCACAATGGCAAGAAGTTTCCCATCGAAAATCTATGATAGATCACTGCAACCAATCCGCAGTAAGAAGTTACATAAGAGGCTTACGAGATCCTAGATTGATGTCAAAATTCATCGGACACGAAAACGAAAAGCTTTCTGCCCTGCTGAAAATCACCAAGGATGCTCAAAATCTCTTTGGTTCTAATATGAAATCTTCAAATATCATGACAATGCATAACGAGGAACCTTTATATAATACGGTCCAGCAGTTGATAAAAGAAGTCCGACAACTATCCATGCATCAGAAGACCTGTAACTATTCAACGCCAAACAGTAATTCACGAGAAAACTTAAAATACTGGAGCCCTATGATAGACGAATGCTATAACCAAGGAAACAATATGTGCTATAATCAAAGACAGGGGCATAACGAATGCAATTTGAGAAGGAACATGAAACCTCCCGACTATGGAACAAATAGGCAAATATGCAGTAGAGACTGGCAGGATTAACATATATATTTTTTATAATTTTAAAAATTTTATTTTTTGAGATATAGTTCCCCAAACTTTAAATCATGAAAACATCCAAGCCGGCACCAATCTATTTGAGAGAAAAAAATTCAAACGCTCTTATAAAAAATTTAATTTCAGTCATTGGTGAAAATAAATTTCACATCGTTCCAATAAAACGTGGTAACATTGATGAAACCAAAATTCAAATTTATGAAGGAAAAAATTTTCGCAAACTGTTTACTGAATTTGAAAAAAGTAAAAAAAGTTTCTACACATATCAGCTTAAAAGTGCTAAAGGCCTGCAGATCGTATTGATGGGCATCGATTCCTATGTTGCTCCCAAAGAAATAAAAGATGCACTCGTCCTCCAGGGATTTAAGGTAAAAAATGTATCAAACATAATAAATCGGGAGAAGATTCCTCAACCTCTATTTCGCGTCGAACTTGAGCCAAACGATATAAAATTAAAAAAACGAGACTCATCCAATTTACAATTTAAAATATCTCTTATACCGAAAAATAACAGTAGAAGAACCACACAAGCGTTCTGGACGCGTACAGTGCCATAATTGTCAAGAATATGGTCACACAAAAACTTACTGCAAGTTACCTGCAGTTTGTGTTATCTGCGGTGAATTGCACGGTACTGCTGGTTGTACTAAACCTAAATTAAGCACAATATTAATATATTAAATTATGATTAAGTTTGGTATAAATAGTTCATGTTAAGAAAAAAAATCGGGAGTTGTAGTTTGTTAGTTGAAGACAGTTGTAATTAGTTAGTGAGGGCAGTTGTAATTAGTTAGTTGTAATTATAGTCTTGTATTTTAGCAGTCAAAAAGTTAGAGTCATACCTGCGATTCCCACGGAACCCTCTAGGTTTAAATTTGTAAAGTAAAAATAATAAGATACTAGTTTTTAGTTGGCACAACTGTTTAATAAATCCCTTTTAATATACAAAGGAAAAATCCGTTTTTAAATTCAACACAACATTTTGGCGCAGCCGGTATTAGCAAGAGTACAGTTTGATACCTTTTGGCAGTTTCAAGGAAGTATATTGATATTGGAAAGCTATTTTAGCTCAATTTAATTTTAATATACTGAATTAAATTGTTAAAAGGATACGTTGTTCTGTATACCAACATTTACTACACAACTCAAGGTTTTAATGAGCTATTTTAGCTGCCTTAAGTTGCACAGACTTTGGTGGTAAACTCAACGACGACAAACATTTGCTCGAGACAAATGGGACCAACACAAATGGTAAAAATATTTATATAAGTGTTAAATTAGTAAATTAAACTAGATAAACGCATAGTGAAAAATTCAAAATGATTAGCATTATTTAAATAGAAGGAAAGTTTGTTTGTGAAAGTGAACATTGAAAATAAAAGTGGATTTAGGAAATTTTATTTGAGCTATATGGAGGATTTGAAAAAAAAAATTACAAAAGACACAAGAGGAGACCAGGGAAATTTCTGAGCGAGTGTGGAATCTCATAAAGTACCTTAACAATACCAAAGAGTATATAGAGTTAGTAAAGCATAAAGTGAGGAGCCAGGGAAACATAACCGAATTTGAAAAGATAGATATTTTATTGGAAGAACTACAAGTGCTACATGAACATCAACAAAGTCCAGCTATATCCAAGGAAATCGAAGAATATTTACACGTTAACCGGATCTTGAAGCAGCAGAACGAAAGCTTAAGAAAAACCATTGAAGAAGCTGAACAGCAGATTCAAGACAGCGAACAGAAGACACAAGCATTTAAAGACTTCGCACAGCGCGTTAACCCTAACTTGACTCCTGATCAGTTGCAGCAAGTCATCGAAAATAGAAAGGTGATAGAGGAAAAAACTCAACAAATCGAAACGCTGAAGTCAAAGATACGAAACTTAAAAGGAGGCGGGGAAAGTGATTACAGCTAACACAACAAGTAGTAACAACATGACAAATTTTACCGAACTCTTGAAAACCATATCCCATGTGGTACCAATTTTCTACGGAACTGATGGGCCAGAACTGGCAAGGGAAGCCAAGAAGTTTATTGAAGGATGTATGATAGCAAAGGATAAACTAGAAGAACCAGGTAATGTGGTCGACATAATCAAATGCATCAAAACTAGACTATTTGGAAATGCTTACTCATATTTGCACAATAAAGAGTTCACAACAATAGAAGCCTTATGTCAGGCTATTAGAGAAAAATTTGTAAAAGGCAAAACCCTAACAGAATTGCAAGAACTAATTTTCAGCAGTAAGCAAGGTCCAACGGAGACAGCATATGAATTTGGAGAGAGACTAGGACTACTTACAGATGCCACAGAACTAATTGCAGCACAATGGCAAGAAGTTTCCCATCGAAAATCTATGATAGATCACTGCAACCAATCCGCAGTAAGAAGTTACATAAGAGGCTTACGAGATCCTAGATTGATGTCAAAATTCATCGGACACGAAAACGAAAAGCTTTCTGCCCTGCTGAAAATCACCAAGGATGCTCAAAATCTCTTTGGTTCTAATATGAAATCTTCAAATATCATGACAATGCATAACGATGAACCTTTATATAATACGGTCCAGCAGTTGATAAAAGAAGTCCGACAACTATCCATGCATCAGAAGACCTGTAACTATTCAACGCCAAACAGTAATTCACGAGAAAACTCAAAATACTGGAGCCCTATGATAGACGAATGCTATAACCAAGGAAACAATATGTGCTATAATCAAAGACAGGGGCATAACGAATGCAATTTGAGAAGGAACATGAAACCTCCCGACTATGGAACAAATAGGCAAATATGCAGTAGAGACTGACAGGATTAACATATATATTTTTTATAATTTTAAAAATTTAATTTTTTGAGATATAGTTCCCCAAACTTTAAATCATGAAAACATCCAAGCCGCCACCAATCTATTTGAGAGAAAAAAATTCAAACGCTCCTATAAAAAATTTAATTTCAGTTATTGGTGAAAATAAATTTCACATCGTTCCAATAAAACGTGGTAACATTGATGAAACCAAAATTCAAATTTATGAAGGAAAAGATTTTCCAAACTGTTTACTGAATTTGAAAAAAAGTAAAAAAAGTTTCTACACATATCAGCTTAAAAGTGCTAAAGGCCTGCAGATCGTATTGATGGGCATCGATTCCTATGTTGCTCCCAAAGAAATAAAAGATGCACTCGTCCTCCAGGGATTTAAGGTAAAAAATGTATCAAACATAATAAATCGGGAGAAGATTCCTCAACCTCTATTTCGCGTCGAACTTGAGCCAAACGATATAAAATTTAAAAAAACGAGACTCATCCAATTTACAATTTAAAATATCTCTTATACCGAAAAATAACAGTAGAAGAACCACACAAGCGTTCTGGACGCGTACAGTGCCATAATTGTCAAGAATATGGTCACACAAAAACTTACTGCAAGTTACCTGCAGTTTGTGTTATCTGCGGTGAATTGCACGGTACTGCTGGTTGTACTAAACCTAAAGATCTAGCAGGAAAAAAATGTAGTAATTGTGGAGGTAATCACACCGCTAACTACAGAGGATGTCCTGTCTATTCTTTCGTTAAACAGACTATGGGGCAAAAACCTAAATTAGCTCCAGCACAAACAGCAAACGCTTACTCCGCCACTTTTGCTCAAATGAGCCAACCTGTCACTTCACGTGTATCGTATGCCGATGCAGCTAAGACTAGTTCTATTCCCACACAAAATATTCCGCCTCAAAATAATTCAACGAATGCAAACTCAAGCTTTAATTTTAGTCGCCTTGAAGCTACTATTGAAAATCTAGTGCTGACTATAAATAATTTTACAACAAATATGACTAGCATGATGCAAGAAATGCTACAAATGCAGTCTACACTGCTTCAAGCATTAGTTAACAAGCCATGAACACGTGTTGTGAATCAGAATTGAACAACCCTCGTACCCGTACATTGCACTAATTTGTTAACGCAGCAACAACCAGTTCATTCACTTGGTTGTTTGTTAAATTCTTTGCGTTGACAAATTGTGCAATAGCGATATTTCGCAATTGGGTCAAAAGCTTAATAATATTAAGTACGTTAGCAAGTAAGCATAATAATATTAACTATTAAGCACAATATTAATATATTAAATTATGATTAAGTTTGGTATAAATAGTTTATGTTAAGAAACAAAATCGGGAGTTGTAGTTTGTTAGTTGAAGACAGTTGTAATTAGTTAGTGAGGGCAGTTGTAATTAGTTAGTTGTAATTATAGTCTTGTATTTTAGCAGTCAAAAAGTTAGAGTCATACCTGCGATTCCCACGGGACCCTCCAGGTTTAAATTTGTAAAGTAAAAATAATAAGATACTAGTTTTTAGTTGGCACAACTGTTTAATAAATCCCTTTTAATATACAAAGGAAAAATCCGTTTTTAAATTCAACACAACATTTTGGCGCAGCCGGTATTAGCAAGAGTACAGTTTGATACCTTTTGGCAGTTTCAAGGAAGTATATTGATATTGGAAAGCTATTTTAGCTCAATTTAATTTTAATATACTGAATTAAATTGTTAAAAGGATACGTTGTTCTGTATACCAACATTTACTACACAACTCAAGGTTTTAATGAGCTATTTTAGCTGCCTTAAGTTGCACAGTCCTCGTTGTACCTTCATAGTGAACTAACGTCATAGCGGAGTTTTTTTTTACATACATACTTAACAACAAAATCATATAAAAGAAAATATTCGTAATACATATTATTACTAATTCATATGGCGAGTAGCCAATGTGTGTCAATGTGTGGCGCCGTGTTATAGGCAAAAGTAAAATATGGAATCCACTTATCCCACACATAATCAATTGCGGTTGATAATAGAAATTCGTTAAGTACCCTCTGATTTCTTTCAATTGATCCTAGTGTTTCATGATGATAAGGTGTTGAAAAATTTTGTTTTATTCCTAATAACGAACATATGTTACCAATTATTTCATTTTTTAATTCTGTTCCTCTATCTGACTTAAGTACTTTAAATTGTCCTTATTTTAAAATAAATTGTTCGGCAAGTGTTTTGGTTGTTGTAAGTGCATCTTTTGTCGGATTTGGATGTGCAACAACAAATTTTGTTAGTTCGCACTGCATAGTTAAAATGTATCGGTAATCATTTGAAATACGAAGAGGTCCTACGGTGTCAATTGAAATTACTTCAAAACTATTGTTTGGTGTATCTGTTAGTGTAAGTGGTTCCTAAATGTGTTTTCTTTGTTTATTTTTCGTACATTTCTCACAATATGACACAAATCTCTTTACCATCTTTTTGTGGTATTCGTCAATTAGTTTGTATTGCAATATTGCATATGTTATTTTTGTTGGGGCATTGTACATTAATATTTTTCGTTCGGCACTTTTGTTATTTGTATTTATCTTGGCATATGCTTCTTTTATTTCTTCTTTTGTATATACTTTAAATATTTCATCATTATTTGATAGCGCTAATTCTTTAATATTTTCTTTCTTCATTTTAGATATAAGTTTCCTCAGAATCGGATCTAGTTTCGCTAAGTTATCGCTGAATCTTGCTAGCTTATTAATTTCATTATTCATATTTTGGGTATGTAACTTCTTCATAGTCGAATCTGGTTGCGATGAATTATCATTACATCCTATATTCATATTTTCGGTACGCAATTTCTTCATATTCGAATCTGGTTTCGATGAATTATCATTACGTCCTATGTGCACAATATTATTTTCAATAAATATATATTTTTCTTTTATATTTTCAAACTTGTTAAATTTCAATTTCTTCATATTTTTGACGTCATTAATGGATATGCATTCCCATATTTGAAGTTGATCAGACTTCCGAGAATCATATTTTATTATTGTTATTTGACTCAGTATTTTTTTTATATTTGCCTCATTATTTTTATTTTTCATTGCCCTTGTAGTTACTAATAATTTTCTTTCTTTTTCATCGTTTTCTAATGGTATCATTTGTTTTAATATGTCAGAGTCAATTTTTATTCTTGAAAGTGCATCAGCATTAGTGTTAATTTTTCCTTTCTTATAAATAATTGTAAAATCATAATCATAATCATCTAATTCTTGTCATTTTAGATGAAGGATTCTTATGTGAGAAGAGTGAGATTAAAGGTATGTGGTCTGTTACTACTATGAATTGTCTTCCATATAGATATGGTTTAAAATAATTTATTCCCCAGTGTATTGCTAATAGTTCTTTTTCAATTACTGGTTTATTTATGTCATGTTTTTGTAATGCTTTACTTGCATATGAAATAGGTAAGTCTTGTCCTATTTCGCCTTGATATAAAACTGCTCCTAACACGTAGTTTGAAGCGTCGGTTGTTGGTATAAAAGGTTTTTCAAAATTAGGGTATTGTAATACAGGTGGGTTGATTACTTTTTCTTTTAGTTTTTCAAAGGCATGTTGGCATTGTTCTGTCCATTTGAATTCTATCGATTTCTTTAATAGTGTGTTTAGGTCTTTAGCGATGTCAGCAAAATTTGGTATGAATTTTCTGTAACAATTGCAAAATGCAATGAATCGTCTTACTTCGTCTGTATTTTTAGGTATTGGATAATTTTTAATTGTTTCATATTTTGATGGGGCTGTCTTTACACCGTCTTTTGTTATAAAATGTCTTAAGTAAATCACTGGATTCTTTATTTAATTCAATCTGGTGAAATGAACTTGTCATGTCCAGTGTAGAAAACCATTTGGCTCTACCAAGTTTGTCCAAAATATCTTCTAATCTAGTCAGTGGAGATTTGTCGCTTACAATTTTGTCATTCAGTTTTCTAAAGTGTACTACTAGTCTCCATTTCTTTTTGTCTTCCGTGCTTTTCTTGGGTACCAAGAGGAGTGGAGCATTATATGGGCTAATTGATGGTTCAATTATGTTATCATCAAGCATTGTTTGTATTTGGTCGTTTATTACCTCAGTATGTGCATGTGGTAATCTGTAGTTTTTTATGTAAACTGGTGTATTGTCTGACGTCATGATTTTTTGTGTGTAAAAATTGTTGACGCTTAATTTTTCGTCTTCGAGGTGAAAAACATTTTGATATTTCCTAAAAATTTTTATTAATTCTGTTTTTGCATAATTGTCATTATTATTTATTTGCAAGTCATTCAGTATTTGTTCAAAACGTTTTGGGGTTATTAACATTATTGTAATTTAATATTTTATAGTTTTTAAGTGGGTCAGTTTGGAGTTTAATGCCTTTTAAAATTATTTCATTCGTTGTATTTAATATTTTCAAATGACTCATGCCGTTTTTTGGTGCTATTGAATTACTTAAAAATACGCCTGGCTTTAATTCATTATTAAAGATTACGCTGTCTTCAGTTAAGTTTAATTTCAATGCTTGTATTATTTCTGTTCTTAGTGGTATTTGTATTTGTAGTGACGTAAATGGTTTTGTATGCATTGGGAGTGTTATAGTTGTATTATTTGTAAATATGGAAATTGTAAATGTTTCGTAATCTATTTTGCAAGGATATTTCTTGAGAAAATCTCTACCTATAATTCCGTCTGTTTCTATAGGAAATTCTGAATCTACAATATGAAATGGGTGTTCGCATATTTCATTTGCTAAATTTAGTTATATTTCTAATGTACCTAGTGAATGAATTTCTTCTGTAGTAATGCCTGTTAATTTGCATCTTTCTTCTTCGTTTAAAAATTCATATTGGAATTCATTTTGCATTCGACAAAGTGATATGTCAGCTCCTGTGTCAATAAGAAAAGTGAAAGTTTTATTTTTGTATTTAGTAGTTATAAAATTTGTGTTATTATCAGATACTTTGTGTATTTTCAAATTTGGCTGTCCGGAATACCGCTGTATTCCGAGCCTAGTACGTTTCCCGTATCTTATTTGTGTGTATATGTCTGTTGTTGTTATTTCTATGTGTGCTATTTTGTCTATCTCTATTAAAATTATTATTACTTTCATTTCTACTATTGAAGGTGTTATTTCTAGTGTTGGGATTATTGTTTCTAATAAAATTTGTATTTTTTCTATTGTTATTGAAATTGTTTTCCTTACTAAAATTGTTATTTCTGAAGTTAACAAAATTATTATTTCTGTTATTATTATTGTTATTCATGCGATTTGTGCTGCTAAAATTTCTATTATTTCTATTCTGATTTCTATTATTATTACTAAACCTAATTCTGTGATGCATAATGTGTGCTTGGGCATTTTAATTGCTGCATTCTTCTGCAATTTCTAAAGCTTCTGCAAATCTTTTTACTCTGCTTGCTTCTATTGTTTTAACTATTTCTCTATTAGCTAATCCATTTTTAAATGCGTTAAATGCAATGATACCATTTGATTGTATTATTGCATTTCTGCTTTCTTCACCAATGCTTGATACTTGTAATTCGTTTAATTCTGAAATTAAACTTTGAATTTTGTCTGCAAATTTTCGTATGTCACCTTGTTGTGATATTTTATTTCAGTCATTTAGGATGCTATTTGGTGTTTGGTTTGTCTTATAATTTTTCTTTAGTTCTTTGATTAATTCTTCTAAATTGTTTGGTATGCTAGTTTGCTGAATTCTGTTTTGTACTTTTTGATCTAATATTGTTTTAAATATGAATTGAAAGAAATTGGTTTTCTTTGTATCATCTGGGGTTTCTTGAATCAATTCCAAATTGGGTATGAATGGGTTAAGTTCTTCCTTTCTACCAGAGTAGATAGGTATTAATTTTGCAATTAATGCAAGTTCTGAAGCGTTCATTGTCATTGTTGCAGTTGATTGTGTCATGTCTGAGTTTTTCGAAATTTTTCTAATTACTTGTTGATGTAAAGAGCTAGGTATTTCTAATTCTAATCATTTTCTTGTTGATATTTTTGTAAGTTTATCTCTTAAATCTAGGAAAAATGCGTCGGCTGTGACTTTGTGTGAAGTTGTTAGTCGATTGTAATTTACATTTAATATAACTCTTATTTCTTCAAATTTGTTTATTAAATTTTGTATATGTTTTTCAATTGTCTCATCTTTTGTACTTCTATCAGTGTTTAAACATTTATAGGACTTGTTTAAATTTTTTTTATCAATCTTATTTTACTAACAATATTTTTCCATTCCATTGATTTAAAAATTTATTTTTATTTATTATTTTTTTTCATTTAAATTAAATTTTATCTAAGTTGTCACTACGGCTAGCATACTTTTTTCTCAGAGACCTTTTGTGTAAGATATATAATTTAATTAATATGTTTAATGCGCTTAATATAACTAATATTAACATCAGTATAAATACTGAATCTATTTGTCTAGTCTAGGTCTACAATTTCAAAATTATTTACTACATTGGCATTTGGATTAGCTATTTTTGATGATTTTCCTCCCATTTTTACTAATTTTGTATTTTTTAAATGTATCTTTTTTACGTGTTTTTTTACTAACGAATAAGTTATTTTAATATATGTATTAAGATTTTAATAATAATTGCTAAAAAAAATCGTTTTTTATATTCATCAATGTATTGGGAATTCATTAGAGTGCTGACAATCTTAAACTAATTTTCCATTACATTCCAGTTTGTAGAAATGTTAACGAATATTTTTAGTGTGCGCTGAAATCAGGATATTATTTCATTGTTTATCAAAAGTCCGTTTCAGCTATTAACTTTTTGTCACAGGGCTCTTTTTGGTCCGCAGGATCGTAGCTGCAGAATCGCCATGTAAAGGTTAAAAGGATCGATAATGTTAGCCATATCGTGTAGTCAGCGTGCGTGTATTAGTGAGGCCCTATAGTCCCTTGTTTTGTTTTTACAGCTGTCAGGGAGACCAGCTTATCAGTAGGCGCTCAAAGGAGGTGACAAAATATTTTGAGAATTTAATTAAAAAACAAGGCAAGTTATTGCCAGTTTGCGTTCAGAAATTAAAGTCTGTTTTATTTAACATTTTGCTGTGCTTATATACTATTTTACATTCTTAAATTTTTGTGTTTTTTTATGTCTTTAATTTTGCTATAATAACATAAATTATTAATAAAAATAAAAGTTTGTCGTTTAAATTTTATGTTCTCGTTGTACCTTCATAGTGAACTAACGTCATAGCGGAGTTTTTTTTTACATACATACTTAACAAAAAAAATCATATAAAAGAAAATATTCGTAATACATATTATTAACTTTGATAAATAAGCTTTAATTGCTTTGTTAATATTTTTTTGCATAGTCATAAATAACAAAAACAAAAAAAACCGTAATCAAAAAAAAACAAACAAACAAACAAAAGTACCCTTGAGGAATACTCTATATGAGTACCTCAAAAACAAATAAATGTGAAGTGAGTTATAACGGCAGAAATGCCTATTTTACTGTGAGTTCTGATGCTCATAATGATAACAATAAAAATAAAAAACCTGATGACAGACTTACTGTCAGTTCGGAAGCTCTTAATAAAAATAAAAACTCTGATAATACACTTTTTCTAACAACAAATCCACTTTTTCGACAGCGATCAACTTCGCTTTGTCCAATGCCTACTAGTGATTCTTTAACATTACAGTTGCCTAGTACTTCGTCAGTTAAGCCATTGAAATCATTCGCTTCGGGCTGTTCATCACCTAACCAAGTTATCACTACAGATAACAGTAGCTCAAAACCAAAGGTACAAGTCAGAATGGACAGATATATAACCGTGGTAAAGCGTGGGCGAAGCAAGAATTCTTCTAAAATTTCATCTGTTCCAAAGATGTCTAGGGATAACAGCGCATCATCCATGAATCGCCAAAATCGTTTTTCATTATTGCAAGACGATAATGAGAAGACCGCTTCATCATCTCAGAAGTCTTTTAAGCCACCACCAATATATGTGAGGGAAAAAAATTCCAACGCGCTTCTAAAAAAACTACTGTCGACCATTGGTGAAAATACTTTTCACGTAATTCCAATTAAAAGAGGTAATATTGATGAAACTTAAATCCAAATATACGATGAAAACAATTTTCGAAAAATTGTAAATGATTTTGAAAAAAATAAAACAAACTTTTACACATACCAACTTAAGAGTGCTAAAGGCCTACAGATAGTACTAAAGGGCATAGATTCATATGTTGAGCCCGAAGAAGTAAAATGTGCACTTCTAGACCAAGGATTTAAGGTAAAAAATGTTACTAATATAATTAACAGAGAAAAGGTCGCCCAACCCCTATTTCGCATTGAACTGGAGCCGAATGACATACAATTGAAAAAAAATCAAACCCATCCAATTTATAGCGTAAAGTTTCTGTTACACCGAAAAATCACAGTTGAAGAGCCACGTAAGCGTTCAGGTCCTGTACACTGCCATAATTGCCAAGAATATGGCCATACAAAAACTTACTGCAATTTACCTACAGTTTGTGTTATCTGCGGTGAATTGCATGGTACTGCTAGCTGCACTAAGCCAAAAGAACAAGCAGAAAAAAAATGTAGTAATTGTGGAGGTAATCACACCGCTAACTATAGAGGATGCCCTGTATATTCTTTTGTTAAACAGACTATGAGTCAAAAACCTAAGTTAGCCCCAGCCCAACCATTAAACGCGTACTCCGCCTCTTTTGCTCAAGTAAGTCAACCAGTTACTTCACGTGTATCGTATGCCGATGCTGCTAAGGCTAGTTCTAGTCCCTCACAAAATGTTTCACCGCAAAACAATTCAGCGAATGCAAGCTCAGGCGTTAACTTTAGTCGCCTTGAAGCTACTATTGAGAATCTGGTGCTAACTATAAACAACTTCACAACAAATATGACGAGCATGATGCAAGAAATGCTGCGAATGCAGAATACACTGCTTCAAGCATTAGTAAACAAACCATGAACATGTTAAAAATATGTTTCTGGAACGCAAACGGCATTCGCCAGCATAAAAATGAACTTGAGCACTTCCTCATGGAAAAAAATATTGATATAATGTTGGTCTCTGAGACTCATTTGACTTCAAGGAGCTTATTTAAAATAAATGGTTACACTCTATATGATTCAAAGGACCCGAGGGGGAGAGCATGCGGAGGGTCAGCAATTCTAATTAAGTCAAGACTCAAACACTATGTCCTTGATAACATTTGTGAAGAACATCTACAAGCAACAAATATTTGTGTCGAAAATTTTGTTACAAATTTCGTGATATCATCAATTTACTCCCCTCCCAGATTCGCAATTACTGAGGATCAATTCGAGGAATTCTACAAATCTCTTGGCCCTTGTTTTGTAGCAGCTGGGGACTACAATGCAAAACATACGTTCTGGGGTTCGCGTCTTATCACACCTAGAGGTCGGGCATTGTTCAACACAATTTCAAAAATGGGCTTGGACGTCATTTCAAGTGGGGAGCCCACTTACTGGCCTACGGACATACAAAAAATTCCGGATGTTATAGATTTTGGAGTCATGAAATTATCACTAGGGAATTAATTCATGTTGAAGCTTCTGTAGATCTCTCCTCCGATCACTCTCCCACGATTGTTACAATTTGTAGCCCACTAAGAAGTGACTTCCCTGTCCCATATGTAAAGATGATCAACCGTGTTAATTGGCTGGGGTTCAAAAAATACCTCAGTAGCCATTGTACGGAAAATATTAACCTAAGAACACCAGGTGATATTGAATCTAACATTGAAAATCTTAACGAAAATATTAAACAGGCTGCTGAACATGCCACTACTTCCCATCCGCAGACTGGGTTTAATAGAATTTATTCTACAGACATTGAACGTCTTTTACGTGAAAAAAGGACAGCTAGAAGGGAATGGCAACAGCATAGATCACCCCAAAATAAAATTAGATTTAAAGAGTGCACTAGACGACTCCAAGAGCTGCTGGCATATGAAAAAACTGTATGTCTTAAAAATTATCTGGAAAATCTTGATGCCACACCTGCATCTAATTACTCCTTGTGGCGAGCTGCTAGAAAGCTTAAAACACCCGTTGAATATAGACCACCTCTGCGCACTTCTACCGGAGGTTGGGCCAGAAGCGATACTGAAAAAGGTAACATATTTGTTGAGCATTTAAAATCCGTATTTACCCCAAACACATGTACTGGTGTTGTTGATTTACCAAGTGTAGTTGCGCTACCCCCTCGAACCATAAAATTTAAGACGCGTGATGTTCAGAAACTAATTGCTGAACTCAACACGAAGAAAGCTCCAGGTATTGATGGAATAAGTAACAATATGCTGATAAACTTGCCCCATATTGCAATTAGAATCCTGTTATTTATTTTTAACTCCATTTTACGACTGGAGTATTATCCACAAAGCTGGAAGCTTGCGAAGGTCAAAATGATTCCAAAGCCGGGCAAAGACCTTACCAAGGCTGAGTCATACAGGCCAATAAGTCTGCTATCAACAATGTCAAAACTCTTCGAAAAGCTGCTCATGACAAAATTGTCCCCAATTTTAACTGATAGTGGGTGCATCCCAGACCATCAATTTGGTTTTAGAAGTCAGCATAGCACCATTGAACAAACTCATAGATTGGTGCAATTTATAAGAAGAACTTTTGAAGAAAAAATGTATTGTTCTGCCCTGTTTATTGACGTTTCTCAGGCCTTTGATAAAGTGTGGCATGAAGGTCTAATTCTAAAATTAAAATCATATCTACCAATAAATTTAGTGAATTTATTAGAAAGTTACATCACTACCCGGAAGTTCACGGTTGTGGAAGGAGAATTCATGAGTGTGCCCGAATCTATATCATCCGGTGTGCCACAGGGGAGCATACTGGGGCCAGTTTTGTATTTGATCTATACTTGTGATATGCCTTTGAGCAGCAATATCCATACATCTACGTTTGCCGATGATACAGCCTGCCTTAGTATGCATGAAAACCCTCACGAGGCTTCCCGATATTTACAAGAACATATTACACAATTGGAAATGTGGTTGAACTTATGGAGAATTAAGGTAAATGAACAAAAGTGTGTCCATATAACGTTTACCCTAAGAAGAGATACTTGTTCCCCAATTCGAATCAATAATCAAAATATTCCTCAACACTCCCAAGTGAAATACCTTGGTATACACCTTGATCGAAGACTTACATGGAAACATCATATTGACTTTAAGCTAACTCAGATGAAACTTAAGTTATCTCAAATACACTGGTTGATTGGCAGAAATTCAATACTTAGCCTGGACTGTAAACTTTTATTATACAAGTCGCTTTTAAAGCCAATATGGTGTTACGGTATCCAGTTATGGGGCACTGCTTCAGCCTCCAATGTAGAGAGAATTCAACGTAGGCAAAACAAAATTTTAAGGTTAATAACATCTGCTCCATGGTATATTAAGAATTCAAATTTGCATCGTGATTTAAGAATGCCACTAGTGACTGAAGAAATTGCAAGATACGCAGGCAAATACTTAACAAAACTCGAGTCACATCCTAATCCGCTTGCTCGTAATATTTTGAATTTTAATGGTCACATCCGCCTAAAAAAGAGGGACACAAGGGCTCTTATACTCAACACTCTAGATGGGAATGCTTGAAAATAATTTAATTTTTCTTTTTGATTATCACTACTTTGTATTATTTAAATTATCACTAAGTTTTGGCCGACACTGGTCGGGCTAAACAATTATATTTTAGCTTTAAGATTTGATCACTTATTGTTAGTTCATATTTGAAGATACAATAAATAAATATATGTATTAAAAAAAAAAAAAAAAAAAAAAGTTGCACAGACTTTGGTGGTAAACTCAACGACGACAAACATTTGCTCGAGACAAATGGGACCAACACAAATGGTAAAAATATTTATATAAGTGTTGAATTAGTAAATTAAACTAGATAAACGCATAGTGAAAAATTCAAAATGATTAGCATTATTTAAATAGAAGGAAAGTTTGTTTGTGAAAGTGAACATTGAAAATAAAAGTGGATTTAGGAAATTTTATTTGAGCTATATGGAGGATTTGAAAAAAATTACAAGACACAAGAGGAGACCAGGGAAATTTCTGAGCGAGTGTGGAATCTCATAAAGTACCTTAACAATACCAAAGAGTATATAGAGTTAGTAAAGCATAAAGTGAGGAGCCAGGGAAACATAACCGAATTTGAAAAGATAGATATTTTATTGGAAGAACTACAAGTGCTACATGAACATCAACAAAGTCCAGCTATATCCAAGGAAATCGAAGAATATTTACCCGTTAACCGGATCTTGAAGCAGCAGAACGAAAGCTTAAGAAAAACCATTGAAGAAGCTGAACAGCAGATTCAAGACAGCGAACAGAAGACACAAGCATTTAAAGACTCCTGATCAGTTGCAGCAAGTCATCGAAAATAGAAAGGTGATAGAGGAAAAAACTCAACAAATCGAAACGCTGAAGTCAAAGATACGAAACTTAAAAGGAGAGGCGGGGAAAGTGATTACAGTTAACACAACAAGTAGTAACAACATGACAACTTTTACCGAACTCTTGAAAACCATATCCAATGTGGTACCAATTTTCTACGGAACTGATGGGCCAGAACTGGCAAGGGAAGCCAAGAAGTTTATTGAAGGATGTATGATAGCAAAGGATAAACTAGAAGAACCAGGTAATGTGGTCGACATAATCAAATGCATCAAAACTAGACTATTTGGAAATGCTTACTCATATTTGCACAATAAAGAGTTCACAACAATAGAAGCCTTATGTCAGGCTATTAGAGAAAAATTTTGTAAAAGGCAAAACCCTAACAGAATTGCAAGAACTAATTTTCAGCAGTAAGCAACGTCCAACGGAGACAGCATATGAATTTGGAGAGAGACTAGAAGGACTACTTACAGATGCCACAGAATTAATTGTAGCACAATGGCAAGAAGTTTCCCATCGAAAATCTATGATAGATCACTGCAACCAATCCGCAGTAAGAAGTTACATAAGAGGCTTACGAGATCCTAGATTGATGTCAAAATTCATCGGACACGAAAACGAAAAGCTTTCTGCCCTGCTGAAAATCACCAAGGATGCTCAAAATCTCTTTGGTTCTAATATGAAATCTTCAAATATCATGACAATGCATAACGAGGAACCTTTATATAATACGGTCCAGCAGTTGATAAAAGAAGTCCGACAACTATCCATGCATCAGAAGACCTGTAACTATTCAACGCCAAACAGTAATTCACGAGAAAACTCAAAATACTGGAGCCCTATGATAGACGAATGCTATAACCAAGGAAACAATATGTGCTATAATCAAAGACAGGGGCATAACGAATGCAATTTGAGAAGGAACATGAAACCTCCCGACTGTGGAACAAATAGGCAAATATGCAGTAGAGACTGGCAGGATTAACATATATATTTTTTATAATTTTAAAAATTTAATTTTTTGAGATATAGTTCCCCAAACTTTAAATCATGAAAACATCCAAGCCGGCACCAATCTATTTGAGAGAAAAAAATTCAAACGCTCTTATAAAAAATTTAATTTCAGTCATTGGTGAAAATAAATTTCACATCGTTCCAATAAAACGTGGTAACATTGATGAAACCAAAATTCAAATTTATGAAGGAAAAAATTTTCGCAAACTGTTTACTGAATTTGAAAAAAGTAAAAAAAGTTTCTACACATATCAGCTTAAAAGTGCTAAAGGCCTGCAGATCGTATTGATGGGCATCGATTCCTATGTTGCTCCCAAAGAAATAAAAGATGCACTCGTCCTCCAGGGATTTAAGGTTAAAAATGTATCAAACATAATAAATCGGGTGAAGATTCCTCAACCTCTATTTCGCGTCGAACTTGAGCCAAACGATATAAAATTAAAAAAACGAGACTCATCCAATTTTCAATTTAAAATATCTCTTATACCGAAAAATAACAGTAGAAGAACCACACAAGCGTTCTGGACGCGTACAGTGCCATAATTGTCAAGAATATGGTCACACAAAAACTTACTGCAAGTTACCTGCAGTTTGTGTTATCTGCGGTGAATTGCACGGTACTGCTGGTTGTACTAAACCTAAAGATCTAGCAGGAAAAAAATGTAGTAATTGTGGAGGTAATCACACCGCTAACTACAGAGGATGTCCTGGCTATTCTTTCCTTAAACAGACTATGGGGCAAAAACCTAAATTAGCTCCAGCACAAACAGCAAACGCTTACTCCGCCACTTTTGCTCAAATGAGCCAACCTGTCACTTCACGTGTATCGTATGCCGATGCAGCTAAGACTAGTTCTATTCCCACACAAAATATTCCGCCTCAAAATAATTCAACGAATGCAAACTCAAGCTTTAATTTTAGTCGCCTTGAAGCTACTATTGAAAATCTAGTGCTGACTATAAATAATTTTACAACAAATATGACTAGCATGATGCAAGAAATGCTACAAATGCAGTCTACACTGCTTCAAGCATTAGTTAACAAGCCATGAACACGTGTTGTGAATCAGAATTGAACAACCCTCGTACCCGTACATTGCACTAATTTGTTAACGCAGCAACAACCAGTTCATTCACTTGGTTGTTTGTTAAATTCTTTGCGTTGACAAATTGTGCAATAGCGATATTTCGCAATTGGGTCAAAAGCTTAATAATATTAAGTACGTTAGCAAGTAAGCATAATAATATTAACTATTAAGCACAATATTAATATATTAAATTATGATTAAGTTTGGTATAAATAGTTCATGTTAAGAAAAAAAATCGGGAGTTGTAGTTTGTTAGTTGAAGACAGTTGTAATTAGTTAGTGAGGGCAGTTGTAATTAGTTAGTTGTAATTATAGTCTTGTATTTTAGCAGTCAAAAAGTTAGAGTCATACCTGCGATTCCCACGGAACCCTCCAGGTTTAAATTTGTAAAGTAAAAATAATAAGATACTAGTTTTTAGTTGGCACAACTGTTTAATAAATCCCTTTTAATATACAAAGGAAAAATCCGTTTTTAAATTCAACACAACATTTTGGCGCAGCCGGTATTAGCAAGAGTACAGTTTGATACCTTTTGGCAGTTTCAAGGAAGTATATTGATATTGGAAAGCTATTTTAGCTCAATTTAATTTTAATATACTGAATTAAATTGTTAAAAGGATACCTTGTTCTGTATACCAACATTTACTACACAACTCAAGGTTTTAATGAGCTATTTTAGCTGCCTTAAGTTGCACAGACTTTGGTGGTAAACTCAACGACGACAAACATTTGCTCGAGACAAATGGGACCAACACAAATGGTAAAAATATTTATATAAGTGTTAAATTAGTAAATTAAACTAGATAAACGCATAGTGAAAAATTCAAAATGATTAGCATTATTTAAATAGAAGGAAAGTTTGTTTGTGAAAGTGAACATTGAAAATAAAAGTGGATTTAGGAAATTTTATTTGAGCTATATGGAGGATTTGAAAAAAAAATTACAAAAGACACAAGAGGAGACCAGGGAAATTTCTGAGCGAGTGTGGAATCTCATAAAGTACCTTAACAATACCAAAGAGTATATAGAGTTAGTAAAGCATAAAGTGAGGAGCCAGGGAAACATAACCGAATTTGAAAAGATAGATATTTTATTGGAAGAACTACAAGTGCTACATGAACATCAACAAAGTCCAGCTATATCCAAGGAAATCGAAGAATATTTACACGTTAACCGGATCTTGAAGCAGCAGAACGAAAGCTTAAGAAAAACCATTGAAGAAGCTGAACAGCAGATTCAAGACAGCGAACAGAAGACACAAGCATTTAAAGACTTCGCACAGCGCGTTAACCCTAACTTGACTCCTGATCAGTTGCAGCAAGTCATCGAAAATAGAAAGGTGATAGAGGAAAAAACTCAACAAATCGAAACGCTGAAGTCAAAGATACGAAACTTAAAAGGAGAGGCGGGGAAAGTGATTACAGTTAACACAACAAGTAGTAACAACATGACAACTTTTACCGAACTCTTGAAAACCATATCCCATGTGGTACCAATTTTCTACGGAACTGATGGGCCAGAACTGGCAAGGGAAGCCAAGAAGTTTATTGAAGGATGTATGATAGCAAAGGATAAACTAGAAGAACCAGGTAATGTGGTCGACATAATCAAATGCATCAAAACTAGACTATTTGGAAATGCTTACTCATATTTGCAGAATAAAGAGTTCACAACAATAGAAGCCTTATGTCAGGCTATTAGAGAAAAATTTGTAAAAGGCAAAACCCTAACAGAATTGGAAGAACTAATTTTCAGCAGTAAGCAAGGTCCAACGGAGACAGCATATGAATTTGGAGAGAGACTAGGACTACTTACAGATGCCACAGAACTAATTGCAGCACAATGGCAAGAAGTTTCCCATCGAAAATCTATGATAGATCACTGCAACCAATCCGCAGTAAGAAGTTACATAAGAGGCTTACGAGATCCTAGATTGATGTCAAAATTCATCGGACACGAAAACGAAAAGCTTTCTGCCCTGCTGAAAATCACCAAGGATGCTCAAAATCTCTTTGGTTCTAATATGAAATCTTCAAATATCATGACAATGCATAACGAGGAACCTTTATATAATACGGTCCAGCAGTTGATAAAAGAAGTCCGACAACTATCCATGCATCAGAAGACCTGTAACTATTCAACGCCAAACAGTAATTCACGAGAATACTCAAAATACTGGAGCCCTATGATAGACGAATGCTATAACCAAGGAAACAATATGTGCTATAATCAAAGACAGGGGCATAACGAATGCAATTTGAGAAGGAACATGAAACCTCCCGACTATGGAACAAATAGGCAAAATTTTACAAGCTCGAAAACTCAAAACAAAAGTGGAACTAGGTATAACAACAACGAGGACCGATGCTGTTTTAGATGCAATAAACAGGGTCACATTTCTACTAATTGCCCAAGAAACAGACGGAGTATAAATAACGATAATAGAAACGGCATCAATAGAGGCAATGATGTAAACAGAAGCAGATTTAATTACAACAACAATAATTCGGGAAGCGAGAATCGGCCCGGCCAAGATTAATGGACCGGAATGCCGAAAAATGTAGAGAAATTACTAATGAAAAAAATGGAAATAAAACACAACACCCCGTAGGAACTAACTATGAAGATAAAGCTTTTAATTTAGATATTAAAAATATACACTTGACAGAGGAGCAGGATAATCAGAAACAGGAAGACAAGGATAACACCAAATTAATATCTGGTGCAAGACGCACAGATTTTGTAAGAAAATACCTGAATAATATGACAATGCTGACATGTAATGATATAAATAATAGAATAATTAAGGACGGAAACGTCGCAGAACATCACATAAACCACTCAGAGTATAAAAATGAACTGAAACTGGAGAGTGATGTTAGTAGCAACGAAAGTTGTGAGATAAACGATGCGTATACAAGCTTTCCTTGTAGAGAGGCAAAAGAGGAAAAATTACTACTCAGGCGCTGATACTACACTAGTAAAGGAAGAAGCTTTGACATCGTGCATAAAAGTTAATGAAAAGGAGAAGAAATCCTTGTCAGGAGCCTTTGCAGGAAACATGAGTACCAAAGGAAGTATACCTGTGAACCATAAATACGTGGACAAACTAAGTTTTAAAATGCACATAGTACCAAAGGGCACAATTTTGCCAGCAGATGGTTTGCTGGGCCGAGATATGATGTGGAATAGGTCGGTTACCGACACAATAAACAAAAACATAAAATTTTTTGACAACCAGAGAAATAGTTTCCTTGCCACTTGTTTCAGAAATTCCTTCGTTATATATATCCGAAAATTTTTCTATAAAAGGACGTTCCCAGGGAGTTGTATCAGTAGTAGTAACCAAGGCTACGGGAGAAATAATAGTAAACAAACTACAAATTTTACCAGGGGTTTTTGTGGGCGAAACCCTAACATCAATCAGAGGGGGAATAGCATTTATTTAAATTCTAAACACCAACAACTATACAGTAGACATAAATAAGAAAATAATGTTGTTATGAAAATCCTGAGGACTACCAGATAAAATCAACAACAGCCATTAATACAATAAGCACTGCGGACAACAAAGAAAGAACCAAATTACTATTGGAAACAGTACAGCTTTCCGCAGAATTGAATCCGGAAGAGAGATTATCGATCGAGAGCATTTTGAAATCATACGATGACGTGTTTCAATTACCCGGAGAAATCTAACTCACACAAATGTACTTAAACATAAAATTCCAACTGATTCTACTCAACCCCCAATAAAAACTAAGCAATATAGACTACCTGAGGTCCACCGAAATGAAGTGAATAAACAAGTAGGCCAGATGGTCAAAGATGGAATTATCTCTCCCAGTACTTCCCCTTGGAATTCACCAATACTCCTAGTACCAAAAAAGGCAGAAAAGGACGGAGAGAAAAAATGGCGCTTAGTAGTAGAGTTCAGAAAATTGAACGAGGCCACAATAAAGCAAGTCTTCCCCATACCAAGAATTGACGAAATCCTAGACCAACTGGGATACAGCCGATATTTTTCTACCCTCGATCTAGCGAGTGGATACCACCAAGTTTTAATTGACCCACGGGACAGACAAAAAACCGCTTTTAGCACCAATTTGGGACATTTCGAGTTTAATCGTATGCCTTTCAGATTAACAGGGGCACCAGCCACTTTTCAAAGAATCATGAACTCGATATTAACGGGTCTACAAGGAATCGACTGTTTCGTCTATCTGGGCGATATAGTAATCTACGGCAGAAACCTAGCGGATCACCAATCAACGTTCAAGAGAGTATTAGATATATTAAGAAGGTAGAACCTTAAGTTACACCCCGAAAAATGTCATTTCCTTCAAAGGGAGGTAGTTTATCTGGGCCACCAATGTTCGGAAAATGGAGTCTTACCGGATCCCCATAAAACTAAAGCAGTAAAAAACATTCCACCTCCTAGAAGTATCAAAGACTTGCAAGCATTTCTAGGATTGATCAACTACTACAGGAAGTTTATACCAAACTCGTCCGAAATTGTCTTACCCCTAACCAAACTACTAAGGAAGAACGTGAAATTTGAATGGACACAAGAGTGTCAGCAAGCTATGGACAAATTAAAAGCAGCAGTTTCGAATCCACCTCTATTACAATACCCTGACTTTGCGAAACCATTTGTTCTGACTACGGATGCTAGCAATGAAGCCCTAGGAGCTATCCTTTCTCAAGGAGAGCCTGGTAGCGATTTACCAGTATATTTTGCAAGCAGAGTACTAAGTGTCACAGAAAAACGATACTCTACAATAGAAAAGGAGTTGCTTGCCATCGTATGGGCAACAAAAACTTTTAGGCCATATTTACTCGGGAGACACTTCACCATTTTTACAGACCACAAACCCCTCAAGGGTATAGCTAATCTGAAAGATCAAGAAGGCAGGTTGGGGCGCCTTAGACTAAAACTTTTAGAATATGATTTCGAGATACGGTATAAATCAGGAAAAACGAATCAAAACGCTGATGCCCTGTCGTCTTCCAATAGAGAAAATAAATGTAGGGGCAATAACTAGATCAAAAGCTCGAGAATTACAAAACAAACAGAATGGAGTGAATGAAGAAATTATGCATCAAACAGAGGTAAATCAGGATATGGGAGAGTTTATTTAACGAATGCAGAAGATATAAATAAAGTAATAAAAACATTCCACGATACACCTTTGGGTGGACACCAATGGACATTCAAAACTTATTCCCGCATCAGGAATCAGTATAAATGGGCCGGCATGTATCGACAAATAAAAAATTATGTAACAACGTGTAGCCTATGCCAGAAAAACAAATGTTCGAAAGTTAAAAAAATGCCATTGGTAATAACAAGCACTTCAAGTAAGCCTTTCGAAAAAGTTTTCATGGACCTGGTAGGTCCGTTGCCAGAATCAGCTAGGGGAAACAAATACATCGTCACCTTTCAAGACGATTTTTCAAAATTTTTCGCATGTGCAGCCGTGTCTGACGCAGAGGCACCAACTGTAGCTAAAGTCTTTTTAAGGAAATAATTTCAAGATACTTCATTCCCAAGGTGTTGGTAACGGATAATGGTTCAAACTTCACATCCAGATTATTCAAGGAAACGTGTAAGATGCTAAGAATAAAAAAACTACTAACTACTCCTTATCATCCACAAGCGAATGGGGCTTTAGAACGAGCTCATCGACCATTTGCCGAATTTCTGAGAAATTTCGTTAACCTGGATGGTACCAACTGGGACGACTGGACTCATCACGCCATGCATGTGTATAATAATAGCAAACTTTCAACAACAAAACAAACACCGACGAGAGTGTTATTTGGGTTTTAATTTGAAATGCCCATCTCTTTGAAAATATCCCCGACACCACTATACAACGCGGATGATTATAGCAAAATTCTGAAATATCAAATCCAACGTTCACATGAAATCGTTAGAGAGAACCAAGAGAGGGCAAAATTAAGAGCAAAACAGTATTATGATAAGGGTTCAAAGGACAGAGAATATAAAATAAGTCAAAAGGTTTGGTTAAAGAATCAAACTAGAAAAAATAAATTTTAACCCTTATGGTTAGGACCATATGAAGTTATAGACATACCAACACGTGTAAACATAAAATTGAGAGTAAGAAAGTGTGAAAAGGTCTACCATAAGAATTTAGTAAAACCCTATAAGGAACGGCATTTAATATAAGGTATATGGTAATTAATCATCCAGTTACGATCCAGGTTATTTAGTTATAAATTTATAAGGCAGAGCATTGATTTTTAGTTATTTTACTTTTTTTTCAAATGCAGAAAATTGTTTAAAGAATTCATTTCTGGGTACCTTAAAACAAACAAAAAACACAAATATGCTTACTAAAGCGTTTCTTTAAATAATAACAAATATTAAACATAAAAAAAAGTTAGTTGAATAAACCCTCGCTACAATACGTAATTGCAATTAAACAAAATTGTTGACAAAAGGAAAATGATACAAAAAAATTAAAATAATTTTTTACGAGCAATAGGAAAGTTAAGTCAGTTATACGTTATACGCGTGTCAACAACCTGAAATATCAAAGTGCTGATGATGTATTTATTTGTCCTACATGCCGTATATATGCACACCTGTTGTCATATTTTTGTTTTTTATTCTTTTATATAACTTTATGTTGGCATACTTTAAATTTGATGACCATTTATACTTAATAATTTTATATTGAAAAAAATATAATAGCAATAATCATAAACAGTAATTATTCCGAAAAAAAAAAACAAATGAAATTGCAAAGGCAAAATACATAGTTAAATTATGCATCTTTAAGAAAAAAAAATTTATTGAAAATCTATAATTGTATGGTCAATTATTTGAAACAAAACATCCAAAAGTATTATTACATATTATATTATATTATAGCATAAGATCAACTACGTTTAAGATTATAACATACTATGTAAAAACGTTTGATCCAATTAGTATTTTTGGAAAATATCTATGACTAGATATTTTCTTCCGCCAAGGGGGGAGGGATGTTGTGAATCAGAATTGAACAACCCTCGTACCCGTACATTTGTTAACGCAGCAACAACCAGTTCATTCACTTGGTTGTTTGTTAAATTCTTTGCGTTGACAAATTGTGCAATAGCGATATTTCGCAATTGGGTCAAAAGCTTAATAATATTAACCCTTTCACGCTCAAAGTTGCTTATAAGCAACTTTGACTTTCACAGCTAATATTTCTTTGCCTTTGCAATTTAAGGAATAACGGTAAACTGGTATTTGTTTTGTTTATGTGTTTAAAGTAATAAAATGCAGAAACATCAAGAAATATGTAAACAAGCATTTAGTTGTAGACAAGAATCCAAAGTGTGTGCGTGTAAAAAATTTTTCTCCAAAAACATAGGCACGTAAAACTGAAATATATTAGAATTTCGAAATTATAAAATTGTTTTATCGGAACTATGGCTGAAAGAAAAGGTAATTTTAGTTATAAAACCAAAAACAAACAAAAAAAATATTTAAATGTAGAGGCTAGAATTTTTTTAAATTTGAAGTTGCTTAGAAGCAACTTTGGTCGTTTAGGGTATACAAAGTTTTATATGAATATGAGTAAATTGTAGGTGAAAGGCAGAGACGCAAAGGATTGACTGATACAGATATACAGCAAATCATCGATTTTGATTGGGACAGGTCATCTGATGAAGAGGATGTTATTGAAGATGATAATTTACCAGAAATATTGGAAAAAAACATTGAGGAAATAATTGCAAATGATCAGGAAATTGAGGTGGATATTATAGATCGAATTATTTCAAATAGCGAAACTGATAACATTGAGGAAAGCGCCGCTGCAAATCCTGTTGAAAAAATTGACAGCAAAAATTTAAAATGGAGAAATAAGAGTATGGAGGCTGTTGACACTACTTGGAAGGAAGAACAAAACTCAGATGCCGTTGTCTTGAAGTCGCCTTTTGAATATTTTTCAGATTTTTTAGATGACGAGTTATTTGAATTGATCGCAGACCAAACCAACTTATATGCTCTTCAGGAGAAAGGTATAGAACTTAAATGCCAACCATTTGAAATTCGACGATATATAGGCACACTTTTATACTTAGGCATTGTAAAGCTTCCCGATATGAGAATGGCATGGTCAAATAAATTAAAATTAAATCCTATTTCTGATTCCTTGTCACGGAACAGATTTGAAAAAATTAAGCAGTTTTTTCACTTCAATGATAACTCCAAGCAAGCAGAAAAAGGCCATCCAAACTATAATAAATTATATAAGTTACAGCCATTACTTTCTGTACTGAAAAAAAAATTCAATGCATTGGCTCAGGAGGAGCATCAATCTGTCGATGAATCGATTATAGCTTTCAAAGGTCGTTCTAGTCTAAAGCAATACAATCCAGCAAAACCACATAAATGGGGCTTCAAAATGTTTACCCGCGCCGGGTCTTCTGGTATGGTATATGACTTCGCATTGTACGTTGGTGAAGGAACTTGTCCATCCTATGGACTAGGCATATCATCAGATATTGTTTTATATTTAACATCAACAATGCCAAAGCTTCTGAATTACAAGCTTTACTTTGATAATTGGTTTACATCAATAAGTCTTATGATGGCTCTCAAAGAAATGGGTATTTTTTCAACTGGCACAGTACGTCAAAACAGAGTGGGAAATTGTGACTTGCTTTCGGAAAAAGAATTAAAAAAACGAGGCAGAGGCTCCTATGATCAAAAATGCGAAATAAATTATAATATTGCAGTAGTTCGTTGGTTTGACAATAAGTCCGTGCAAATGCTATCTACGCACGCAAATGACCAACCATTGACATCATGCAACCGCTGGAATGCACAAGAAAAACAATTTATGGAAATACAACGACCAGCAATGATTTCAGAATACAACAAGCATATGGGTGGCGTGGACTTATTTGATATGCTCATGGAATTATACAAAATAAACCATAAATCAACAAAATGGTACAGACGTATTGCTTACTGGTGTATTGGCGCAGCTGTTGTTAATGCGTGGTTGCTGTACCGTAAGCATCTAAAAATCGTTGAACCCGGCTCTAAGCATATGCCTTTAGTTGATTTCCAGCTAGATATAGCCCAATCGCTGTTAAGTGCGTCATCTACACTCTGCTCTGATATAACTCGAAAAAGAGGTCGCCCTTCTTTGACCTTCTGACCTGCAACCCCAATCAAGTATGTCTTCAGCATCTGGTATTAGTGACTGTTCTGAAATCGGAAGAAGCTCTTCAAAAAAACGCAAATATACACCAGATCCCTCAAACACGATGCGCTATGACAAACTAGAGCATATGGTAGTATGGGGTGAAAAAGGTCGTTGCCGTTTTTGTAAAACCGCAACGCCCTTATCAACATGCTCTAAATGTAAGGTCCATTTATGCAGTAATACAAATAAGAATTGTTTTTATTCATATCATTACTAGTTTTCTTAATAAAATCGGCAGAATTTAGCTTTACTTCCTAAAATAAAATCAAAAATGTATTTGTCTCTTTTGAAATTTTTATACCACTAATGCCCATTGTTGCTTAAAAGCAACTTCCTCTGGAGTCCTTTCTGGAAGGACCTGGTGTCCGAAACTTGGTATATACCTTATCTGAGCCCAAAATAAACAGAAAAACAAGGTTTCATATTTTTAACACCACCTGGAAAAAAAGTGGACATGAAAGGGTTAAGTACGTTAGCAAGTAAGCAATATAATATTAAATATTAAGCACAATATTAATATATTAAATTATGATTAAGTTTGGTATAAATAGTTCATGTTAAGAAACAAAATCGGGAGTTGTAGTTTGTTAGTTGAAGACAGTTGTAATTAGTTAGTGAGGGCAGTTGTAATTAGTTAGTTGTAATTATAGTCTTGTATTTTAGCAGTCAAAAAGTTAGAGTCATACCTGCGATTCCCACGGGACCCTCCAGGTTTAAATTTGTAAAGTAAAAATAATAAGATACTAGTTTTTAGTTGGCACAACTGTTTAATAAATCCCTTTTAATATACAAAGGAAAAATCCGTTTTTAAATTCAACACAACACACGTTAAAGATAAGTTTCTGGAACGCAAACGGCATTCGCCAACATAAATAAATGAACTTGAGCACTTTCTCACGGAAAAAAATATTAATATAATGTTGGTTTCTGAGACTTATTTGACTTCAAGAAGTCTATTAAAAATTAATGGATACATTTTATATGATTCAAAGGACCCAAAAATGGGCTTGGCTTACTGGCCTACTGACATACATAAAATTCCGGATGTTATAGATTTTGGCGTCATGAAAAATATTTCTAGGGAATTAATTCATGTTGAAGCTTCCCTAGATCTATCGTCCGATCACTCTCCCACGATCGTTACAATCTGTAGCTTACTGAGAAATGCTCTTCCTCACCCATATGTGAAAATGGTCAGTCGTGTTAATTGGCTGCGATTAAAAAAATATCTTAGTAGTCATTGCACTCAAAACATTAAGGTAAGAACTCATAATGATGTTGAATCTAAGATTGCTAATCTTAACGAAAATATTAAGCAGGGTGCTGGACATGCCACTTCTTCCCATCCGCAGACTGGGTTTAATAGAATATATTCTTCAGATATTGAACATCTCGTATGTGAAAAAAGAAGAGCTAGATGAGAAGGGCAATAACACAGATCACCCCAAAAATAAAATTAGATTAAAAGAGTGCACTAAAAGACTCCAAGAGCTGCTTGCATATGAAAAAACTGCATCTCTTAAAAACTATCTGGAAAATCTTGATGTCACACCAGCATTTAATTACTCGTTGTGGCGCGCTGCGATAACAATTAAAACACCCGTTGCGTTTAAACCACCTCTGCGCACTTCTACCGGAGTTTTGGCCAGAAGTAATATTGAAAAAGGTAACTTGTTTGCAAAGCATTTAAAATCCGTATTTACCCCAAACACATGTAGTGGTGTTGTTGATTTCCCGAGTGTAGTTGCGCTACCCCCTGACCAAAAAAATTTAAAATGTGTTATTTACAAAATCTAATTGCTGAACTCAACCCGAAAAAAGCACCGGGTGTTGATGGAATTAGTAACCAGATGCTAATAAAATTGCCTCGTATTGCAATTAGAAACATGTTAATAATTTTTAATGTCATTTTACGACTAGAGTATTATCCCCACAGCTGGAAGCTTGCCAAAGTTAAAATGATTCCAAAGCCGGGCAAAGATTTTACCAAGGCAGAATCATACAGGCCAATAAGTTTGCTATCAACAATGTCAAAACTTATCGAAAAACTGCTCATGTCAAAATTGTCCCCAATTCTAATTGGTAGTGGATGCATCCCAGACCATCATTTTTTTTTAGAAGTCAGCATAGCACCATTAAGCAAACGCATAGATTGGTTCAATGTATAAGAAGAACATTTGAAGAAAAGAAGTACTGTTCTGCACTGTTTATTGACGTTTCGCAGGCATTTGATAAATTGTGCCATGAAGGCCTAATTTTAAAATTAAAATCATATCTACCAATAAATTTAGTGAATTTATTAGAAAGTTACATTACTTCCCGGAAGTTCACGGTAGTGGAAGGAGAATGCATAAGTGTGCCCGAATCTATATCATCCGGTGTGCCACAGGGGAGCATACTGGAGCCAGTTTTGTATTTGATTTATACTTGTGATATGCCTTTGAGCAGTAATATCCATACATCTACGTTTGCCGATGATACAGCCTGCCTAAGTATGCACGAAAACCCTCACGAGCCTTCCCTATATCTACAAGAACATATTACACAACTGGAACTATGGTTAAAATTTTGGAGAATTAAGGTAAACGAGCAAGTGTGTTCAGGTAACATTTACCATGCGAAGAGATACTTGTTCCCCAATTCGAATCAACAATCAAGCTGTTCCTCAACATTCACATGAAAAATACCTTGGTATACACCTTGATCGACGACTTACATGGAAACACCATATTGACTCAAAGCTAATACAAATGAAACTTAAACTAACTCAGATATATTGGCTGATTGGTAGAAATTCAACACTCAGCCTAGACTGCAAACTTTTAGTATACAAGTCGCTTTTGAAGCCAATATGGTGCTACGGAATTCAGTTATGGGGCACTGCTTCAGCCTCCAATGTCGAGAGAATCCAACGAAGCCAAAACAAAATTTTACGTTTGATAACATCGGCTCCATGGATCATCAAAAATTCAAATATACATCGTGATTTGAATATGCCACTAGTGATAGAAGAAATTGCAAAATACGCAGGCAAATATTTAACAAAACTCGAGTCACATCCTAATCCGCTTGCTCGTAACATCTTGAATTTTACTGGTCACGTCCGCCTGAAAGAGGGACACAAGGGCTCTAATACTCAGCACTCCAAATGGGATTGCCTGAAAATATTTTTTCTCTTTTTTTTGATTATCACTACTTATGTATTATTTATAACTATCACTAAGTTTATGTCCGACAGTGGTCGGGCCTAATACTTATATTTTAGATTTAAGATTTGAATACTTATTGTTAGTTCATAATTGAAGATACAATAAATAAATAAATGTATTAAAAAAATCTTATCACCTAATGGTTTCAATAAGTTGCAACCCATAATCCCATCAAAATTCACTATATATTTTTAACATTTCTATTTTAGAATTTGGACGATTAAATTCTTTAAAAAGTGGTATTGTAACTTTTGAAACAGTAATAGTCTTTGAGCAGATTGTATTTAATGTAATGGGATGTTTAAGTTCACTTCTTAAAGAATTATGGAATAAACCCCTTTTGATTAAAGTTGTCCCTGATCCTGTATCAATCAATAATTTTATTGGAGTAGATTTTGTTCTAAAAATTATGACGGGAAGAGCTGTTCGGCAACTAACTGAAAATTCGAAGTTTAAATTTTATCTACTTCCATTGGTGTTGGATTATTAAAATTATCTTGTTGGGAATTACTCGTAAAGTTTTTGTTTATAAAATGTCTAGAGTGGTTTTGTGCATTTAATCTAGTATTCGAAGAAACGTTTTGTGGGTAAGAAAAGCCTCTTGATCTGTATTGTCCATATTGACCTATATCAGTTAAACTGTTCGGATTATTTTGAAAATTTTTTGAGTTATAATTATTAAAATAATGATTGTAGTTACTTCTTTTACCAGAAAATTGTTTATGGTTATTTTGTGTTTTTAAATTATTATTATATCTATTTGAATTAGTAAAAGATTGGGAATATGGCAAATTATTTCCGTTATTGTAATTTGAAATTTTTTTTTTTTGTAAATTACCATTAAAATTTTTGGATGAGTAAGATTGTAGTTGATGACATTTTTGATAAAAATATTCGGTTTCAATTAAAATTTCTTTTGCCTTCAATAAAGTGATTTCTAGAATAAAGTACTAGTTTTTGTTCACTGTTCACTGGGTAATTTATCAATGAAAATTTTTAAAACCATTGTCTCGTTATTCTTACTATTAAAACATTGAACATCTATATCAACACTTGATTTCAAATTTAGTTTTACTTAGTTTTATTCTATTAACAATACTTTGTAGGCTTTCGGCTGCATTAAAATTAATTCTTAAAATTATTTTTATTTCGTTCCAATTTATAGGGTTATTGTTATTAATTAGTGTTATGTTAGCGTGTAATATAATTTTATTTCTTACTCTCAAATCGAACAATGGTAATAGTTTAGCATCAACGTATTTTCGAATTTCCTCGATGTATAAAATAAACATTTGGAGTTCTACGGTTTTCCCATCAAAATTTGGCACACTTTCCAGTAATTGAAATGCATTTAATTCCATGTTTACCTTTTTATTGTAGTTTCGATTCTTGAAATTGTTGTTTGTTTTCAATGCTTCTTGCTTTGAATGCTGTTACGTGTTTCTAATGTAATGATCTCTCTTTGCTTAGTTTAGTTCCAGTTTTTCTTTTTCAGTTTCGCAAATAAATATAATTTCACTCCGATCTGCACACAATCACAAGCTCACAGAAAACATCTTTTTGATTTTAAAATAAAGTAATTGGTTTTTTTAAGAAACCGATTTAAAGTTTTCTTTTTCTCGTTTATTACTTTATTTGGTTCGAGAATACCGACTCCGTCAGTTAACTAATTATAAGAACTTTTTTTTTATTAAACATATGAATCTTTATTTTTTATATATATGTATGTATATTTTACACAAATAAAATGATCTCTTGAATAGGAAATATATTTATACAATGAAAATTTTTGAAAGTTTTAAATGAAGTTTTTGTTATATGAATATTAGATTTTCTATAAAGTTATAATGTTCATTTAAGTGTAAAACAATTGGAATCATAATAATAGTAATAATAAATAAATATCATTAATAAGATTATGATAATGTATTAATAAAAGTAGTAATAAATATTAGAGATGTGCACGTGAGCGTTTTTTGACTCACGACACGCACGCTCACGCGGAAAAATAGTTTACTAACGCACTTTCACGCAGGAATGATATTAAAAGCTTTCACGAATACGCACTCTCACGAATAAAATATTCTTAATCACGCACGAGTGGTTTAGAACTTATGACGATCACGCACGCTCACGAAAAAGTATATAATCAAATTTGTATGGTTATGGGAATGAAAAATAGGGTTTTACACATACATATGTACATATGTATGTATGTATACATGTATGCACGTGCATATGTAAAATTTACATTGCACAGTGGGGAATTTTGTAAGATAAATGGTAATAAATCTGGAATTTCTAAACTACTGATTGGATTTATATGAAACTTATAGCACATGTCATGACAGCTTTTTATAAATTATCCGATTTTTACCGGATGAATCATATTGATAAGCTTAAAAGAAATAATTTCCAAAGATGTGTTTTCGTATCTCTTATAACTTAGGCCAGGTTTACATCTGTGTGCCGAATGCCACACAAGCGTAACCATCTAATTAATAATGAAAAACTATTTGAATTAGACATGTATTTATTAAGTTAAACAGTTTCACACATAATTAATAGACAATTTTATAGAATCCAAAATGATTGCAAACTGTTTAAATCAATACATACATGTCTGAATCAAACATTTTTTCATTAGTAATTAGTTGGTTACGTTTTTTTGGGCAAATGACACACAAGAAATGCCAGATGTAAACTCAGTCTTAGAAGATAATTTACTTAAGACTTACTTACTTTATTTTTTTATTATTTCTCCTATAACTTTTTATTTTATTGCTGGATTTTAAATTAAAATACAGCATTAAATTTTTTACAAAATTCTAAATAAAAATGAGAAAATATTTATGAATATCTACATTCGTGAAATCGGGAAAAGGCTAAAAATTCCAAATTTTAAAATTCCCCTGAAAAAGGCATGTTTTTAGGTATCTTCATTAATTCTAATTTTGTAAAAAACTTTGTTTAATACCTTCACTTTTTTTCTAGATCCTATTATTTTGTATTTTGGGCTTGTAACCTACATTCAGCAATGTCCAAAATAGTCTATTTTAGAAACTTTTCTGTGTTAAATCGCTTATGAAAAGTTGTGACGGTAGATTTTGAAAATTTCAAATACCACATTTTTAATGTAGATAGTTTTCAACATTTTTAATCAAAACTTAAAAGTGACTTTTCATATATGGGGAAAAAATATATTAAAATAATTTTATTTTCCTAAATTGGTATTTTTTAATTTCATATGAGCTTGTTTACTACGCCTGAAAAAATTATAACAATATGTATATTTAACTACTTCCGGTTGCACGGTGCAGTTAAAAAAATTATAGAATAAGTATAACTTATCTCCTTTTATTCACACAAAAGCTGTTTGGAACTGTTGTGATTTCTAAAATTCTACATAAATAGAAAAACAAAATATTATACAATAAGTATATGTACACTTTTCGCAATAAAAAATATTTCTCATAATTATACTATGTGTTTTTCTATTAAACTGTAGTCAATGCTCGTAACAGGTAGCTAAATGCTACTGTTTTTTAAAAAAAGGTTTTCGCGCATTATTTTACAGCGGCATCGGGAGGTGCTACCTGATTATGCTACTGCTGGCTTTTGTATAACGCCGGGATTACATCTGTGTGCCATGTGCCAAACAAAACGAAACCACTAATTACTAATGAAAAACTGATTGATTCAGACTAGTATTTATTGATTTATATATTTATGATTTTCCAATGATATTGGATTCTATAAAATTATCTGTTAGTCATGTATGAAACTGTTTAACTTAATAAATACGTGTCTGAATCAAACAGTTTTTCATTAGTCATTACTCTCTCTTGGGAACATGAAATGCCAGATGTTAACTCAGCCTAAAGGCTCAGTTAGCCTACTGTAAAGTAACTGTAAGAGTAGAAAACAGCTGATCGATATTTTTATATGAAAGGCTAACTGACCCTTAAGTTTATAAGCCTACTACAGATAAGCCTGCAGATCGTATTGAAGGGCATAGATTCCTATGTTGCTCCCGAAGAAATAAAAGATGCACTCGTCCTCCAGGGATTTAAGGTAAACAATGTATCTAATATAATAAATATGGAGAAGATACCTCAACCTCTATTTCGCGTCGAACTTGAGCCAAACGATATAAAATTAAAAAAAACGAGGCTCATCCAATTTATAATTTCAAATATCTCTTATACCGAAAAATAACAGTTGTCAAGAATATGGTCACACTAAACCTAAAGATCTAGCAGAAAAAGGAGGAGGATGTCCTGTTATGTCTGGATGTCCGTTAAACATATGGGGCAAAAACCTAAATTAGCTCCAGCACAAACAACATACGCTTACTCCGCCACTTTTGCTCAATTGAGCCAACCTGTCACTTCACGTGTATCGTATGCCGATGCAGCTAAGACTAGTTCTATTCCCACACAAAATATTTCACCTCAAAATAATTCAACGAATGCAAACTCAAGCTTTAACTTTAGTCGCGTTGAAGCTGCTTTTGACAATTTGGTGCAAACTATAAATAATTTTACAAGCATGTTACAAAAAATGCTGAGAATGCAGAATACTCTGCTTAAATCATTAGTTAACAAACCAAGAACACGCCAAAAATATGTTTCTGGAACGCAAACGGCATTCGCCAACATAAAAATGAACTTGAGCACTTCCACAAGGATTAAATATTGATATAATGTTGGTTTCTGACTCATTTGATTTCTAGAAGTCTATTAAAAATTAATGGCTACATTTTATATGATTCAAAGGACCCAAGAGGAAGAGTTTGCGGAGGATCAGCAATTTTAATAAAGTCAAGACTCAAGCATTATATTCTTGACAACATTTGTGAATAACATCTACAAGCAACGAATATTTGTGTATTTTGGACGAGCGTTGTTCAACACAATTTCAAAAATGGGTTTGGACGTCATTTCGAGTGGGGAACCCACTTACTGGCCTACTGACATACATAAAATTCCGGATTTTATAGATTTTGGCGTCATGAAAAATATTTCTAAGGAATTAATTCACGTTGAAGCTTCCCTAGGTCTATCGTCCGATCACTCTCCCACGATAGTTATAATCTGTAGCCCACTGAGAAGTGTTCTACCTCACCAATATGTGAAAATGGGCAGTCGTGTTAATTGGCTGTGATTCAAAAAATATCTTAGTAGTCATTGCACTGAAAACATTAAGCTAAGAACTCATGATGATATTGAATCTAATATTGCTAATCTTAACGAAAATATTAAGCAGGCTGCTGTACATGCCACTTCCTCCCATCCGCAGACTGGGTTTAATAAAATATATTCCACAGGTATTGAACATCTCGTATGTGAAAAAAGAAGAGCTAGAAGAGAATGGCAACAGCACAGATCACCCCAAAATAAAATTAGATTAAAAGAGTGCACTAAAAGACTCCAAGAGCTGCTTGCATATGAAAAAACTGCATCTCTTAAAAATTATTTGGAAAATCTCGATGTCACACCAGCATCTAATTACTCTTTGTGGCGCGCTGCGAAAGAAATTAAAACACCCGTTGATTTTAAACTACCTCTGCGCACTTCTACCGGAGTTTGGGCCATGAGTGATATTGAAAAATGTAACTTGTTTGCAAAGCATTTAAGATCCGTATTTACCCCAAACACATGTACTAGTGTTGTTGATTTCCCGAGTGTAGTTGCGCTACCCCCTCGACCCATAAAATTTAAAATGTGTGATGTACAAAATCTAATTGCTGAACTCAACCCGAAAAAAGCACCGGGTGTTGATGGAATTAGTAACCAGATGCTAATAAAATTGCCTCGTATTGCAATTAGAATCATGTTAATCATTTTTAATGCCATTTTACGACTAGAGTATTATCCCCACAGCTGGAAGCTTGACAAAGTTAAAATGATTCCAAACCCGGGCAAAGATCTTACCAAGGCAGAATCATACAGGCCAATAAGTCTGCTACCAACAATGTCAAAACTTTTCGAAAAACTGCTCATGTCAAAATTGTCCCCAATTCTAATTAGTAGTGGGTGCATCCCAGACCATCAGTTTTTTTTAGAAGTCAGCATAGCACCATTGAGTAAACGCATAGATTGGTTCAATGTATAAGAAGAACATTTGAAGAAAAGAAGTACTGTTCTGCACTGTTTATTGACGTTTCGCAGGCATTTGATAATGTGTGCCATGAAGGCCTAATTTTAAAATTAAAATCATATCTACCAATAAATTTAGTGAATTTATTAGAAAGTTACATTACTTCCCGGAAGTTCACGGTTGTGGAAGGAGAATTCATGAGTGTGCCCGAATCTATATCATCCGGTGTGCCACAGGGGAGCATACTGGAGCCAGTTTTGTATTTGATTTATACTTGTGATATGCCTTTGAGCAGTAATATCCATACAACTACGTTTGTTGAGCATACAGCCTGCCTAAGTATGTACGAAAACCCTCACGAGCCTTCCCTATATCTACAAGGATATATTACACAACTGGAACTATGGTTAAAATTTTGGAGAATTAAGGTAAACGAGCAAAAGTGTGTTCAGGTAACATTTACCATGCGAAGAGATACTTGTTCCCCAATTCGAATCAACAATCAAGCTGTTCCTCAACATTCACATGTAAAATACCTTGGTATACACCTTGATCGACGACTTACATGGAAACACCATATTGACTCAAAGCTAATACAAATGGAACTTAAACTAACTCAGATATATTTGCTGATTGGTAGAAATTCAACACTCAGCCTAGACTGCAAACTTTTATTATACAAGTCGCTTTTGAAGCCAATATGGTGATACGGAATTCAGTTATGGGGCACTGCTTCAGCTTCCAATGTCAATAGAATCCAACGAAGCCAAAACAAAATTTTACGTTTGATAACATCGGTTCCATGGTACATCAAAAACTCAAATATACATCGTGATTTGAATATGCCACTAGTGATTGAAGTAATAGCAAAATACGCAGGCAAATATTTAACAAAACTCGAGTCACATCTTAATCCGCTTGCTCGTAACATCTTGAATACTCAACACTCCAGATGGAATTGCTTGAAAATATTTTTTTTCTCTTTTTTTGATTATCACTACTTATGTATTATTTATAACCATCACTAAGTTTATGTCCGACAGTGGTCGGGGCCTAATACTTATATTTTAGATTTAAGATTTGAATACTTATTGTTAGTTCATAATTGAAGATACAATAAATAAGTAAATATATTTAAAAAAAATTATAAGATTTTGTATTTATTTTATATTTTTTGTATAATTTTCTTTTCAAGCGTTTCATCACCTCTACCCGCTTTTTATTTTTCGAAGAAATAGTTTAAATTGCAGTTATAAATGCTATACAAAAACATTTGCATGTGTATACCCAAAAATTTTTCTTCTACAACATCTAATCAGCAGTTTTATCAACACATAAGAACACATGGTGCAACCCGTAATCGCAATTTGAAAATCACATTTTTTATGCTTTCGAATTTTTGTGTTTATAACATGTAAATTCGAAAGCATTTTCTTTTGTTTCGAATTAGACAGTAGACCCCTGGTTGCGTTTATCTTTTTTTGACATTTCGGCAGCTTTGTTACACAAACAAATCACCTGTGGTTTTTCTCAGTTGTGCAGAGCTGCATATACTCGTACTTCATATAAATATACTTATACTTTAATTGCCTTATTCATAAAAAGTATTTCAGGTTTATTAAACACTTATTTGGGAAATAAACCTGTAATAAACCTAAAATATTTTTTTATGAATTAGACCGTAATACTTTAAGGGCCCATAGTACTCGTCCATACAGTGCAGCGAAACATTTTTGATTTCTCTTTTGAAACTGCATTCGTGTCCACACTGTGAAGTTTTTTTTTTGCAGGTTAAAACATTTTCTCATATATTTTTCATGAGAATGAGGCGAGAATGACGTACTCAACAAGAACTTTGTGTACATGAAACTCTACTCTACTCCCCTCTCGTCTACAAACTCAAATGTTTTACTGTATGGACGAGGACATAGAAACCATGAATCAAAGAATATAAAAATTTATATTTCTGCGCATCGTCTATGTCGTTTTGTCGTCACACCAGCACACTCAAGTTAACAACAAACATGCGCAATGCGTAGTTTTGTATCCTTTGATTCATGAATAAAAACGGAGAACAGTTATGTGTATGTCGAATATGTATGTAGTTATTCGACAAAAAACACCGAGCGTTAAGAATGTACTTTTTCCATACTAACGGAATTCAACGAAATAAATGCTTAGTCCCTGTCCAGACTTGCAATTTTTGTTGCAGCAATTCTTGAGTTTATTGGTGAGAGGGTGATAATGTTGGTGAGGGGTACACAGTTTCATGTGCTCGGCAATTCTCTTTTGATTTGAAATTCGTACTTGTTTATTTGAAGTTTTTAAATGGTGTCCCAATGAGAACGTAAGATTTAAATTTTAAATGAAACACAAATATTAAAAAAAAATCGTGAAACTGTATTATATCGTAAAGTGAACAGAATGAGGTTATGTGTGCAAATGCGATAATTCTGCCTATTGACGACGCCATCAAGATGGAAATGGGCCTCGTCACTGAAGATGATTTTATCGGCAAAATCAGAATTTTCATGTTGTCTCTCCAATACCCAATTAACGAACTCCCTTCGCTGTCTATGGTCAGCTGGCTTCAGTTCCTGAGTCAATTGAACTTTTTATGCATACAGATGCAAATCTGTCGTCAAAATTCGCTGCAGAGTCGATTTGGAGACACCAATTTGCTGAGCTCGCTGTCGAATTGAGGTGGATGGAGTTTGAGCGACATCATCACGTACAGCTGCGAAATTTTCGGTCGATCGACCTAGTCGAAGTTGTAGTTGACGTATTTTATTTATTCAATTGTGTGAAAAATAAAAAATATAACAAAAAATAAATAGAATTGTTAATTTTTCCGGGAAATTTGTGCTGTAATAGAAATTTTTTAATGCATAATTGCAAATTAGAATTTAATAATGTGGACACTTGTGCAATTTCAAATCAGAAATTTAAGAAATTGCAGCAACAAGAATTGCAAGTCTGAACGAGGACTCAGTTATTTATGAAATTTTGACCTTTTTGTTTTTATTTCAGGCGACTTGATATACATACATAAACATTTCTTTTTTTTAATCGAATACAGGTATATAAAACTGTACACAATTGTTTTTATAAAAAAAGACAGGAAAATCTTACAAAAATTAAAAAATTCAATAATTTTTCCATTTTAGAATTTTATGTATAATCTTTGTATAATATATATATTCTATTTGCTAACATTTCCTTCCTCAGTACAGGAATTATTAAGATCAATATTACTAGATTCTCCAGAGTTAAGAGGTACGTTAGCCACGTACAAAGCTGGGTCTATTACTTTAGGTATAGGTTTGATTTCAGTGCCAAGTTCCTTTTCTATACGATGCAAATCGAATCTATCCTCATATGTTATTAAATTAATTGCAATACCTAAAGTGCAGCAAAGAGAAAACAAATTTAGAGAGAGCACATAGAGTGTACATATTTGAAGGTATATATATTTACCTAAATGGCCGAATCGACCAGAGCGACCAATACGATGCAAATATGTTTCAGCCATCCTCGGAAAATCAAAGTTGATGACAACATTAACGGCCTGAACATCTATACCACGAGTAAATAAATCTGAACAGACAAGATTCCGACACAATCCTTGTCGGAAGTCATGAAACACACGATTCCTGTGAGCTTGAGCCATTTTTGCATGTATATAATAACAACAATATCCAAGTTCGGTGATTTTCTTTGCTAAAAGTTCAACGCGTTGCGTTGAATTGCAAAATATGATAGACTGATTGATCTGCAGTTTTGAAAAGAGTGTATTTAAGCAATGTACTTTTTGGCGTTCTTGGACGAATGCATAATATTGCGTGACACCTTTCAAAGTCAGTTCCTCCATTAAATTTATTTCGTAGGGTTCGCGCAAATGTTTTTCCATGAAATTTTTAACTGTTAATGGAAAAGTTGCAGAGAATAGAAGAATCTGAGGATCCTTAGGCAATTTTAATATAACATGATCCAGCATGCCTTGAAAATCAAGTGATAGCAGCTTATCCGCTTCATCTAAGACAAGTATTTTGCAATGGGACATATTCGCAACCTTTTTATCCATTAAGTCAAGAATTCGTCCGGGAGTCGCAATAATTAGTTGGACTAAAATAAGTGTACAGAAAAAATTTATTTAATTACAATACGCAACTAAATCGAACTTTAAATAATTCAGATTTTAAAATACGCTAATATAGTTCACCACCATAAGGACAATATAAGTGAATTAATATGTTTTTTGAATACCATTTGGCCAAAAAAGCGTAACTACCTAATAATAATGAAAAATCTTTCGATTCGATGTTTCATAATTTCACATAATTACAGCTTTATTCTGGGTATTCGATAATAATTAATTTGTAACCGAATTTTTGTTACCTTATTGTAACTTTTACTTGTTCCGAAACAAGGCAATAAAAAAATAATTCAGTATATCGCACTTGATCAACAAGAGGGTATTAGCTCAAAATTTTAAAATGTTCAGTAGAGACGAAAAACTGTTTGTGGGTACGAGAGAATCCGGATCCACAAGGGCACTGCTAAACGTTCAATATATATTGTGATATTTGGATCGCGATCCCTTCTAATGGATTGATGGATCACGAGCGTATGCTACACGTTCAATATTTATCGCGTCAGTATTTACGTTATTTTTGTTCTGTGCGGATCGTTTATTAAAAAAACGTCGCCAGAAAACCAAAAAAAGCTTTAGCCGACGAGTCCTAGAACTCCGGCAGTGCCTCCAAATTAAAAATAAAGTGCCAAAATAATTTTTTCAGTCGTTAATTCCGATTCCACCGATAGAACCCACTCGCTTTCACTATCTTTTGCCATTACCCTTTATCAAAACAAACTTTAAACAAATGTAATAAACTATTTTATTTTTTATTGTTAAATTTTTCACTGCGTCTTTTATTTTATTTGTTTTATTTAACTCTTTGTTAACGTATCGCGATCTATTATCATGAAAATGCTACACGTTCAATATTTGTCACGCGATCAGCGATCTGGATTCCATAATTTAGGCCTTTCTGCGATAAGGATCGCGATCCATCAATACTGAATGCTACACGTTCAATAAATATCGCGATACTGGATCGCGTTCAATACATATTGAACGTATAGCAGTGCCCTAATAGTAAGCGAATTCCATTTGAAAATATTACTACATTGATTGAATTTTTAAATCTTGGGGGAAAAATCTAACTCAGAAATAATGTTCAGTCAGGCTTAAATTCAGTAATTTCAGTTCTTACTGAATGAAATATATTTATTGGGTAAAGTGAATAAAAAATAAGCATTTGCTTTTTACTTGAAAATTTGTTTAAAAAAAACAAAAAACACATACATATTTTAGGTTAAAAGGAAATTAAACTTAGACTTTATTAGCTGGGGAAAATACCAATATTTTGCTGTGCAGCCACGCACTTCATCAGCACTCACGTCTATCTACTGGGGTAGAGTTTTGTTATTAACATCAACTATTTAACGCAAATTTAGTATGAAAATGGAATATGAGAAATTATGGTAAATGCATTTAAAGTATCACTATTCATTTTCTGTTTTTCCATTTTTTATTTTTCTATTTGGTTAGCTCGAAGTTATATCACTCTACCAAAGTATGTTTTACTATTCTTGCTTATCTTGCTTTTGTTACTTTGTTTTTGCTTTCTACAGTTTATTTGGCTTTCCAGCATTCTGAAACTGTGATTGCCAAGGAACAGTGGTTGCCAAGTGAACATATTTTTGTCACGTGCCCATGATGAATTAAGTGAGAAATTTTTTAGATTTTAATTGAACTTTAGTGAATTTTAATCAGGTCTAAGTTCAGTAATTTCAATTCTTGTCTCAGGGAAATAGCATTTTTTGTAGTCACAACTCAAAAAAATTTGAACATTTTTATCATAAAAACACCCAGGCAGAAATTGTGACTTTGCCCAAAAAATATGTACCATCACAACACTGTAAATACAAAATTACGACTCTTCCAAAATGTTTGCACCACCACAATACTGTAAAAATTAAAATATGACTCAACGTTTACAAATGCCGCGACCTTAGTAATGATATACCACTACAACACTACAGTACATAGATATATCTATTGTTGTTAATTGATTTCTTGCAAAAAGTGAAGTTTTAGAAATTTTGAGTTAATACCCACTTGTTGACAAAATTTACATATTTTTCGTAATAAAATTAGGGTCTAGTTTTGTAAAACACAACGCTTAGCGTTCAAAAAATTTTAAAATAAATTTCTGCTACCTCCTTTTTTGTAGGTAATATTTTATTGATTTTTGTTGCGATAAAAACTTTTCAGAATACGAATTTTCTATTTTTATAACTTTGGTTACAAAATATAACCATGGTGACCATTATTACTGTGTTAGAATTGGCCTGTTAATGGACAATGTCATAGAATGCAATATTTTTAACTTAATAAACACCTGAATTAATAGGTTTTTCATTAGTATTTAGTTGTTACGCTTAGTTCGGAAAAACGCCTTCGCAAGAAAATAATTTTTTTTTGGCTTTTTACATAATTTTTCTTTGCAAATATCTCGAAACTGGAACATAATCATAAAGAATTTGTGTCATAGGTGGGAAAATTTAATGTTAAGAAGTAAATTAGCTTAAAAACACGTTTTTTACAAATTCAGTTTTACTGATACCAAGTAGTTAAGTAGAAATATGGGATTTAATAATGGAAAATGATGTCGGGAAAGTTTCTCGTCTAGCACGTCCGCTATTTTCACAAAATTTTTGGCCACATTTTGCAACAAAGCTTAGGCTGAAGACATACTGGCCGCTAGAAGCGAAGCGAAGATAGAAGCGATAATAGTTTGTGCTGTATCATGCTAGAAGGTGACAGACTGAACGCTATATTGAACAAAGCGATTTCTTTTGTTGATATTAATTTTTTTAGTGTTTTATAAGGGCTTTTGTATAAAAAATAGAATAATTAATACATATGAACTTTCAATACATTTTTGTGTAAAAAAAAGGAAGAATAAACAAATTTAAAAATTTTACTGAGAACCCCATACAAAAAGGAAAACAGACAAATAAAACAGACAACAAAAGAGAATAAGCTACAACATGCTAGAAACCATTACACAACCTGCTTTGTAGCACACACTCGCACTCTGATATCTTTTTAGCGATCACTCAAGAAACCAATGGAGGTGGTTTGTAGCACATTGCAGCGCCAGCTTCTATTATACAGGGTGGCCCAGAAAGACCGAAGTGGTGTGAATTCCTTATAACTTTTTATTTAAGACATATTTTTTTAATTTTTTGTTTTTTAAATACAGTAAATTTATAGGGAATATTTTTAGATTAGTTATTAAAAATTGTATCCCGCAAGTGGTGGCCATTTTCTGCTTCGCACAAATGTGCTCTTTCCATTTCCATTATTCATAACTTATTTATGAGTGACGAAGCCCATTTCCAATTAAATGGGTTTGTTAACAAGCAAAACTTTAGGATATGGGCTAAGGAAAACCCGAGAGTACTTCATCAACGACAATTACACCCAGTTAAGTGTACTGTTTGGTGCGGTGTTTCTTCAGAAAGGATCATTGGTCCATATTTTTTGGAAAATGAAAGAGATGTCGCCATTTCCATCAATGGTGATCGATATCGGGCCATGTTGGAAAATTTTGTAAGGCCAGCCGTGGAATACCATCCGCAAATATGGTTCCAACAGGATGGAGCCACAGCGCACACTCCGAGGGCCGCAATGGCTATTTTACGCGACATCTTTGGGGAAAGAATAAATTCGCGTAGAAGCAATTTTAATTGGCCTCCGCGTTCCCCGGATTTAACCGCTCCAGACTGTTTCCTTTGGAGTTATTTAAAAGGGAAAGTTTATGTTAATAAGCCTAGGACTATTGAGGAATTAAAAACCAATATTCCAGACGAAATTAACAACATAACACCGGAAGTTTTGCGAAAGGTCATGGAAAATGTGTTGAAAAGAGATCATTTGTGCGAAGCAGAAAATGGCCTCCACTTGCGGGATATCATTTTTAACAACTAATCTAAAAATATTCCCTATAAATTTACTGTATTTAAAAAACAAAAAATTAAAAAAATATGTCTTAAATAAAAAGTTATAAGGAATTTACACCACTTCGGTCTTTCTGGGCCACCCTGTAGCTTCTGGTGGCCACTCTGACATCAGCCTTAGTCCTAGCTTGCACTAACAAGACCAGCTATTGTTGAGCTGATTATTTTGTAGGAGAGAGAGAACAGGGGAAAGAAACGAAGTAGTCAGCTTTATGTACTGTCAATATGTTTGGCTTTATCATTCACAGTGTTAAAAAAGCACACATGCATACTCAAAACTATACATAAAATATATGAGCTGAAAAATAAGACTTGCATTATGTGAACGCCTATGAAAGTTCAAAGAAGAAAAAACTATAAGCTTAGCAATAAGACTTGACTAGTGTAAACTGGGGCTTTATCTTTCAGAGCGTCAGTTGTTTTTAGTTTGTTCACGTAAACTGGTCTTTCAAATGGTCCCATAGAAAATAATCCAGCGGCGTTAAAAACATGCAATAACTGAATTGTTTGGCAGGATGTGCTGCTTATTGCGCTGTTTTACTGAAACCAAAGGTCAGTGATGTCAACATTGGCCAATTGTGGACACAAAAAATCGGTTATCATGGTTTGGTAGCGCAGAGAATTCACGGTGACGGCGATTCCTTGCTCATTTTCGAAAATATAAGGGCCGATTATGCCGCCTGACCACAAACCGAACCATACGGTCACTTTCTTTGGATGCATTGTTTTTTCGAGGACTATTTGTGGATTTTGTGAGCCACATATACTAACATTTTGTTTGTTTACATAACCGCCTAATTGAAAATGGGCCTCATCACATAAGATAATTATGTTGAAAAATACGAAATTTTCGTTTAGTTTTTCAAACAGCCAATTTTGCACAATTAAAATTCTTTGATCAAGAGTGTAGGGTTCCATGGATAAAATTTACAAACTTATTACTAAACAAAAAGATTAAATTGATTATTGACATCTCATCATTTATTAGCCGTTTACTTTCTAACCTCAAATTTTTCCAATCTTTATTTAAAACATATGTAATTGAAGTTTAGTTTTGCCTTTATAAATTTTATAAGCGTGCAAAAGTTTCGAAGCGCCACACGTAAACTAGATTTTTTTAATTTGCTTTTTATCTTCAGATTCTTACAAAGTTTTATATTCTAAAAATGCAGTTTTGTTAGAATATAGAAATCTTACTATTCAAGAGATGAAGAGACGCATTGTAATTAGCATAGTACAATTTAAAAACGTAAAAAACTATTACAAATGTGAAGTTTTTTTGTGCAAAATTTTCGAAATTTAACATTGTTTTTGAGCATGTTAACTGAAATTTCTAATTCACGTTTGATGTTGAAATTGCGAAACTTTTGTACGCATACAAATTCATAGAAATAAAACTAAAAAATTACTTTTCAACTTCGTTGTCCAAGTTTCGAGATGCAGAAAAACTTAAAAAATGCGTCAAAAGCGAAAAGAAAAACTTATTTTTCTACCTAGTGCGACGATATGCAAACATTATATATTATATGCATACATATATTATGCAGTTGTATTTATTGCAGCGTTTGAAAAATTCCCATTTGTGTATTATTTTCTTTTGTTTCTGCTCATACTCCTTCTTCTGAAAATTCAAGAGTCGCAGCAGAAGTTGACACAATAAACGAATAGATGTACAAAACGAAGAGCTTCAGCTCTCGACATGTTCGTAAAGTTTTCTATTTTTCTGAATGCTGCTTTAAATAAATTTGGAAATTATCGTAGTAAAGGTGTATGTGGTTTGTCTTTTCTTTTGATTTTGCAGTTTCAATTGCGTATCGCTTGCTGGAAGAAATGTTGTTGTTGTTTGTTTTACTATTATATTTGTCATATAGGAAAAAACACTCATACACACACAAAACACAAATTCAAACACTTCGTATTTATTTAAAGCAGCAGTCATTCAAACAGAAAACTGTACGAATATGACAGCTGGAGCTCTTCGTTGTGTATATGTATATATTCCTTTCTTGTGTTAACTTCAACTATGACACTTTGAATTGCAGTATCAGAAGTATGAGCAACAGTTTGTGATTGGGAAGTCAAAAAATAAAAAGGTCAAAGAAACATTTTTAAGACTTGCTATTTCGACTTCATTTTTTAACACTGATTTTGAATTGAAGTCGAATATAATGAAGTCAGTTTATTTACATAGTGTTTTCGTTGCACTTCGGTTTTATCTATAGCTAGCTACCTTTTTGATATATACGCAGTATATCATCCTTTAGAATGGTACCACCAGTAGTCACCATTACTCGAATATCAAGATGTTTCGCCAATTCTATACATATTTGAGATGTTTGTAAAGCAAGTTCTCTTGTCGGAACCATAATTAAGGCTTGTATATAATCCTTAGATGGATCAATTTGCTCTAAAACGGGTATGCAATAAGCTCCAGTCTTTCCTGTACCATTTTTGGCTCTCGCTAGAACATCCTTTCCACTTAATGCTATTGGAATCGCAGCTTCTTGAATGGGCGATGGTCGTTCCCACCCTTTTTCAAAAATTCCCATTAAGAGTTCTCGCTTCAAACAGAATTCTTCAAACTCATTTCCTCTGGTATCAGTGACATCCTAAATAATAAATTAATATATTTAACATTGTTGATAAAAATATACATAAATATTTCAATATAATATAAGTTTTCATCATTTAGTTAAAATCAGTGATGCCCTTTTCGGGCTAGATTTAGCCCGTTTTCAGTCACGCGAAACAAACAATTTTTTTACAATAATTTTTCAGCCCTTTTTAGTTCCTGCCTGATATGGCTACATTTAAATTTTTGCGAACCTTTTATTCCTTTAATCTAGCAAAATAAAATTAGTAAAAAGTCGATATTGCCTTACCAATTTAAAAAAGAAGAATAATATAGAGTAATCTTTTATTTCTTCCAAATTTGTTTGTGCTTTGATAGTTATTCAGTACAGCCTAAAAACCGATAATGTAGATTTAGGAAGAGCGAGAAATCGAAATTTTTTTTAATAACAACCCATTTTAAATGTATCTACTTATGTAAACATACATATGCATTAAAGTCCTGCGCAAGACCATTTATAAGACATTGCAAGACAGGAGACATTTTTCAAATGCTTTACTAAAGTGGCAAATTACCACTTTTTCGAGTGCATTTGCCACTTTTTGTCTCCCTTTCTTTAGAGTGCATTATATACAAATACATTAAAAATAAAAACTTAAGTGTAGTTTTCTCGCTTCTTTTTTAATTTTGTCAATTTTTTTTATTAAATCTTCTTTTTAGTGCAACTTTTTGAAAAATGTCATTGGTCACCCTATAAACAACACCGTTAGCAAGACATTTGTTTCAGTTGTTTAGCGTTTGTCTAGCATATTTTGCTTTAGTAAAGCATTTGAAAAATTTCTCATGTAAAATGTCTTATAAATTGTCTAGTGCAGGACACTAATATGTATAAATGTATACTTCTATTATATAAAGTACTAGCTTAACCCGTTGTGTTTTGCTACCCCCTCCCACAATTTCTAAAAAAAAATAATTCTAGTAAACTTTTTCCATAATCAATAAAAATTTTGTAAATTGGTAATTTTTTTTTAATACATGTATTTATTTATGGTATCTTCAAATATGAACTAACAATAAGTAATCAAATCTTAAAGCTAAAATAAAATTATTAGGCCCGACCAGTGTCGGGCACATACTTAGTGATAGTTATAAATAATACATGAGTAGTGATAATCAAAAAGGAAAAATAAATGTATTTTCAAGCAGTCCCATCTAGAGTATCGAGTCACAGAGCTCTTGTGTCTCTCTTTTTTCTGCGAATGTGTCCAGTAAAATTCAAGATGTTACGAGCAAAGGGATTAGGATGTGACTCGAGTTTTGTTAAATATTTGCCTGCGTATTTTGCAATTTCTTCAATCACTAGTGGCATATTTAAATCACGATGTATATTAGAATTTTTGATGTACCATGGAGCGGATGTTATTAACCTTAAAATTTTGTTTTGTCTTCGATGAATTCTCTCTACATTGGAAGCTGAAGCAGTGCCCCCTAACTGGATACCATAACACCATATTGGCTTCAAAAGCGACTTGTATATTAAAAGTTTGCAGTCCAGGCTGAGTGTTGAATTTCTGCCAATCAACCAGTGTATTTGAGATAACTTAAGGTTTATCTGATTTAGCTTAGGAGTCAATATGGTGTTTCCATGTAAGCCGACGATCAAGGTATATACCAAGATATTTCACATGTGAATGTTGAGGAATAACTTGACTATTGATTCTAATGGGTGGACAAGTATCTTTTCGTAAGGTAAATGTTATCTGTACGCACTTATGTTCGTTTACTTTTATTCTCCATAAGTTTAACCATAGCTCAAACTGCGTTATATGTTCTGGAAGATATCTTGATGCCTCATGAGGGTTTTCGTGCATACTAAAGCAGGCTGTATCATTTGTAAATGTAGAAGTGTGTATATTACCGTTCACATACATATCACAAGTATAAATCAAATATAAAACTGGCCCCAGTATACTCCCTTGTGGTACACCGCATAAAATAGTTTCGGGCGTACTCATAAATTCTCCTTCCATAACAGAGAACTTCCGGCCTAAAATATAACTTTCTAAATTTTAGAATGTTATTTGGTAGATGTCTTCAATTTTAGAATTAGGCCATCATGCCTAACTTTATCAAAAGCCTGAGAAACATCAATAAACAAGGCAGAACAATACTTCTTTTCTTCAAATGTTTTTCTTATAAATTGAACCAATCTATGCGTTTGTTCAATGGTTCTATGCTGACTTCTAAACTCAAATTGATTGTCCGGTATGCACTTTTCGAAGACTTTTGACATAGTTGACAGCAAACTTATTGGCCTATATGACTCAGCTTTGGTAAGATCTTTGCCCGGCTTTGGAATCATTTTGACCTTGGCAAGCTTCCAGTGTTGTGGATAATACTCCAGTCGTAATATGGCATTGAAAATAAACAGCAGGATTCTTATTGCAATATGCGGCAAGTTCATCAGTATCTTGTTACTAATTCCATCCATACCTGGAGCTTTCTTTGGCTTGAGTTCAGCAATTACTTTTTGTACATCACGCATCTTAAACTTTAAGGGTCGAGGGGGTAGAGCAACTACACTCAGCAAATCAGCAACACCAGTACATTTGTTTGGCGTAAATACGGATTTTAAGTGCTCAGCAAATATTTTACATTTTTCCGTATCCCTTCTTGCCCAACCTACGCAGAGGTCAACAAATGACAAATTATTTGATAATAAATTTTTGTGGCGAGAATTTTCCCCTCTCCTAAGTTTCTATTGGTGGACCCATTCCAAAGTAAAAAATAATTTTGAAAATTTATCCACAATGTAATGGTACATTTCGGCACCTCCATTTAAAAAAAAATTTATTGGACTTCTTCCATATGGGCGATTCCCAGGAGACGGACGCGACATTCGTACACTTTTATTTGAGTAAAAAACAAGAAAGGAATGGAAAGATCCTATATATATCTTAGTGTTTTAAAGCAATGAAGGAGTAGTATATGTAAGAAAAAATTCTGGGAGATATCAATAACATAGTAAAAATATATAAGCAAATGTCAGCAAAGAACGGACGCGGCAAAAATAGAAGTTATCTTTGTGCACTTATTGAAATATACATAATTCAGCGAAATTTTATGAAGAATTTTTTTTGTAAATTTAGAAATGAAGGTGAAAGAAGATTTTTTATGTGTAGATTTATGAAACATGAAAATTTTGTTTTAATTTTTTTTTATGGTAAAGTTCAAATACGGACGCCACAAGGCGGACGCGAGATTTTTTCCCATGAGAATTAAACGCAGTAACCTTTCTAATATTGATTGAACTTTAATTAAAAAGTAATAAAACGATAACAAACGCTTATTTACTGCTGAAAAAATGTAATAAATATGGATTTTATGCGACGTATGCGATATTAAGGTATAGATGGAAGCAACCTTAAACAACTTCCCTTATTAGAGCTCCATTCTCCTTTTTTCTGCTAATGTGTAGGTTGTTGTTAGTAGGAAATTTGGAAATTAAAAAAAAAATAATACAAATTACTTTAATTAACCATTAAAAAGATTCAGCAAAGAAAATATTTCTCTTAAAAGTCCAATATTTTGCTCAAAAAATTTCACAAATTAAAAACGCTTTTACATTTGTAAATTATAGTGCTTTATGCTTTATTATTTAAAAGAAAACAAAAATTTTTGAGCAAAAAATATTTTTTTTGGTTGACCTTTTTCTGGAATTACCCATATTCCAAAAGCATTTTGCAAATTGCTCGTCAACTTACGAAGTTATTTGATAATCAATTATTTATGTGAGCATCAACAACCTTTCTCTTCCAAATTACCACAAAAAAATTAAGTTTGCCTCTTCCATATGAAAAAAGAATTTTGGAAGTTGGTCCACATACGATGAAGTTATTTGATATTCACTTTTTAAAGTAGGGCACTTTGTTTCCCCCTCCCCAAAAATTACCAAACAAAAAATGAGTGGACCTTTTCCATATAAAAAAAAGAAATTTTTTATGAAAAAAGCACTTCATTATTAATTTTTTGCGTGGAAATTTTGTAAACCCCCACAAATTAAAAAAAAATTAGTTAACCTTTTCCATATGGAAAAAAATTTGAGAATTGGTTCTGTGGTGGGCATCCTGCACCCTCTCACCGCAATTTCAAAAAAAAAAATAGCTGACCTTTCCCATATGCAAAAGGATTTGGAAAATTGGTTCACAAGCGACATAGTAATTTGATAATCAATTTTTTGGCAGGCACATTTCACCCTCCCCCTTAAAAAAATTTACTGGACATTTTCCATATGCAAAAAGCTGACGAAGCTATTTGTTAATAAATTATTGGGGCGGACAATTTTCAACACCCGACACTCTCCCTCTCACCCATTTAAAACAAATTTAAAGGACCTCTTCTATACGAAAAACAATTTTGGAAATTGGTCCACATATGATGAAACTATTTGATATTCACTTCTTACATGCGAGTATTTCACTTCTCCCTCCCCACTCAATTTCAATATGCAAAATGAGTTTTGAAAATTGGCCCACAAATGACAAATATATGTGATAATCAATTTTAGGAGCAAGCCTTTTGCACAATTAGCAACCCCCACTTCACCACACCTCTAATTTAAAAAAAAAATTTGGAACTCTTCGAATAAAAATAATTTTGGAAATTGGTCCACATATGACAAAGTTATTTGATATTCACTTCGTAAACGTCGACACCTGGCTTCCTTTTTCCCCTACAATCAAAAAAATTAGTCGATCCTTTTTCATGTGCAAAATGATTTTGGAAAATGGGTCCATAAATGTCAAAAATATTTGATAATCAGTTTTTGAGGGTGACATTTTGCTCCCATCTCACCAACAATTAAAAAAAATTACTTGACTTTTTTTAAATGCAATAAGAATTTTGAAAATTGGTTTACAAAAGACAAAGCAATTTGATTTTTTTCTAATACATTTATTTATTTATTGTATCTTCAAATATTAACTAACAATAAGTATTCAAATCTTAAATCTAAAATATAAGTATTAGGCCCGACCACTGTCGGACATAAATTTAGTGAGAGTTATAAATAATACATATTGTTACGTAAAAAGATTCCTACAGGGTTAATGCAAAGAACTATCTAGAAGTATTTAACTAAAGCAGAGCCAGCCACGACATAAAATGAGGTTGTATTAGTGAGAAAACACCCTGCATCCCAACAAACATGATTTTTGTATTCACTGTGTAAATCGTAACTACGAATACGGAACTGATCACATTTTAAAGTTTTGCAGTAAGATTTTCGGTGTTAATACTCTTGTGGCAATTCCTTATCATTAAAATATGCTTCAAATGCGAAGAACTTAGGCTATTGCGTTGCTTTGAACAAATTAGTTTGAGGTCAGAAAAAATTTGCTCACACAAGTAAGTAGATGGAAAAAACGATAAACATTTCATAGCATTTTTTTGAGTTCGGGATATACCAATGTATCCAAATTTTTCCAGAAGTCTGTAACATTCGTTTTCTCTGCCGCATTTAATTCACTTCGAAGTATAATCAGTTCGCTTTGTGAATCAAAATTGTAGTTGGTTACGTCACAAGTGAATGGACTTTCAAAAATTTCAAGCAATAGTTGTATTTTTTCGAAGTCTTTAAACCTGTCTTGAAAGTTATATAAAAGTGTTTCAAATAGTGTTATGTATTCAAATTTAGTTACGTTCTTCTGTTTGTCATATATGAGATAAGTTTTTGGAAAACTAGAAAAATCATTTGATTGAATTTCGGAAAGGAGTAAAAATATCTTTGTCTTAAAGTTAAAAAGAATTCGATACAAATCGCACAAATTCTTTTCCTTACCTTGCAGCTCTAAATTGAATTCATTTAAAAAACTAGTGGTATCGGCCAAAAAAGCTAGATCCAAAATAAATTCTTTGTCTTGTAAGGCCTGCACTCCACAATCATCTATCTTTTCCTTTTCTAAAAACTGTAGCACTTCTTCTTTTAAATCAAACAATCTATTTAAGCAATCACCACGGCTTAGCCAACGAACTTCCGTGAACATTTTTAGATCATTATATGCTGCGTTTTTGTTTTTCAAAAAGTTTACAAACTTTCTATGTGTGAGGGCTTGATGACCTCCTCGTATTTTATTAATAATGCGTTCCGCAGTTTTCATGGCAGGATAATTAGTGATAAATTTGGATGCAAGAGCGGCCTGATGAATGATGCAATGAAAGCTATGAATTGAAATTCCATTTTTATTCATTTGCCCAATGAAACCTTCACATTTGCCTGCCATTACATTTGGTCCATCTGTACAGACACCAACAATTTTTTTTGTATCTGTAACAGAAAAAAGCTTATCGCTAACTACATCGAATAAAAGTTTGCCACTTACGTTTCCGTGAAATGTTTCCAAGGAAAACATAGTTTCAAAAACTTCGTAGTTGCGACTTACACAACGAATACATATAACGAGTTGACAAAGGTCATTTATGTCTGTGCTTTCATCCAGACAAAAGGACATGAATTCGCAATTCATTAATTTTTCCCTAATAATACATTCTAATGAATCTCCTATTTGGGAAATACGCCGTACCACCGTCTGAGGAGACAAGGGAAGAGATTGTATTAACGTAGTCTTGTAATTAAGTCTTTGTAAAACTTTATCAAACATATTTTTTACAAATATACCATCAGAAAATAGCCTTCCATGTTTGACAATGTCCAAGCTTATTAAGCTCGATATCTCCACGAGGAGTTTTTTATTTTCAAAATGTGCTTCATTTTGCTCCACTGCAAGCAACCATTCTTTCATTTTTTTAATGTAAATGCCTTTGTTTTTATTAAAAAGCATTTCTTTTTCTGTACTTTCAAAAACATTCATTTCGCTATGAAACGTCTCATAATGTCTTTTAATAACATATTCAGTGTCGTTCTTAAATGTTTTATAACATAATATACATTGCACGTTACCAAATGCACTTTGAATAGCGAAATATTTTTCGCATGCCATTATTTATACAAAATGTTTGCTGGTTACCTAAAAAAATAAAACCACAACAACAAAAGCATCAACAAAAACTGTAAGCATCCGCGCATGTGTAATCGTCGCTTGTTCATTGACGACTAAATTAATGAGCATAAGAATATGTGTGAAGTGCTCTCTGCACAATTGTTGAATGAAATGGTTGGCCCTGAACTAAAGCAACAAACGTACACATATTCGCGTGCAAACACTGTAGCAAACAACTAAATAAGCATGCGTAACACGTACACAAGCAGAAGCAACAACAAAAAGCGTCTGCTTATTAAGAAGCTTCGCATATTTACACACATACATACATGGCAATTCAAACGAATGGCAAAAGGTAAACAACCACCACGCATTGCTTAGTTAATGATGTACACACGTATGCATATACACATGTATGTACATAGTTACCACATGAACTTAATTGGGCACTTAGTAAACAACATTTAAGATGATAATGATCGTCTGGACTATGCTTGAAACTTCTAGTGGTATTGGTGCACAGTATAAAAAGCGTAACGCAACCAATGGCAAGTCAGTCGTGAATAAGTCAGTTGTGAAGTTCAGTTGTGTTGTGAACGAACAAGTCAGTCAGTGCTAATTGGAAATTAGTAGAGTGAACATTGAAAGTAAAAGACCTCGTGCGGTGGATAATAACGTTAAGAAGTAAATAACAATAGACAAGTTGTAATTGGTTTAGTCAATAATAAAAGGAAGTTCAGCTGCAAATAAGAAAATAGTGTTGTTATTTATTTTTATTTTTGAGCAATCAAAAGAACTCACACGTTGAATAAAATTTAAACGTAACATTTGGTGTCAGAAGTGGGATTGCAAAATTAAAGTAAAAATAATAAATTAATTAGAAAATAATTAATTTGTAATATAAAGAAAGAAAATCGACAGTGAAGTTCGAAGACCTAAAAGTGGAGCAACTCAAAAAGGAATTGAGTAAGTGTGACCTGCCGACAACAGGTAATAAGGCAGAACTTCAAGAGGTTAATAGATGAATTCAAGCGTTGTGGCATTGACATAGGAGCATACGAGTTTGAAGAAAAATATGAGATGGAACAAGCAACTGCTCCTTCTACTAGTGCTCTAACCAGTACAGACATTAGCGCAATGTTTGCTGCCATGATGAGCGAAATAAAGCGAATTAACGCTGATTTTCAAGAAACTTTTCGAGTAAACAATGGGAAAATTAAAGCTGATTTTCAAGAAACTTCTCGAGTAAGCAATGAGAAAATGGATGACAGATTTCAGGAGTTTTCTAGAGCTAATGCTGAGTCTTCTAAGCTAAACAACGAGAAAGTTCTAGCTGAAATTAAGGCCACAAATGAGAAACTTCAAGGAATTTCTGAGGGCTTATATAGAAGAGTAGATAGCATTGAAGTACAAGTTAGTAAGTTTGACGAGAAAATCTCAGAGCTAGAAAATAAAGTGCATAGCTTAGAAATTGGTGGCGTCGAGGTACAAATAAAAGACGTAGACGAGAAATTGCACGAACTGGAAGCAAAAATCGTCAACCTCCAGTGCCAAGGCGGATCAGCGCGATTCGCTCCAGAGGTTTCCAGCAGAATAAAGACGCCTTGTTTCGATGGAAGTGCACCATTGAACATCTTCAAATTCCAGTTCGAAACAGTGGCAAACAGAAATGGATGGGACAGTGAAGAAAAGGCCATAGAGCTAGTTTTGGCCTTGAAAGGTGCGGCAGCAGAAGTACTTGAAACTGTACCAGTAGGCTGCAGAAACAGTTTTGATGACATAATGGCCGCACTGCAACGCAAATATGGCGGAGAACACAAGCGTGACCTATACCGCATGGAATTGCGATGTAGAGGACAAAAGCCCAATGAGTCTCTACAAGACTTCGCAATGGAAATCGAGCGGTTGGTGCAGCTTACGTATTCAGGAGAAAACCATCCATTTCTGGATCATGTCAAAACAGAGGCGTTTGTTAATGGCATCCGTGACCCTGATATTAAACTTGCAGTGTGTGCTACGCAAAAGGCAACCTTCGCAGAAATGGTTTCATTTGCGCTGGCTCAGGAGACTGCTAGGGTGATTCTGAAGCCGCAGGTGTGCAAGGTGCGGAACATGGAAGTCCATACTAAAAATGAGAATAGTCTAGTCTCTAGCATTAAGGAAGCCGTGAGACAAGCATTGGCGGAGAAAGAGCACAAAGTCAATAATAGGTGCTATAACTGCGGTAAAGTTGGTCATTACCAACGCAACAGCAAGGCGCCAAGAAAGAGAGCTAGATCTGTTTCGCCATCAAGGAACAATAAACGGGTGTACTCCCAAATAACACAGGAGTCCCCGTTAAACTAAAACGAGCTAGCACTAAGGGGCAAGAGCTAGCTCCCACAAACGACGGCCCCACAATCTCCATATCAGTGATGCAGCAGAAAAATAGCAACCTTACTGCATGTGGATACATCAACGGTGAAAAGCACATCCTTACCATAGACACGGGAGCGTCACAGTCAATAATTAGGCCCGATGTAGTGAAGGGGAAATGTGAAACTATAAGCAATATACGACTACGTACAGCTACTGGGGAGCCTGCCACTGTCTATGGTAAGACTGAGGCCAGGGTGACTATTGCCAATATCAGTGTGAAACACGTATTTATTGTTGCCGATATTGTGGACGAGGTTATTATTGGAGCCGATTTTATGATAAGCCACGGAATCAACTTGCATATGGGGCAACAAGTGATGATTTGGCGTAATGTTGAAATACCGCTTGATGTTGGATATGACAATCAGATGCACGTTAAGAAACTGCTTGCTGTAGAAAATCAGACATTACCACCACGGTCTGAATCAGTAATATGGGCACGAATGGAGGGAGATTGTGAGGACAATCGGTTGTGGGTAGTAGAACCAGCAGAAATTAAGAGTGAGCTATTAACAGCAAAAGCCCTCGTAAAAACTTGCAATGGAAGAAAGGTCCCCATAAGGGTACTTAATTTATCATCAACAAGAATGCCGAAATAGGTCAATGTGCTCCAGCAGAGGCAATAATAAACTGCGATGAAAAGCAAGAACCTGCCAATATTTCTGCAAAGGAGCGTGAACAATTTCAGGCACATGTGGAGCAATGGGTAGCAGGGCTATCGCCTCCTGATAGAAATAAGGCCAAACAACTGCTAAAAAGACACGCCTGCATTTTTGCCGGGAAAAATCAAAGACAAGGGAGAACGGCAATAGTGAAACATGAAATAAATACTGGCGATGCAAGACCAATAAAACAGGCGCCCAGAAGTATACCACTAGCTAAGCGAACTGAGGTAAAAGAGTTGGTCAACGAAATGGAGCGGTGTGGTGTAATCGAACAATCTTCAAGTCCCTGGAGTTCACCGGTAGTTTTAGTAAAGAAAAAGGACGGCAGCACTCGATTTTGCGTCGATTATAGAAAACTTAACGACGTGACTAAAAAGGACAGTTACCCGCTACCAAGAATTGACGACACCTTAGACACGTTTGCTGGAACGAAATGGTTCTCCACATTAGATCTACAAAGCGGCTATTGGCAGATGGAGATTGCAGAGAAAGACAAGGAGAAAACGGCTTTCAGTGCATGCGATGGTCTGTGGCAGTTTAATGTTATGCCATTTGGGCTCTGCAATGCTCCGGCTACTTTCGAGCGGCTCATGGAGCAAGTATTAAAGGGACTGCACTGGAAAACATGCTTGGTGTATCTTGATGACATAATTGTAATGGGGAAGACTTTTGATGAACACCTTAAAAATCTGACTGAAGTCTTTCAGCGCATATCATCGGCTGGACTCAAACTCAGCATCAAAAAGTGTGCACTATTCCAAAAAGAGGTGAAGTATCTGGGCCATAAAGTTACGGCAGATGGTATCTCAACTGATGAAGATAAAATACGAGCAGTAAAAGACTGGCCTCGTCCAAGAAATCTTCACGAATTGCGCAGCTTTTTAGGCCTTTGCACATACTACAGACGCTTTGTGCCAAATTTGGCCGGCGTAGCTGCAAGCTTACATGGGCTGACAAAGAAGTCGCAACCATACGATTGGAGTGAATCGCAGGAAAAGGCTTTCCATACACTAAAAGATTTATTGTGCACATCACCAGTCTTGGCATATCCAGTTGCTGGGGAAAAATTTGTGTTAGATAGCGATGCAAGTGGATATGGAATAGGAGGTGTACTATCACAGGTGATTAATGGAACAGAAAAAGTAGTGGGTTATTATAGCCGAATACTGTCGAAGCCCGCGAGCTTCTGGCCGTGTTGGAGTGCATTAAGCATTTTCACAAATACTTGTATGGCCAACATTTTACATTAAGAACTGACCATTCTGCACTCAGGTGGCTACTGCAGTTTAAAAATCCTGAAGGGCAGCTAGCACGCTGGATTGAACGTCTTCAGAGCTACGATTTCAGCATTGAGCACAGAAAGGGTACAAAGCATAATAATGCTGATGCGCTGTCACGGCGGCCCTGTAGCTTAGAGTGCAGACATTGTTCAAAAGTTGAAGCAAAAGAATGTGTCATTGATGTCAGGCTTACAAAAATTGGTACGGAAGAAGACTGGTCAGAGGCGCAACGGGCAGATCCTGCACTGGGAAAAATTATAGCGGCTAAAGAGGAGGATAGAAGACCCACACGTAATGAGATATCAGCTGAAAGTCCACTGGTAAAATCCTATTGGGCCCAGTGGAACAGCCTAAAGTTGATAAATGGTTGTTTGTATCGTGTCTGGGAAAGTGTAGACGGTAAGACGGTTTCCAACCTGATCGTGGTCCCAACATCCAAGAGGAGCGAGGTGCTGAAGGAGTTCCATAATGGAGCCAGCGGTGGTCACCTGGGCGTAACAAAAACGCTCGAAAAGTTAAAACAGCGTTTTTATTGGATTGGATGTCAACAAGCCGTAGCCGAATGGATAGCAAATTGCACACAGTGCATGAAAGCTAAAGGTCCAGCTAAACGAAGTCGGGGTCTACTGCAAAAATATAACTCGGGAGCACCATTTGAGAGGATAGCAATGGATATCGCAGGACCTTTTCCAGTCAGCAATGCTGGGAATCGATATATTCTTGTAGTGATGGACTATTTCAGCAAATGGCCAGAAGTTTATGCCATACCCAACCAGGAATCCAGAACTGTTTTGGACGCGTTTGTAAACAACTGGGTATGTCGCTATGGAGTTCCTATTGAATTGCACTCTGATCAAGGTAGAAATTTTGAGTCTGCAATATTTAAAGATATGTGCGAGCGTTATGGGAACCAGAACCACACCACTTCACCCACAGTCTGATGGCATGGTAGAGAGATTCAACCGTACATTAGAAGAATATTTGCGAAAAGTGGTTAGCGCGCACCAAAAGGACTGGGACGAGCACATTCCAGACTTTCTATTAGCATACAGGTCAGCTGTGCATGACACAACATCGCGAACACCTGCGAAAGTTATCTTTGGAGCTGAGTTAAAGTTGCCCGGAGATTTGGAGTTCGGCGTCAAGCCTACACAAGCAAATGAAACAGATACTGGCCCTTTCCAAAGGCAAGAAAATTTAAATGAGCTACATGAATTTGTACGTAGCCGAATTAAAATGGTCAGTAATAAGATGAAAGTTAGATACGACCGTGCTGCAAATTCTAAAGGCTTTAATGAGGGTCAATTGGTTCTACTTTTCAACACACAGCGGAAAATAGGATTATCTCCCAAACTACAGACTCACTGGGAGGGACCATATACGGTAATAAAAAGGTTAAACGATGTCGTCTACAGAATACAAAAACACAATAGCAAATGAAAGTTGTACATTTAGAACGACTCGCGAGCTATGGGAAGCCGGATGATGTGCCTATTCGGGACGAATAGGCTTAAGTGGGCGGCAGTGTTACGTAAAAAGATTCCTACAGGGTTAATGCAAAGAACTATCTAGAAGTATTTAACTAAAGCAACAAACGTACACACATATTCGCGTGCAAACACTGTAGCAAACAACTAAATAAGCATGCGTAACACGTACACAAGCAAAAGCAACAACAAAAAGCGTCTGCTTATTAAGAAGATTCGCATATTTACACACATACATACATGGCAATTCAAACGAATGGCAAAAGGTAAACAACCACCACGCATTGCTTAGTTAATGATGTACACACGTATGCATATACACATGTATGTACATAGTTACCACATGAACTTAATTGGGCACTTAGTAAACAACATTTAAGATGATAATGATCGTCTGGACTATGCTTGAAACTTCTAGTGGTATTGGTGCACAGTATAAAAAGCGTAACGCAACCAATGGCAAGTCAGTCGTGAATAAGTCAGTTGTGAAGTTCAGTTGTGTTGTGAACGAACAAGTCAGTCAGTGCTAATTGGAAATTAGTAGAGTGAACATCGTTGAAAGTAAAAGACCTCTTTTTGACGTACCATGGAGCCGATGTTATCAAACGTAAAATTTTGTTTTGCCTTCGTTGGATTCTCTCGACATTAGAAGCTGAAGCAGTGCCCCATAACTGAATTCCGTAGCACCATATTGGCTTCAAAAGTGACTTGTATACTAAAAGTTTGCAGTCTAGGCTGAGTGTTGAATTTCTACCAATCAGCCAATATATCTGAGTTAGTTTAAGTTTCATTTGTGATAGTTTTGAGTCAATATGGTGTTTCCATGTAAGTCGTCCATCAAGGTGTATACCAAGGTATCTCATTGTTGATTCGAATTGGGGAACAAGTATCTCTTCGCATGGTAAATGTTACCTGAACACACTTTTGTTCGTTTACCTTATTCTCCATAATTTTAACCATAGTTCCAGTTGTGTAATATGTTCTTGTAGATATAGGGAAGCCTCGTGAGGGGTTTCGCGCATACTTAAGCAGGCTGTATCATCGGCAAACGTAGATGTATGGATATTACTGCTCAAAGGCTTTCACAAGTATAAATCAAATACAAAACTGGCCCCAGTATGCTCCCCTGTGGCACACCGGATGATATAGATTCGGGCACACCCATGAATTCTCCTCCCACAACCGTGAACTTCCGGGTAGTAATGTAACTTTCTAATAAATTCACCAAATTTATTGGTAGATATGATTTTAATTTTAAAATTAGGCCTTCATTGCCACACTTTATCAAATGCCTGTGAAACATCAATAAACAGTGCAGAACAATACTTCTTTTCTTCAAATGTTCTTCTTATACATTGAACCAATCTATGCGTTTGTTCAATGGTGCTATGCTGACTTCTAAAACCAAATTGATGGTCTGGGATGCAGCCACTACCAATTAGAATTGGAGACAATTTTGACATTAGCAGTTTTTCGAAAAGTTTTGACATTGTTGATAACAGATTTATTGGCCTGTATGATTCTGCCTTGGTAAGATCTTTGCCCGGCTTTGGAATCATTTTAACTTTGGCAAGCTTCCAGCTGTGGGGATAATACTCTAGTCGTAAAATGGCATTAAAAATGAATAACATGATTCTAATTACAATACGAGGCAATTTTATTAGCATTTGGTTACTAATTCCATCAATACCCGGTGCTTTCTTCGGGTTGAGTTCAGCAATTAGATTTTGTACATCACACATTTTAAATTTTATGTTTATGCAACTACACTCGGGAAATCAACAACACCAGTACATGTGTTTGCGGTAAATACGAATTTTAAATGCTTTGCAAACAAGTTACCTTTTTCAATACCAATCCTGGCCAAAACTCCGGTAGAAGTACGCAGAGGTGGCTTAAACTCAACGGGTGTTTTAATTCTTTTCGCAGCGCGCCACAAAGAGTAATTAGATGCTGGTGTGACATCGAGATTTTCCAGACAGTTTTTAAGATATGCAGTTTTGTCATATGCAAGCAGCTCTTGGAGTCTTTTAGTGCACTCTTTTAATATAATTTTATTTTGGGGTGATCTGTGCTGTTGCCATTCTCTTCTAGCTCTTCTTTTTTCACATACGAGATGTTCAATACCTGTGGAATATATTTTATTAAACCCAGTCTGCGGATGGGAGGAAGTAGCATGTTCAGCTGCCTGCTTAATATTTTCGTTAAGATTAGCAATATTAGATTCAATATCATCATGAGTTCTTAGCTTAATGTTTTCAGTGCAATGACTACTAAGATATTTTTTGAATCACAGCCAATTAACACGAATGACCATTTTCACATATGGGTGAGGTAGAGCACTTCTCAGTGGGCTACAGATTGTAACGATCGTGGGAGAGTGATCGAACGATAAATCTAGAGAAGCTTCAACGTGAATTAATTCCCTAGAAATATTTTTCATGACGCCAAAATCTATAACATCCGGAATTTTATATATGTCAGTAGGCCAGTAAGTGGGCTCCCCACTCGAAATGACGTCCAAGCCCATTTTTGAAATTGTGTTGAACAGCGCTGGTCCTCTAGGTGTGATAAGACGCGAACCCCAGAAAGTATGTTTTGCATTATAGTCTCCAGCTGCTACGAAACAAGGGCCAAGAGATTTGTAGAAATCCTCGTATTGATCCTCAGTAGTTGCGAATCGAGGAGGGGAGTAAATTGATGATATGACAAAATTTGTGCAAAAATTTTCGATACAAATATTCGTTGCTTGTAGATGTTCTTTACAAATGTTGTCAAGAATATAATGCTTGAGTCTTGACTTTATTAAAATTGCTGATCCCCCGCAAGCTCTTCCTCTTGGGTCCTTTGAATCATATAAAATGTAGCCATTAATTTTGAATAGACTTCTTGAAGTCAAATGAGTCTCAGAAACCAACATTATATCAATATTTTTTTCCGTGAGGAAGTGCTCAAGTTCATTTTTATGTTGGCGAATGCCGTTTGCGTTCCGGAAACATATTTTTAACGTGTTCATGGCTTGTTAACTAATGCTTGAAGCAGTGTAGACTGCATTCGTAGCATTTCTTGCATCATGCTAGTCATATTTGTTGTAAAATTATTTATAGTCAGCACTAGATTTTCAATAGTAGTTTCAAGGCGACTAAAATTAAAGCTTGAGTTTGCATTCTTTGAATTATTTTGAGGCGGAATATTTTGTGTGGGAATAGAACTAGTCTTAGCTGCATCGGCATACGATACACGTGAAGTGACAGGTTGGCTCATTTGAGCAAAAGTGGCGGAGTAAGCGTTTGCTGTTTGTGCTGGAGCTAATTTAGGTTTTTGCCCCATAGTCTGTTTAAGGAAAGAATAGACAGGACATCCTCTGTAGTTAGCGGTGTGATTACCTCCACAATTACTACATTTTTTTCCTGCTAGATCTTTAGGTTTAGTACAACCAGCAGTACCGTGCAATACATCGCAGATAACACAAACTGAAGGTAACTTGCAGTAAGTTTTTGTGTGACCATATTCTTGACAATTATGGCACTGTACGGGTCCAGAACGCTTGTGTGGTTCTTCAACTGTTATTTTTCGGTATAAGAGATATTTTAAATTGTAAATTGGATTTTTTTTTAATTTTATATCGTTTGGCTCAAGTTCGACGCGAAATAGAGGTTGAGGAATCTTCTCCCTATTTATTATGTTTGATACATTTTTTACCTTAAATCCCTGGAGGACGAGTGCATCTTTTATTTCTTCGGGAGCAACATAGGAATCGATGCCCATCAATACGATCTGCAGGCCTTTAGCACTTTTAAGCTGATATGTGGAGAAACTTTTTTTACTTTTTTCAAATTCAGTAAACAGTTTGCGAAAATCTTTTCCTTCATAAATTTGAATTTTGGTTTCATCAATGTTACCACGTTTTATTGGAACGATGTGAAATTTATTCTCACCAATGACTGAAATTAAATTTTTAATAAGAGCGTTAGAATTTTTTCCTCTCAAATTGATTGGTGGCGGCTTGGATGTTTTGTTCGTAGATACATCGGGTTCGTTGTTGTCATCTTGCAATATTTGGAAACGATTTTGACGGTTAATAGAGGATGCGCTGTAATCCCTAGATATTTTTGGAGCAGATGAAATTTTCGAAGACTTTGGGCTTCGCCCGCGCTTTACCACTGTTATATATCTGTCCATTCCCACTTGGACCTTGGGTTTTTTCAGTAAAAACTTGGTTAAGTGATGACCACGAGCCCGAAGCGGATGATAGCGCTGAGTTAAATGTAGAAGTACTAGGCAACGGTAATGTTAACGAATCACTAGTTGGCATAAGACAAAGCGAAGTTGATCGCTGACGGACAAGTGGCCTCGCCGTTAAAAAAGTCTACTATCAGATTTCTTATTTATTTTGTTATCATTAAGAGCTTCAGAGCTCTCAGTAAGTCTATCATCAGATTTTTTATTTTTATTATTTTCATTAAGAGCTTCAGAGCTCACAGTAAAATAGGCATTTCTGCCATTAGAACTCACTTCACAGTTATTTGTTTTTGAGGTACTCATATAGAGTATTCCTCAAGGGCACTTTGTTTGTTTTTTGTTGTTTTTGTTTGCGGTTTTTTTTTGTTTTTGTTATTTATGACTATGTACAAAAATATTAGCAACGCAAATAAAGCTTAATTTATCAAAAACAATATGTATTCCGAATATTTTTTCGTTTGATTTTTTTTGTTTAGTATGAAATAAAAACTCCGCTAAATCGACTGTTCACTATGAATGTACAACGAGAACTTAAAGCAATTTGATAATCCATTTTTAGCGGGAACACATAGCCCCCTTCTTCCTAACCCAGTTTAAAAAAAATTAGTGGACCTCTTCCATATGCAAAAAGCATTTTGAAAATTGTTCGATACATGACAAAGTTAGTTTGTAGTTAATTGCAGGGGCGGGCAATTAGATGCTACACCTCCCCTCCCCGCAAAAAAAAAGTAAGCGGATTTATATGCAAAAATATTTTGAAAATTAGTTCACAAGTGGAGGAGTTATACCTTAATATTATAAAACCTGTTAAATACTATGTGGAAGGTGTAACATAATTTAAAAAAGTGGGCGTAAAAGTATAATACAATCCAGAGTCCCAGTTAAATGTTGTGAAATTTCAAAAAGATCGGTCCTCAGGTCTGGTCTCCTATAAGGTACAAACAAACAAAAAAACAAACATACATTCCGTTTTATATATGTATGTAATAGATAAATATGTACATATGTATATTAGAGTGGCTCAATTTGTTCGAGTGCGAAAAGAAGCAACAGGCGTCTAGCAAAAGTGAAATCTTCAACACATTCTAAAAATATTACCTTAAGAAACTAGGGGTCTAAAAACAAAACCTAGATACCTAGGAAAATATTTTAAAGAAAAAAGTGGGCCTTTGCACTCGGCTATCTACATTCTGAAAATCCAAATGATCCATCACATCACCATTTGTATATTAGTGTTAGTTCAGAATTATTACTTGTATCTAAGTCTCCTTCATAAAAAGTAGCGATGAGGGTTGATGCTGTATTATGAAGAAGGTCTGACAAACCAATGACCTCGCTTCGATTATCCACTATTATCGGAGATGATAAAATGTCCGCTTTTCTTTTTAACAACAACTTTTTTCTTTATTTCTAAATAAAAAAAGTCCCAGATTAAAAATGAGTGGTAGTGCGTCGTTCACCGTAAAAAGTTTACTATAATGTGGCGTTGAAAAGCTCTCCACAATAATCAATTTCAATGTATTTTTAAAATAAAAAATTATTTACTAAATAAGTAAAATAATAATTTGGGATTATTAGTGCGTTAATAAATGTTAAATTTAATTGGCAGCTTTTTTGGTTCGGTCTTCGCTAAAATCAATTTGAATGAATCAAGGTTTCTTGTTTAATCATTTTGCTTCTGCATCGAGCGTTATCGTTATCGGCTTACCTGGCCGATCAAACTTCTTTCTATATACATATAACAAATCCTTATTTCTATTCTGATATTTAGAAATTTATTTATTGCATTCACTTTTTTCATATAATTTAAAAAAAATTCAATCGACGTTTTCAGATAAACCATACGTAGTAGTTACTATGTACAACGACCGACCGAGTAGTCTCATCATTGAGGCTTTCCCACATTAATTTGCAGATCGATTTATTTTTAATTGTTATCTCCATGATAGCTATAACTGAAATAATGACATTAAATGCTTCGTAGCTTAAATATATAGCTATTTTACAAGCTACAAATACAAAACCTATACATATATCAGGTAAAACCATACCCATAATGGAGATTGCGCGCAGGTACTTTTGTCCTTTTAGGTATATAAATATATAAATTACATTTTATTGTATTTAAGTAAAGAAGGTATTTAATAACAGCTTCAAGAGATCATAAAAAATGTGGGTTTGTTTGAGTATCAGATAAAACAAGCAAATTGTTACCTGAGGTGTTATATTTGTGTATTTATTTTAAGACTGATATAATGGCAAAGGAATACATATTATATACCGTTGAATAGACAATTATATCTACTATTGTAATAACATAGAAAAAAATTAAGAAACATTTGCAGTAAAGAAAATAAGATCAATAATTTAGACAAAAATAAAAGATGTAGAAAATTAAATTTTTTAATCAAAATTGGATTTTGAATATTTTGTAAAGTATTGAAGGTAGTAGAACATTTTTTTCAGGTTGCAAAGCTATTGATAAAAATTAAAATGATTCCCAATTTATAATTTAATAATACTTTTTTCTTATTGTGAAAAATTAGAAAAATTTTAGCATTTTTAGAAAATCTCTTCTGCCTACATTTATGTGTAGGGCCGGGTTTACATCTGTGTGCCAAATGCCACACAAGCGTAAAAAAAGCGTAACCAACTAATTACCAGTGAAAAACTATTTGATTCAGACATGTATTTATTAGTTAAACAGTTTCATACATAATTAATAGACATTTTTATAGAATCCAAAATGATTGCAAACTGTTTAAATCAATAAATATATGTATGAATCAAACAGTTTTTCATTAGTAATTAGTTGGTTACGTTTTTTTTGGGCAAATGACACACAAGAAATGCCGATTTTCGGAAATCGGATTTTTTGAAAAAAATTTCTAGTTTTCGCCCAATGCTGCATGTAGGGTGCACCAACAAAAATCTCCTAAATTTATTTCACAGCCTTTCTCAATCTAAGTTTTTATAAAATACTTAATAATTTTTTAAAATATTCCCAAAAAAAATTAAGAATCTTTTTTTCACAAAATATACAAAATTTGCTCATAATTTTTAAAAATCCAAATTGCAAAATTATTCCTTGCTACAATTTTAGAGATATCAAAAAAATATTAATATGAATTGTAATGAAGTTTTCTTTCAAAAACAATAAAATAAACTGATTTTTGCCAAGTAATAAAGAAGTTATGTACTAACGAATAAAAAGTCAGGGTGGTTACTATGTAACTCGATTCGAAAGTATGAACAGCTCGAAAGTTGTATTCGATTCTAATTTAAACTCTTACCATGTAACAGTGTCGGATCGAGCGAAAAGTGTTGCCACTAATTGAAATAATTTTGGCAATACTTTCGAATATATTATTCCACATTAGAAGCATTTATTACGCAAAATGTCAAAACAATGAAAATAAAAAGTAAAAAAGAAATATTTGTGCGATACAAAAATGGATTCGGTTGTCCTTTGGATGCATCAGGGCGCAGCTGCCAACAAAACTGAGATCGACTGCTGTAACACCATCATCAAATTAGGTGCTACACTTTAGTTCCTTGGACAAGGTGGTTATCAACACCAAATCGGTCAAGACCGGTTTGCTGGCTTGGCACAACAAACAGTGTATAAAAGAAGTGTGCAATGCTATAGAGAAGGTGTTGTGTCCCAAGCACATAAATTTCGTCATGAACGAAAACGAAAAACGATCTGCCAAAAATTTCTTTTATACCACGTCTGGAATTCCAGGGATAATAGGAGCTGTTGATGGTACTCACATCCAAATAGTCCGGCCATCTAAAAACGAGCACTAGTTTTTAAACAGGAAACTCAAACATAGCATAAATGCAATGGTCGTAAGTATTTCCAATATGATATCATCCCCTAAATATAATAATGCCATTAATACTTACACCGTGTGTATAGTATGTGGTATTAGAAGTTGTTTTATTGAGGGGAGAAGATCTTTCAATCATCCCACCTTTTAAGAGCACTTTCTTTGATATTTTAGATATGTGTGATCACACAATGCGCATAAGAGCAGTTAATGGATGTTTTGGAGGAGCATCGCACGACTCTCACGTATGGAGCCTGTCGGACGAGCGTCAATTTCTGAAGGATGCATATATGAATGGCGACAAGTCATCGTGGATAAAAGGTAATATAATTATTTCATTATTATTTAGGAGACTCTGGGTACCCATTGGAGCCATGGATACTTACACCATACACGAGCGCCAATGAGCATTCTGCGGGGAGCAGATTTAACAAGCGGTTTTGTAAGGCAAGATCAATAATTGAACGTGTTTGGTGTATTAAAGGGAAGATTTCGCAGTTTGCTCGCAGCACGCGAATTACATTATGTACCGGAAAAGGTCGCACAAATATTGAATGTATGCTGTGCATTGCACAATATTTGTTTAGAACATAATGTCAAACTACCTCCAGAAATAGTGAATAATGAAGAAGAAATGGAATTGGCCTCAACAACTGCTTTAGATTCTGAAGACAGAAATCAGTTCTTAGCCTTAGCCCAAGCTTTAAGAGATCAAATAAAAAACAATTTATAAAATATTCATTCATTTATTTCCACTGAAGTTTTTACTAATTAATTTATAGTGGTTTTAGGAAAGAAAAAAGCTTTAATAGTAATTCAACATACTTACATACTAGAGAACAAGGGTAGATAGAACTTAAAAATTTCGATTTCTTTCAATTTCTAGCATCTCTCTCTTTAAATCAAGCTTTGAAAGTTTAAATTTTTGATTTTCTATGCTCATGTTATGGTCGAATTTTCTTTTTCTAAATCCATTTGTCTTCTTTTGTATCTAACTAAGGATTTTAAATTGCTGTTGACCTCTTCCAAGAGTGATATGGAGCGCTTGTGGTACTCCATTTGACCATTTACTTGCTTTTCCAGCAATGTCTGCTTTTTTGGCACAGCGCGATTGAATGGTGATCGTCGTGTGATGGGCGTGCGGGCATCTGAGGAACAAAGCGATGGGGAACGAGCAGACACCAATTCATCCGACTCCCTCCGATCATTTGTTATCATTTGATGGGGGGTAGTGTTGTTTACACCAAATTTGTGGACCCCACTCATACCATCAACACATTTTTGCTGGGCCACCGCCTATGCCTGAAAAATTTAGTGCGAATCTTCCGCAATTTGGCCTTAAGATGGGTCTTGTGATCTGCCCAAACCTAAACAAAAAAATGTTTGTGGATATACTACATATATATTACGTACTTTTTTCCAACCGACCACTTCCCGGATTGGTGGACCAGATGTGTTCAGATCTTTTGCCAATCGTGTCCATAAATAGTTGGTGGCTTGTTTGGCATCCGGAGCTTTTATATAGCCCTTAGCCAACTGCGGTTGCTCTGTCATAAAGTTGAGCATAATATCAAATTGCCTTTGCTTCGTATTGATATTTTTCGTAGCATTTTCCCTATTGAAAAAGAATTGTATTAATTTTTATCTATTAATATACATAAATTTAACAAATACTTACATTTTCAGCGTTTGGTGTCGATGTTTTGATTTATTTAAATTTTTTATATTTTTTCCGTTAGCTCAACATCAATCGAGTGCAAATGCCAACTTTCGAGCGACTTCGACATCTACATTCGAAGAAAGTAGAGTACGAGTATTCGATAATCGGATACGGCAACCCGAAAGTAGCAAATGTATTTTCAAATTCGAGTTGGTTGGTAGGAAAAATCCGTATCCGTTATATTTAACTACCGAATCGAATTACATACTAACCCCCCAAAGCCAAAAATTAAAAAATAAATTTTTCAAGTCAAATAACTTGTAAACTGAAAGAGATAATATGGTACCCTAAGCATGTTTTATTCTTATTTCTTAACGTAGATTGTCCCGCTGAAAAAATTATTGAAATCGGTCCCTATTTACAAAAGGTACAAGCTCCGGAAGAATTTCGATACCCGCACTTTCCCACTTTGAGGCTCTTTGGACCTACCCTGTCTTACAAGAGGGTGCCTCAAAATATGCTTTCTAAAAATTTCAACACTTCTACTTCCCAAAACAGTTGGTTATCGAAATCGGTTGACTATTTCAAAAGTTGCGGACTTTTTACCACTTTTATACCACTCGTTGTATAGTTCGAACTCCCAGATAATTTATATAACATAGCCCAGGAAAAATTAACAGCATTGTATCAGAACGATCCACATTTGAGGTTTATAAAATTTAACAAATTGGCACTCGATTTGTCGAATGAAGAGGAAGTTTTCGAGACGATAGGCAATGTTCACAACTCTACTAATCATAGAGGAATTTTAGAAAACTTTGAAGAGATATAACACTCTTATTTTTACCCAAACCTAATAAAATATGTTAATAAATACATTAAATCATGTCAGACTTTTAACGAGGGCAAATATGACCGTAACCCATATCGTAAATATATTAACCATACTGCTACCCCTGTCAGACCCAATATGATTGTCCATATGTCATTGTCATTGGACATATTTTCTGATCACTATAGACAGATTCACCAAGTTGGGCTCTGTGCACAAAGATAAAAATATGTGCACAATAAAGGTCAAAATAGAGGAACGAATAGCACTTCTCGGAAAACCTGAGCTGCTCGTCATGAATAATGAATGTAACAACGCTTTGATAGTTACTTTGCTCAGAAAAATATATTGAAACACATTTTACGACACTCTATTCGCACACGGGGAATCCCGATGTTGAAAGGATGCACCTTTCATTATTGGAACACATTCGTATTTTGAAGCGTAACAATGAAAATATCGATATCGAAGAACTGGTAGTAAGAGCTATAGGCTTTTATAATTATTATTAATTATCCACAATGAATGAATGAATTTCTGAATCGTTCAGATTTAAACTACTGAGATGCGGAAAAAATGCGTATAAAAAAGCAAAATATAAATAAAATAAACTCAAAAATAGAACATGTACCTAAGTACAATAACAAAGACCTATATATTAAGAATCCTGTTGCAGCAAGACAAAAAACTGCGAGACGATTTTTAAAATACAACCCCAATAACCCCAACAAAATTGGCTTACCTAATATTAAAATACCTTTGAAATCCTTTTCAGGGGACAATGAAACTGGCAACAATTATATTCCTAGTGCTGTGGGAAACGCACTTCATTGAGTCGGCAGTGGAAATAAGAAAAATTTAAACCCAGGGCGGATTTGTTGTCTTGCGGGGAGAAGCCGTAAATATAATACAAAGTTTTACAGAATTAATCCACATTGTTGATGTAAACGACTTTAGAGCGACTATAGAGAAACTAAGAATTTTGACGTAGGCGATGGCTGGCTGATTTTTCGCCTTAATAAAAAACTTAGCGAATTGGAGCACTCTTTTCAAACACTTAACGTCCAAAGTGAGACAAGAAGTAAACGTGCCTTGATAAATGTAGGAGGGCGATTAATAAATTGGCTTTTCGGCAATATGGATGACGAGGATAGATCGAGAATTGAGAATTACTTTAAATATATAGATCTGAACCAGAAAAGCATTATAAGCAGTATTAACAGACAGATAATGTTAAATAACACAGGTAAACACGATTTTTAAGGTCGGTACTTTGATAGTAAATTTTCGTGCATACGATACTGAGCTTCAATGCCTATAAATTACTTTTTTTGAATTGACTCTGTATCTCGAGATTTTCCCTTATTATGAAAAAAAGAGGATGCTGCATCACATAATTTGTGAGAACCAGTTATTCGATCAAATGAAAAAATACACAGAAGGCTAGAAAACAACTTGACCTTTAAAGTACGTCTTTAATAATTTTTTAAGTCTTACAGCCGTATTCATAAAAATTTTAAACAGAATTTCATAAGACGTTTAAGAAATATTCGCTAAAATTGTATTCATAATAGATTTTTAGCTTAAAAAACATTTTTTACATCTTGCGTAAATCAGCAAATTTTAAAATTGAATGCACAAATATTTAAACCATTTTTAAGATGACGCTCTTGTGATTTTGCTTCGTCTGTGTTTACATTTTTAAGTTTGCCTGTATGTATGAACATTTGCATGTGCTTACATATGTACATACATAATAAAAAATAAAATAGAACTCGTTATTCTAGTGCTTCTTAATCTGCAATAAAAAAAGATCATATAAAAAGCAGTTTTAACAAAGATGCAAGTAAACTCTTTTTTTTTAATTACATACGAGTTGGAATTCATTTTTAATTTTATAAAAACAATATTTTTCCAAAAATGGACAAAAAATAAATACAGATACGAGTATTTTGTATTGATAATCGTTCTTTAGCAGAACTAGGATGCAAATTACAAATCGATAATACAATGTTGCCACGATATTTTTAAAAACCAAGTTAAATGATTTTTAGTTAAAACACTGATTACGAATACAAATATTTAAAAAAACTCATTTAGCCTTAAAATGTTTTTTAATTAATATGGTTTTTAAACCTTAATCTATTTTTTTTATGAATACGGCTGTTATAGATTCGGAGATATTCAGAAAGTTTTATACAAAAAAATACATTTTTTCAAAAAAATTAAGAAAATCGTTTTTTAAAAGACTCATATATTTTATTATTAATTGTGATACCTTCATATGTTATAAATAAAATGAGAAACATTTATTTAAAATCATTCCATTTATTCTGAATTTATTCACAATTAACTGGTAGCATATATACTCGTATTACATTTTTTTGTAATTTTTTTCAATTAAAATAAATAAAAATTATAAAAGGCTGTAATACGAGTATATATGCTTAGTTACATATACGTACACACATACACATACATGTATGTGTATTAGTGTCCCGCACAAGACCATTTATAAGACCTTTCAAGACATGAGAGATTTTTCAAATGCTTTGCTACAGCGAAATATACTAAAACAAACGCTAAAAACACTGTTGGCAAGACAAAAAAACCGAAACAAATGTCTTGCCAACAGTGTTGTTTAGCGTTTGGTTTAGAATATTTCGCTGTAGTAAAGCATTTAAAAAATCTCGCGTTTATTTATTTATTATGATTTATGTTATTGCCATATAGTGCAGCGCTATCACCAAGCCTGAATTAGGTGTAGGCCAATAATTGATGACACCATTTTTTGAGGGCGACTTGATATTATCTTTTGTAGTAGAAACGAACCAATACTGCTAAGTCCGTGTGGTTTTTACAGTGTTGTTAATCCAAAACTGTTTGATGGTTTTAATTTTCACTAGGGTCGCCAGGTGGTCTAAATTACACCACTTGTTTTTATTTATCATAAACACGTGTGCACTTGTGTGTTTGCATGTATTGGGTGTTTTTTATTGAGGTATAGAACTTTAAGTTGGCATCAATTTTTTAACTAGCGGTCATTTTGTCAGCTGTCAAGTGATTAATATTTAGTTTGGTTTGCCATTTCATCATGTACAGATTGACAAAAGAACAACGCTTGCAAATCGTGCAAATTTATTTCGAAAATAATGGTTCAGTTCGCGAAGTTTACCGCAAGCTCCGTCCATTTTATGGTCGACATAATCGTCCATCAGAGCAATTAATTCGGTTAACCATGGATCGTTTTTGCACTACGTTTACTCTATGTGATAATATGCATCCGCAGAGACGTCGAACAGTGCGCACCGAAGAAACAATTGCCGCTGTAGAGCAAAGTGTTGAAGAGGACCCGAATGAATCGAATTCGATATAGAGCCATGATAACCGACTATTTCGCATAATTTCACGGAATGGACCTGTCAATTGGCCACCAAGATCGTGTGATTTGACACCATTGGATTATTTTCTTTGGGGATATGTGAAGTCGCTCGTCTACGCCAACAAACCAGAAACGTTAGGGGACATACGGCCCCATATGCTCGAAAAAGTTGTTGAAAATTGGACCTGTAGAATTGGCTTTATTCGAGCCAAATCATATTTAAACATTAATGGCATAAAATTATCCTTCCAATAAAGCCAAATTGATGGACATTAAAACGATTTTCTTGTGTTTTATTTCAATTCGAAGTTCTATACCTCTAAAAAAACACCGTGTATAAAACAAAACATAAATTTTTTTTCAAGCAAATTTAAATCGCTTTTTATCACTTTAATGCTAAAAATGTTTAACAAATATTTATATTGTGCATTTCTACACAAAAATACCTTTTAAACAGGGAGGTAAGGAATACCAGTTTAGCGAATGCGAAAACGAATAATGCATTTGAATTTTTGCGAAAGCGAATGCAAGTACTTACAATACGGTAAAGAATCACATGAAACTAAATTTGTTTTAGAACATGAAGTTATTATACATGTACATACAGGTGTTGACAACTAATTAGAAACGATTTGTCATGTTCATAAAAATCTATGGTTTTAATTATTTTATCTTAGAAATTACTATATTTTTCATTAAATACATTCAGTGTTGGCAGAAAATGATGATGAGAGAATGCTAAATCGGTCAAAAAATACTGCTAAAATGTTCTACAGAAGAAAAGTATAATACCAGATTAAAATGTAGAAAATACTATTGAAATAGCTTTGAATTTCATGTTTATAAAAACTTATTGCTATTTACGGGTATTTTTATGGCACATACAAACATAAAATATTTAATAATTGGTAATTTTTGGAAATGTTGCAATAATGTTTAAGTTTTTTAATGCACTTATAATCCCAAATTATTATATTAAAAAATACATTAAAGTTTGATTTAAGGAGTTAGCTGGATCCTATGCATATTTCACTGTTGCTAGTACCAGCGTTGTCAAATGGTGCGTTTCGCACCATTTTGGGTGCTTTTTGTGCAAAAAATTCCTTACTTGGTGCGTGGTGCGCTTTTTTTTAATTTTGGTTAATTTTGTTGGTGGCACCAACGCAAATTGAACACGACAGTGGGTTAAAACTGGACAATTTTTGTTGAGACTTTTACCAACTTCCTGATAGTAATGATGTTGACAAAACATCACAATTTGAAATGAAATCTTTTGTATGACCCTATGACAACAATAATGATGAAAATATTAGCTTTATTAATTTGGAATAATTAATTTTTGAAAATTATTGTTGTGAGACTTTTACCAACTTCCTGATAGTAATGATGTTTACAAAACATCACAATTTAAAATGAAATCTTTTGTATGACCCTATAACAACAATAATGATGAAAATATTAGCTTTATTAATTTGGAATAATTAATTTTTGGGCTCTTTTTTTAAAAGTTTTAAGCAGAATTTATAAAATTAATGTACAAAAATGTGTAATGTTTTTACAAATTAATGTATGTGCCCTCAATTATGAAACTTGTATAAGTCACAATATTTCTTTGGTCGAGATATTCAGTATATTAAATATGAACAAAACCAAAAATATTTTTTAATTATCCGACAGTTCAATTAATCTAAAAAAATTTCTCATTTACAAAAAAATAATATACTTTTTATGCAAAATTATTAATTCAATAAACATTTTAAAATAAAAAAAGAAATTCTAAGCTTGGTGCGCTTTTTTGTAAATGGCGCGCTTTTTTCTTCATTTTGGTGCGTTTTGAAATTTGAAAGTTGACAACGCTGGCTAGTACAGAGCCTCATGGAACCTTTACACTGCAATACATGTACATTTATGAGAAAAGTCCTCTATACAGAAGATTTTTTTTAACAAATTAAATTTTTTAATTATTATTTTTCGAACTTAATTTGTTTCTATATTTATAATTTGAACGAGCTAAAGTTCGTATCGCTTTTTAAGCCAAATTACATGTAATAATTATTAATGAAGAAATAACATCAAAGTTAGTTGTAAATATTCTGACAACACATAGTTGAACGGAACAGCCAGCCGTTTTCGAAGGTCACTAAACCTTCATCACCAGCGTTCTTCTGTGTTGGTCTACTGTGTGTGGTGTCAATTGATGTAAATTTCTGCCCTATATACGAAACTTTCTTGCAAATGGAATACATGAATTGTTTTGATTCGTCGTATTTCAATTTTGCTGAAACGTGTTTGTAATGAAAGCCCAAATTTACCATCTCTAATTTACAACAGACTTACCATTGTCGTTTATCTTTACTAATTATGCACATGTTAGTTAATTTGCTTAATTTTAGTTAATTTTAATTATTATTTTTCGAACTTAATTTGTTTCTATATTTATAATTTGAACGGGGTAAAGTTCGTTTTTAAGCCAAATTAATTTAATTAATTTTCAACTGATTTTGCCAGAAACCATTAAACAGATTTTTTTTAAAGTTGAATGCTTTTTAACTAATGAAAATGCCAGATCTAGCAGTAAAAATGCTATAATGTCAACAAAGAATACATTAATGGTATTATTCATAAAAATTTCTTATTTCAGCTTTACGGTCTAATTCATAAAAATTCCTTATTTCAGCTTTAATCTGTACATTACTTATGAAACAGATTTTGCTTTATTAAGCTCTAATAAAAATTTGTATTCATAACTGATTAATATCAGTGAATTAACTATTTTTTACGATTTTGCTTCTTTTGTAATTTTATGTTGGCAGCATCATGCTACTTTCGCTCTCATTTTATATTTAGTGATGCATACCACGAAGAATCGATTATTTAGGTAGTCTGTTTGAGTCGAAAAAAAAGTAAATCATTACGCATAATGTTATTAAAATATAACTTAAAAAGTAGGCGTTTCAGTTTTTATTAATAAATAAACCAAAAAAATTTATATGTTACAAAAAATTTTTATTTAAACACATTTATATTCGTCTGAGTACAGAGGTAGGCAAATACCCACTTTATTGTGGTCGATTATGCATCACTATTTTGTTTTAATTTTAAAATGTTATTGTACATACATACATACATATGCATGCAGTACGTACCCTGCAGTCAGACTGGGGCCAAGTGTCTCTATGTCAACACTAAATTTCTAGTAGTAGTTACATTGTCTACAATTTCTCTTCTATTCGTCAGTATAAAAGAAATAGGGAAAACAGATGTGGTGTATTTCTGGTGGATTTTGCAACAACTTGTCAACATATATAAATTTGTATGTACGTAAGGTATAGAAATGCACCAGTAAATGTCTGGTTGGTATGTTTCCATGTTCCCATAAAAACTATGAATTCACTACCTATTCAATTGTTTTAGTGTTACTATTAGATTTTCAATGACAAGCACATGCTAAATGTCAATAGCACAAAGTATTGTATGGGGGATAATTGTAGAGTAGTACTGGTGACAAAGTCAAAAGCGACTCAGTACATTTTAAACATCGACATTTCCTTCAGGGTACTGTATGGTACCATACAAACATACGTATGCTTGTACTCAAGAATGATAAAATAAAGATTACGCCAGCTCGAAAGAATAAAAAAACATTTCTGCGCATGATGGAATTCCGACGTCACTCACCCTGTGTTCAGTTTTAGAACTATTCCACACACAACACTCACATAACATATTTCCTTCTCTCGTCGCTTTATTTTGTTTTTATTTAACTTAAGGCTCCATTACACGATTGTAGAAATCGCAGATGTAAGGTAAATGTTAAATAAGATGTAAATGTAAAGGTTTGTGCGATTATAGAATGCCTAAAAACGTATCATGTGTTTTCGACATAAACAAAAAATCTTCTCTGTGCACACATACATACATACATACATGCTTATTACTTTGTGCCCAGCAAACACGCATTTTTGATTTAAAATTGCGAGTTATTTGAAGTCAAACGTGAAAATTCATATACATACTTACATAAATATGTTTAATATTTAAATTCGTGGAATTCATTTTGATTGAAATTAGAACGGCCGACTTCCTAAACGCAAGTTGCAATACACAATTTAATAAAATACGTATGCAATGCTAAGCATGTATTAAGAGCAAACTTGCGTTGCGGAGACATTTTTTGCATTTTATCGGCATTTAGGAACGTCACACATGTTTGCCTACAAAATAAAAATGATGCGCGATTTTGACAACTGATACTCATTGAAATGAGTTGCAAAACGATTAGGAACATTGGACATTGCCAGAAAGTTTACATATGCGTTTACGAAGTGTATGCATTGTAAATATGAATTGCAGCTTGCGTTTAGGAAGTCGGCCAACTAGTTCGTTCTTTTCGTTCAGTTGTTTTTTTCGGTCAGTTGTGCAGTGAACAACAGATCAGAGATTACACATACATGCATACATTGAATCCTCTTCAATGTTTTATTCGTTTGTTAATATTCTAAAGTAATTTCATTTCATTCTTAACGACCTTATTTAATTAATAATTTTTGATTGGAAATGCTTAGAATGAAGTTTGATCATTTGAAAACAAATTTTAATCACTTTTTTAATACTGAGTTATATTCGACACAACAAATTATTTCTTTTAATTGAGTAAAAATTTTCTTTGCTTAGACGTATTTTCATTTGTGCTTTGTAGTCTTATTTGTTGTATGGTTTTAGTAAGTAAAAGGTAAAAATTAATATTTTTAAAATTTTTAAAATGAAATTCGTTTTCAGTTTAAAAGAAATTATAATCACTTTTTTAATTCTAATATTCTTTTTCATAATCTGTTTTTTAGTTCAATACTACAAATTATTTCTATTAATTTTGTAAAACTCACTTGTATATTTCACTAAGTATACATTTTCTTTTGTTTGTTTTGATTATTGTGCTAAAAATTTAATAGGCACACTACATTTGTGTATTTTTAACAGTATGCAAACGAGAAACTATAATATTTTACTTGAAATCTTTTGCATGTGCATTGGTCAGGAACAGAGAACAAGATAAACAAAACAAAATAAAGACCAAAACTTAACGAACGAACAAAAAACGAACAAGACCAAGATATCAAAAAGTACCAAGAGAATAATAAAGACCAAAAGAACAAGAAATACTAAAATAACAACAAAGACCAAAAAGGAACAACTAGTCTGAACTAGTTCACATCGTTCACTTATGGGAATAGTTCAATTGAAATAGTTCGTTATTTTTGAGCCCAACCCTAACTGAAATGTATATGTACTTATGTGAACATACATACATACGTATGCATTAGAGCTTATAAGTAAATAATATAAGTACATATAAAATAGTTATGTTTTCATTAATCAAAGATTTTTTTTAATAATTTCGCTGAAACTATTCTAATCTATTTTCTTTTCATTGCAAGTTTTAGCCTGTTAGAAAAAACTAATTGTGAGTTTTTGATATGTCACCTTTTATAACGAAAATGCCTCCCAGGCGCATTTTCAAAAATTATTATAATTTTATTTAAATGAACTCAATTATAACAATTTTAATAGCAGCTGTAACGCTCAAGTTTCTAACCGTAATATTTGTCGTTGTACAATACCAGAACAGATTTTGAGCAACTTCTTCGGAAAGACGAAGTAATTGGCTCCTTAATTTCCAAGAATGTCTATGCTTGCAGTAGCACCTCAATCACATAAAAAACTTATTACATATATCTTCACTTTCTCGTTTTATCCTTTTCTTATTAATGTTCGTACATACTTATAATATTTTTTTTATTCACAAACAATATACATATGCATACATGTGTGCAATTTTTAACAAGAGCACAAACAGGACTTTTTGATTGCTGGGTGTTTATCATTAAAATAAGTCAAATGAAATGCAAAACAGATGTTCGAAACATTGATGGGATTTAAAATCTTCACATTACATTTGATTGTGTGAAAAAAAGTACGAAAATTATTTGAATGGTATCAAATCATTATTTTATACGTACAAACAATGTAATGACATTGCTTTTTAGTTAAATTACAATTTTAGCTTTATAAATACACACATAAATTACTACGTATTATAATCAGGGATCGCAAATAACGATTATTTTCTAAATTTAGACTGAAAAAATCACACTAATAGAGAAGTCCCACGTACAAAAGGAATATACCACGACTCCATGTTACATGGGTTACCTATAGATGCAATGATTTTTATTTTTTATTTTATTTTTATTTATTCCTCACAAAATAACAGTTATTTCTTGATTTTTATTTATTTCTTACAAAATAAGTTATTTTTTATTGTTAGGGTTCTACACCAAAGGTGAAAAAAGGAACCCTATTGTTTTCGCTACGTTGTCCGTCACACGGTATTTTCTCAGGAACCGTAAGACCTACGGACCTGAAATTTGGAGTATGTAGAACCTTGAGCCTTGACCTACAACAACAAATACATGAGAATTAAAAATTAAAGGGTGTTCCAAAACGAGCAACGAAAAATGTTAAAATCCCATATACATACGTGTGTACATATTAGTGATGCACGAATATTCGTATTCGTATTCGAATTGTCGAATATTCGGCCATTTTCAGGCGAATACGAATGTATTCGTATTCGAGAAAGTCAGGCGGATTCGAATAGGAGTGTATTCGTATTCGCAAAATTCAGTCGAATACGAATATTTTTCCAAAGAAATTAAATAAATAAATGCATAAATCCTAAATGAAATTTAAATAAATGACTAAAAATTTTAGTTTGTACAAATACATTAATTTTTTATAGCAATTTGTGCTTTGTATCATTTTCAAATATTATTCAATGACGATCATTAAAATTTTGGGTACTTTTTATTAACTTTAAAGTACGTCAACAAGAGTGTGAAGTCCTTTCCCAGAAGAATTTTTTAATATATCATATTGCATTTAATATTCGTATTCGTATTCGCGAATATCGTTTGAAATATTCGTATTCGTATTCGCGAATATCAAAAATTGACATTCGTTACATCACTAATACATACATATACAATGTATGTATGTATGTATATTAACAAAAAAAACAAACACACGATTGGCAATCTCAGGTTGGATTTTATAAAGAAAAAATCTTTATTAGACTTATTAAAAATGCCATGTACGTATACAAATTTAGCAAAAATTATCAAAAAAAAACAAAAGTACCACCATAGGGCTAATGTGCCACATTCCCATTCAATATTCACACAACCCATCACTGTCTACAAATGTCACGTAACCTCGTCATGAAATTCTATTTTCTGCCGGTTCAGACGTTACATTTACGTGACATTTCAGTCAGGTAAGCATTTGCATAGCTTTTTGTGTAACAGATTTGATCAGCTGACACATTTACATTTACAGTTCTACATTTACAGTCGGTTAATTCTGCCTTTAGTTTAGCAGCTTTTAAACAACAACATCTATTTTACAGTTCTACATTTACAGTCGGTTAATTCTGCCTTTAGTTTAGCAGCTTTTAAACAACAACATCTAATTTTTTTTTGGAAATCTCTCCGAGTAAATTAATTACAGGGCTGCCAACTACAACAAAATACATAAATTTTTTGCAAGATATTATAAATTTCACATCTGATACAGACTTGGTAACCTTTGCGAGGGAACTACTACGTCATCAAACGGTAAATCATGCGCAAGGCGTAATCTTTATTTTATCATTCTTGCTTGTACTTACATATGCCCTTATGTGTATAATTCTATTTTTCTTTTTGCCAATGAATGGGATTTCTTTAATTTTCAACGATGTTTATATGTACTCACATACATATGTTTTTTTTTTTGTTTTCATAAGAATGAACAAGAAACATAGAAGAGAAAACCCATAGAAAATTTCACACAAGGGCCGAAAAAATCAAAATAATATTATTTATAATTGTTTATCAAACGCTTAAAGTAGCTGTTATAAATATTTCAACTACTTGTTTTTCTCTTACTATTTCTTTATACAATATGTCTACTACTTTACTTTAATCTACTTTAAAATTTTAATCATATATTCATTGATTTGTAATACAGAAAATTTATTTAAAAGCTTTGAAAAATAATTTGTTTTGAAGGAAAATTTTGTACAACAAACACTAAAATTTTGAAGTAGAATTTTAATAAAATAAAATTTACTATCATTATTAAAAATAAGTCTTTTCCTTCAACAGTAGCATAGAGTCTACATTAAAAATTTCGAAGTTATGAAACGTTTATTAAACGTTTAATAGGCTGTTAAGCATTTATGAATAGTCGTTTTTCGATTTTTGCTTAATCTGTTATGAAGTGTTTATGAATGAGGTAGTTTTTGTTCTTTTCCAAATTACTCGAGAGTAATTAATCTGGCATAAAATGTATACGTATACACAGCTTTGTGTGTGTTATAGCCAGTTTGCCGATATCGAAAGAAAACTCATGCGAAAGAAAGCTAGTCACTTACATTCGAATCAATTTTGGTTTGCCTATGTCACTCACTTTCGTTCGCATGCACTTACGTACAATAATTATAGAAGCTTACGTATTGTGAAATTTAGGTAGTGTCAAATCACAAATTTAGGTATTTTGCAGCGATTTTTTCCAAAAGTAGAAAAAATACTACATAGTTGTTCGTAAATAAATGCAACACTGCCTAATATTGATCAGCTGTTAATAGCAAAATATTAATTTTGTATTTGTTCCCAAAAAATAAACAATTGACTTATCAATAGCTGTGCATTTCTTGGAGTGCTCCGACGACATTGATGTCAATGAAGTTTGTTTAAATCGTAGAGAACTGCGAGACGGCCACAATGTTTTGGAGCTGCCAACGAGTGAGTAAGTTTAAACATTTACATATATAAATAAGAATACATATCGCACCGGTTCCTTTAAAGAGCATCAACTGAAAATGTTTAGGTTTGCTTTTTAAAAGAAAACGATATACAGTGGCCATATCCACAGCCTGGCAAAATCTTACATCGTATTCTTTACAAATATTTCTTGATTCAGATAATTTTGCACGAAATTATTGTCATTCGAACACAAAATAACTAGTGCCTGATATTGACATTTGTGTTCGCAATGTTGACAACCCGTTCGATATAGACAAACGCTTCTTTGTATGAAAACACTTACGTTTTCATTCGCATTGTCGTTCGAGTCATCGTTCGCATAGAACCAAGTTAGACAAACCCAAATCAGTTTTCTTTCGCTTAGATTGCGAAAGAATTTTTCTTTCGATATCGGCAAACAGGCTATTAGTGTTTTTTATTCATTTGAACTTTGGTTTTCATTATACACGTATCGGAACATATTTGGAGGAAAAGTGGCGATAATAAACGAGGAAGAATTGGTAATTATCAGGGAAACCAGAAATATACTCAAAAAACTCAAAAAATATGCTCTTAAAAATAACAAATTGGATTACTTGGAAATGAAAATGTAATTTTAATTCAGCAATTCAATAAAATTTGCATATAAAACAAGACAAAAATAAAATAAACAGAAGGAAACAATAAAAAAATTAATTAGTCCTAATTTACACAATGCAAGTGTTATTGATAAGCTGATTAGTTTGTGTTGAGAAACGGGGGAATAGAAACGGTAGCAATAAGACTTGCATAGTGTAAATTAGGACTTAAGAAAAAAATTTTACTTTTACTTCAAAAGCGATCTCGATATCAGGTTTAAAACTTTGGAACTGTATTTTGAAGAATAAGACAAGCTTTTATTTATAATTGTTATTGCAATAAACAAAACCTTTTCACTTATCTTTTTAAATAAAAATCGACGACGGTCACATCTAAATAAACTTTTATAGGTACATTGAAAATGTTCTCTTTCAACCTCAACTGATGTAATGGGGGCAGCGTTCGTCACAATTACCAAACCAAGTTTGTATTGAAATTAACGTCCAGTGAGGATGTTAAAACACATGTTACACCTGTTTAAGTAGAAGTTTGGAATATACAAATCAATAGTATTTGTACCAGTATTAAAATTTAGCAGACAAAAATTAGATATGGACGAATTAAAATTTTTTAATTTTCTTGTTTTGTTTTTCTTTCACAAGATTGTTTACACGTGAATGAAAATTAAAAAATTGTAAATCGTTCATTTTAAATTTTTTCTTCTTCTAAATTTGGATGTTAGAACACATACTAATAGTTAGTATAGTCTAAATTTTAACTTAAACAGGTGTGGCATGTGTTTTAACATCAGAACTCACAAGAAAACGTGTGAAATCGATTGGGAAGCCAGAACATAAACAATGCCCTTTTTTAAAGTCTAATTTCATAATGGTAGCAAAATATTGCTTCCCCATACACCTTTTTCTTTCAATACATTATGAAATTTTGACAGAAAAAATAAATTTTTACAAAAATTTTTTAAATATAAACCTCTGCGTACATCTACCGGAGGTTGGGCAAGAAGCGATACTGAAAAAGGTAACATATTTGCTGAGCATTTAAAATCCGTTTTTCACCAAATACATGTACCTGTGTTGCTGATTTGCCGAGTGTAGTTGCTCTACACCCTCGACCCTTAAAATTTACGATGTGTGATGTTCAAAACCTATTTGCTGAACTCAACCCGAAAAAAGCTCCCGGTATGGATGGAATTAGTAACCAGATGCTGATTAAGTTACCTCGTACTGCAATTAGAACCCTGTTATTAATTTTTATTTTACGACTGGAGTATTATCCACACTGCTGGAAGGTTGCCAAGGTTAAAATGATTCCAAAGCCAGGTAAAGATCTTACCAAGGCTGAGTCATATAGGCCAATAATTTTACTGTCAACAATGTCAAAGCTTTTTGAAAAGGTACTCATGACAAAATTGTCTTCAATTTTAACTGATAATGGGTGCATCCCGGACCATCAATTTGGTTTTAGAAGCTATCAAGCACCATTGAGCAAACGCATAGATTGGTTCAATTTATCAGAAAAACATTTGAGGAAAATAAGTATTGTTCTGCCCTGTTTATTGATGTTTCTCAGGCATTTGATAAAGTGTGGCATGAAGGCCTGATTTTGAAATTGAAGACATATTTACCAATAAACATTCTTAATCTTTTGGAAAGTTACATTTATGAGTATGCCTGAAAGTATCGCATCCGGTGTGCCACAGGGGAGTATACTGGGGCCATTTTTATATTTGATTTATACTTGTGATATGCCTGTGAGCAGTAGTATCCACACTTCTACATTTGCCGACGATACAGTATGCCTTAGTATGCACGAAAACCCTGATGAGGCATCCCGAAAACTCCAGGAAGACATTAGCCAGATGGAACTATGGTTAAACTTATGGAGAATTAAGGTAAATGAACAAAAATGTGTTCAAGTAACATTTACCTTACAAAGAGATACTTGTTCCCCCATTCGGATTAATAATCAAGTTGTTCCTCAACATTCACATGTGAAATATCTTGGTATACACCTCGATCGACGGCTTACATGGAAACATCACATCGACTATAAGTTAACTCAAATGCAACTAAAATGAACTCAGGTACATTGGCTGATTGGCAGAAATTCAACACTCAGCCTAGACTGCAAACTTTTAATATACAAGACGCTTTTAAAGCCAATATGGTGTTAGGGTATCCAATTATGGGGCACTGCTTCAGCTTCTAATGTAGAGACAATTCAACGAAGACAAAACAAAATTTTAAGGTTAATAACATCTGCTCCATGGTACATTAAGAATTCAAATATACATCGTGATTTAAATATGCCACTAGTGACTGAAGAAATTGCAAAATACGCAGGCAAATATCTAAACAAACTCGAGTCACATCCTAATCAACTTGCACGTACGTAATATTTTGAACTTTACTGGACACATCCGCTTAAAAAAGAGAGATACATGGGCTCTAATACTAAACATTCCGGATGAAGCTTCTTGAAAATACTTTTTTTTTTGCTTATCACTACCTATGTATTATTAATAACTATCACTTAGTTATGTCCGACATTGGTCGGGCCTACTAATTATATTTTAGATTTAAGATTTGAATACTTATTGTTGGTTCATATATGAAGATACAATAAATAAAAAAAACATGCATAAAAAAAACAAAAATATTTAAATAAAATATTTAAAAAAGTACCAAAATATGGACTAAAAACGCCCAATATGCTCTAAAAATTCGAAAAAATTTTAAAAGATGCGTGTTAGACTGAAGTATGCAAAAAAATGTTTTAAAGGGTGTAACGAAGTTTCTTAGGCTGGGGTACAACTCAGCCATGTCCAGGATTCGTCCACAAAAATTTTTTGATTTTTGGGACCGTGAGAGAGAAAAAAACTCACGAAGTCGATTCAATAACAATATTTCTTTATTACAATTTTTATATAATTAAATGGCCGTCTAAGCGACAACTTCAACGCTCGCAGTCACTATACACGCAGATGCAGGCAGGGTGTGTAACACCACAGAACCTCCAGGCTGCGCATGTGAGAGCGCGCAGAACAAACTAAATATTTACGAGCGGTATAACGAGTGATCGTGTAGAGCGCAGTCACTATGCACGCAGAAGCAGGCGGGAATTGTAACACCACACAACCTACAAACTGCGCGTGTGAGAACGCGAGAAACAAATGCTCAGAAGGAGCGGTATAACGAATGCTCGTGTAAAGCTCAGTCACTATGCACGCAGATGCAGGCGGGATCTGTAACACCACACAACCTACAAGCTGCGGGTGTGAGAAAAGCTCAGAAGGAGCAGTGTGACTGTTGCTAGACCGAAATCCAAGGAAGTCGGCCACACAATAGTATACACTAATTGTTCTATTATAAGTCTGTCCAGTAGATGTCTTTAACGGCAAGCTCAATCCTGATAGATGTGTAACACCACTTCAACTTTGTGTTCTTACCTCGCTGACAGCTAACAGCAGACTCCTCGATTCATGCGGATATATTGCTCCTTATATACGCAAATTTCTGCCAAGGATCAGTTGTCGTAAAACGTAACTTACTAAATAATAATTGTACAAAAGTGTTAATTTAACTATTTTAATATTTAAATTCACATATAGATGGCGACTCCATCTATATCAAAACGTTAATTTTAAATTGATTTTCAAATCGTGAAAGGCAATATGAATAATATTAATGAAATTTATAAATTCATTTATACTTCAATTTATAAAAGAAACAATATAAAATATCATAAAAAAAGAATATAATCGGATACAATTCAATATAAAGAACGTAAAGACAATTGATTTTTTCCACATATAAACAATTGTTGTGTGATGAAAACGTTAGAAGGGTAAAATATGCACTAACAAATCGATGCCAGAATTCATACAAATTTCTGAAACGGATAAATATTTTAATTACGCATTGATATATCACCCAAGAAAAAACATGCATTACATTACATATTTGTTGATTCCCTGGTAATTATTTTAGGAGGAATTTCAAGAGCCGGTAATTTGGAAGCTGCAGCATTACTTCTATAAGCAGATAAAAAAAGAAAAGCAATGTTTTTGTGTCAAGACATGGAGGGAGTCTCGCGATTCTGGTGGTAATATTCAGTTACTCCTCAAAGAATATAATTTTTTTCACGATGTAGAAGCGTATACTTCTTTCATGAGGATGAATCAGAGGTGTTTTTCCGAAATATTGAGATTTGTAAAATCAGATATTAAACGGACGGATACGCCTGAGGAAATGTATTCCAGTTGAAGAAAAATTGGCTGCCACTTTAAGATTCCTAGCCACAGAAGAAACTTTTAAGGAAATTGCCGAAAATAGTAAACGATCTGCACCGTATTTCACAACTGCTGTACTCAGAAAAAAATTTAAGCAAATACTTTTGAAAGATTTTCACTTAATTGCCGTTGTACACTTAAGACATGGTCACACCTGGAAAACATTTGCCCAAGAAAGCATAACCACTTAATACTAATGAAAATCTTTTTGAATCAAACACGTTTACATTAAGTTAAAAATTTCATATAAAACTTATACACAATATCATAGAATCCAACATTAGAAAGTGATAAACTTAATAAACACGTGTCTGAATCGAAAGGATTCTCATTAGAAATTAAGAATTTTTTTTTAGCAAATTTTTGCCAAGTCTGACAATGTCTTTTGTGATTCTGTTAGAACTATTTTAGTTCTTTTAAGTAACTTTTGAGAATTTCTGATAACTTTTAGTATAGGTTCGATAGTACTTCCAAAGGGCACTAAAACCTTTTACTTAGTTTGGCGATTTTGGTGATAAACTTTTCAATGGGCCTCCAAAGATTTCTAAAATCAGTGTGTACTCAAAAAATGTCATCAGTTTTTGGTGAACAGCTAATTTATACTTGGTGATAGCTCTGAACTATATATGGCAATAATGTAGCTCAGAGTCTATCGAACAAATCTTGTTAACATTTAATTCCAAAAAAAAATAGTTTCTTCATGAAATTTTCTGTTGCCAAGATTATGGCAAGAATTTTTTTTTTCACTTTTTTCAGAATAATTTCAGTATCTACAACTTTGCGCCAAATATTGATAGCAAAAAAGAGGTGTCCCTAGAAGTTATTCTGGAACACCTTGCAACAAAAACGTGCATGAAGAAACTATTTTTTGGGTATACAATGTTAACAAGATTTGTTCGGTAGACTTTGAGCTACATTATTGCCATATATAGTTTAGAGAGTTTTGCCTAATGCATGTACCTGTATTAAATGTGCCTTGGCGGTGATGAAGCTGGTTGAAAAATTATGCCAACTAAACAACAACTCTTTTCACCGAATTCGCCTACAAACTGGCATCTGGTGCCAGCATAATTAATCCCGTGTAAACTACCTCATGATACAATTATACTAGGTACATGCACGACTACAACAAAATTATAACACCAAAAAATACATGCATTTTGTTGGTATAAACAAATGTCTTTTGTTTATAAAAATAGCAATTACAGGGTAAAATTGCAGACGCAGCATTCCTGCATGATTATAGTTATTCAGTGTTGCCATTGTGTGTGTAGCTAGACAGTGTGTAATTTCTCACATGTGTAGGCCATGTAGTTAAATTTTTGTATAATCTGTGTGTAATTCTAATTTGGGTTCTATTTTTATTTATTTTTGTTTTAATTTTAACCTAAACAAAAGATGTGTAGTGCAATTTTCTTCAATGTGTAATTGGAGACACAGCCATGTGTAAATTCATTGGCAACACTGTAATCATTTTATTCACACACACACACACACTAACATTTATGCAGCTTGTAAACAAAGTTTGACAATTATATGCAATATATACAGTAACAGGCTGGGCTTGTGCATGTACCTAGTATAATTGTATCATGAACTACCTCAATAAGACGGTAAATATTTATCAAAAACGACTTCAAGTTCTCTTCTATACGAATATATTTTAAAAATAAGTGAAATTTTCTGTAAAGGCTGTGGCACATAATTAGAAACGAGCAACTCTCAACACAAAGTTTTTATGCAAAATATTTTTTGATCAAGGTTATTGTGCTATCCGTAAAGCCCCGTTCAGACTATTATACAAGTATTAATACTTTTGTGGAAAATGCAGCTCTGAAATGTTGACTTGTTATTGTTTTTTTGAAATTTTTGAAACAAATATAAGACCAGGGATGCATTTTGGTCAAAAGTATTAATACTTGTATTAAAGTCTGAGTTACACTTAAATGCATATTGCTTAATGAGCTTAAATTATAATTTAAAACTATATTTTTAATATTGTAAAGGCAAGAGCTTTTGCACAATAGAGCGCTATTTCTGAGATTTAAAAAACTGAAAAGTCTTATAGAGAAATAGCGGAGCATCTAAAGTGGTAAAAAATGGTTTTTAACGCTTTAAAGCATATAAAAAATATGACACCAATCTTGACGGTCTGCGAAGAAAATTCCCAGGAAAACGTCAGAGTACACCGAACGAAGAATAAGTTGTATATTCTAAAAGATACCCAAAAAAGACGTCTACTGATATTTAATGGGATATTTAGGAAAATTTAACACTATAATATCCAAGCGAACCATTTCACGTCGTTTGGTAGAAGATGGAGTACATGGCAGAGCAGGATGCATTTCTGAGTAGGGTCCAAAGGAAACGCCGTGTAGACTTTGCTAAGTCTCATTGGAATTGGACCCCAAATCAGTGGTCTGACGGCCAAAAACATGTTAGACTGTCCATTATTAAAGAATTTATTCCTCGCTCCACTTCACCCGTAGTGAAACATGGTGGAAGATCAATTATAGTATGAAGATGCTTTTGCTGAAATTCTATTGGTCCCATCAGTAAAATTTATCGATTTTTGAACAAGTCTCAATATTAAATGATGCCACTTTGTGAGGAGAAATTGCCTGTTATATGCCGATTCCGAAAGGATAATGATGTATAGCGCACGGCAAAAGTAACGAAAAATTTTTTGCAGATAATTCTGTCAATGTTTTGGATTCTCTATCATCTAGTCCAGATTAAATCCCATGTGAGCATAAGTGTGGTGGCATAAAAAACGCCACAAGGCTCAATAATATTAAGCATATGAAAAGACTTGACGAGGAAGTGAAGCAAGCGTGGTATGCAATACCAGTGGACCGATGTCAGCATTTCATCGCATCAATGCGATTAGAAACCCTAGTAACGGTTTTTATTTGCACCCTCAATATCGTTTCTAATTATGTGCAACAGCCTTTTACAGAAAATTTGCTTATTTCTAAAATATATTCATATAGAAGAGGACTTTAAATTGTTTTTGTTAGTTTTCTAAATATTTACAGCCTTATTTATAGATTTTTAGAAAATTTTTTATGAAAATTTGTTTTAAGAAATCTTTTTAAAGCCTTAATAAGTTTTATAAATAAATCTGTTAATGTATTAAATGAAGAATATAGTAAATTCTAAGTGAAAAAATATAAAAACCATAGCTTTTATGAAAATGGCAAATCGTTTCAAATTAGTTGTCAACAGCTGTAGATGTACTGCGTATAGCATTTTATTTAAATTGAGTCTTGAATTGAGCAAATATATATTAATATATTAAATTCTTAAAACAGAAAGATACATAAATGAAATTATATTAAAATAAGTATATATAACAAAATATAAATTTACAAAATGTTAGGCAGTTAACCCATTCGTAGTTTGGCTTTAAATCCTGGGTACTCTGTTCAACATTTCACATGAAATGCTGCCAAAATACATATTAAGAAAAATTGGAGTGAATTCATGAAACATTTTTGGAGAAGTAGTACTATGTTCATCTTGTATATACATATATCTTGAAAATTTCAAGTTTTCATGCGAAATAATATGCGTGGCATTTGTTTCGCATAAAATTTACAACAAACAAGGGCTAGTTAAATAATACGAAATAATGAATGAAGGAAATAGTACGAAATAATGAAGCCACGATGAAGTGCGTGGTTGCACAGAAAAGTATCGGTATTTCTCCCAGCTTAAAGTCCAAGTTTAATTTTTCTTCTCTTCTTTAGAAAGTCACATTAATTAATAAAAATATTTCATTCAATAAGAATTGAAATTACTGAACTTAAACATGACTATAATTTTTATTAATTAAAATTAACTAAAGTTCAATTAAAAATCTAAAAATGTCTCACTTAATTCATCATGGGCACGTGAAAAAATATGTTCACTTGGCAATCACAGTTTCAGAATGGTGGAAAGCCAAATAAAATGTAGAAAGCAACAACAAAGTAACATAAAGCCACTACAACAATACTTACATGCATGTACCGATGATACATCGAATAAGTAAAAATAATTAATGTGATGATCGTAAAAGATAAACAAGAATAGTTAAACATACTTAGAGTAATATAATTTCATGCTAACCTAAATAGAAAAATAAAAAAATGGAAAAAACAGAATATTAATAGTAATAGTGATACTTATAAATGTGTTTACCAAAGATAAATCAATTTGTATACACAACAATCATTTCTCATATTCTGATTCATTGAAAATTTAAGTTAAATAGCTGATGTTAAGAAGAAGCTCTACCCAAAGTAGATAGACTAGGGTGCTGATGAAGTTCGTGGCTGCACAGAAAAGTATCGGTATTTCCCCCAGCTTAAAGTCTAACTTTAAGTTTTCTTCTCTTCTTTAGAAACTCACATTAATTAATAAAAATATTTCATTTAATAAGCATTGAAATTACTGAACTTAAGCCTGACTGAAAATTATTTCTGATTAGGGTGCTCAATATTTGTCGAAAGTTTAAACACACTACATAGTCTTAAGTTTTTTCAAAAACTGATAAATATTTCCAAGCACAGCTGGATTTTGATTTCATTCTGATACTTATGCCAACTTATTTATAGAAAAGTTTTCCTTTAAAATTTTAAAGATTTGTTTGTAATCGTAAACTGTTTTCGTAATAGAAGTACAAATTTTTTTGTCTTTAGTATTCGCTGGAAATATTCGCATTTATAGTCAACATATGTTGACTATAAAGTGTTGTGTTCGTAAACGTTGAACGTAGACGATGTCTATGGTCTTTGACCACCATGATGCAATGGAGTACCATTTGACATGAGATTCGATGGATGAGCACCCGCTAAAATGCACGTATTTCGTTGTGGCATTTGTACGTTAGTTTTCGGAAAGCAATATTGTTGATTTGACATACGAGGTATTGTGCCCGAAACACATACCGGCGGTTGGTATGCATTTGCGTTGTAATGTGACGGAGTCTGTTGTGCTACAGAACAAAAATTTACGTTTTGTGACAAAGTTGGCAACATACCTGATTGTTGAATGCGTTTTAATGACGGCTGGGAAATCTGGGGCTGATCCACATTAGCTTCGTTATTGACAGGGGCTACATTATGGCCACCAGTAGACGTGTTGCATGACGTATCAACCGAATAACTGTTTCCGTATGAAACAGAAGCGTTAGGATCACGCACTGGTGAACCTTCGAGTGAAGCAAATGTCTGTACCGGTGAGGAAGCTACCTACGATTGAAACCTCACGGACACTGACCGCATTTCGGATATTGTTTTTTCCAATTGTTCAATGCGTTTTGACATAGTCTTGGAATTTTGCGTTTCGTTGCGTTTGATTTTTTTTCACACAGCTATAAAACCGTTTGTTCTACTTTTGTTTGTAGGCGTTTTCGACAATGCACATGGAATCAATATAAATCCCACTTCTGATATAATGTCACTTACGTGGACATCAAAGTTTGTTAGTAATGAAAATAAATGTCTTTCATTAATATCTACAATTTATAAAATATTTATTTTATTTCAAAATACGATACATTTCATTGTATGACCGACCGACGCTTACAAAAGTTCTCTATACAGTAATTCGTTAAAGATTTAAAAATAAGATAATCAAAAAAGATTAAAAGAAAAGATAAGCAAATGAAAAGATAAATCTGCAGGGTTGCATCTTCATACAGGGTGCACATAATTTATTTTTTCTTTTTGCAGATTATAACTGAACTCTTGGAAATTTAAAATGAATACGTACAGTCCACAACAACGCATTTAAATTATCGATTTTTGTTATTCTTCTCAACGATCAATTGTTCTGACGGAGCGAAGTGATCGTCGTTTGTTTAACGTAAGATCAGCGCCCACATCTTCCATGCTAACAAGTTTAGTTCGCCGTTTTGAGGAACTGGGCTCAGTTGCCGACCGTCCAGGAAGAGGTGCTCGTACTGTAGACAACGTGGAAGCTGTACAGCATATTTCTTTGATAATGAGGATGAAACGCCAGAAACAGTCTCCGGGGGTTCTTACAGAACAATGATCGACAACTTTTTGCGGACAATGGTGGAACAACATCCTAATTTGTGGTTTCAACAAGATGGAGCCAGTGCCCATACTGCTAGGCAAACTATGGACATGCTGCGTGAAATTTTTTGTGAACGCATAATTTCAAGAAGTTCAGATTTCTCTTGGCCTCCTCGTTCACCAGATTTAACTGCGCCTGATTTTATTTTATGAAGATATTTAAAAGATAAAGTGTATGTTAACAAACCACAGACAATTGGACAGCTCAAGCAGAATATTCGAGACGAAATACGGCGCATGCAACCAGACACATTATGCCGTCTAATGCAAAATGGGCTAAAAAGAGCCAATGCCTGTATCGAGTAAAATGGTGGTCATTTGTCTGATGTCATACTTCACACCTATACCTGATTTACATTAAGCATTTTTTCATGAAATTTCATGAGTTTTGTTGCACGCAACTTTTTATATTTGCTAATTGTAGCGATATAAGAGAGAATGTTATATAAAAAAGGACGTAGAATGAATCTCTGATGTATTTTTGGTAACGCTTTTGATATAAATTTCTCTTCCAGGCCTCCTATTGAAAAATAAAAAATTTTAATGCAATTAATTTCATGAAAACAATGCTTAATGTAAATCAGGTAATAGTCACGTTAAATTTCCATAAAATTTTTTAACATATCAAAATAAATCATTTAAAAAACCGTATTTAACATCACTAGGTCTCACTTGGGACACGATGTACTTTAAAAGTGCATGCGTTAAACAAAGTTTTTCACAAAATTGAAAATAATGAATATACTTTTTCTTAAAAAAAATGACTTTTCAGGAAAATTTTAAAATGTTTAATTCTTGGCCTTTTCCCCATTTCACGAATGCAGATATTAGTAATTTTTTTAAAGATGTGTAAAATTTAATGCTGTCTTTTAATTTAAATTCCAACAATATACTAAAAAGTTATAGGTGAAATACTAAAAAAATTCAAGGCAAAAAATAATTTTTTTTGTTTAAAGTCAAATATAAGAGATACGAAAACACATCTCAGGCGTTATTTCTTAAACATTTTAAGCTTAGCTCTAAACGCTTTATCTCATAAAAATTGGATAATTTTTTTAAAATTTACAATCCTCGGATTTTTTTTTGATTCCCATGTGGTAAATTTAGGCCCACTGTAACTCCTGCCCAGCTTAAGCCAGAAGACTGCCAAGATATTTGTTATAAAGTCTAAGCCTTCCTCTACGGATGTTCGAAGTTTCATATAAATCCAATAAGAAGTTTAGAAAATCCAGATTTATTACCATTTATTTTGCAAAAGTCCCCACTGTGCGTTGTAAATAAAAGCATATAATTTTATTCCACTGTAGTAGCAGAATATATAGCACTTTGACTGATTCTAGGGAACATTTAAAAATGTTAGGTTTAAATGCACTTTAGTGAAGCAGCTCCAAAACAAATAAAAAGTAGCCTATGCCATAAAAAATTTAAATGAAAAAAAATTAAATAGCTTATCTGATAGGAAATTAAACAAATAAGAAAACAAATTAAGTAGAATAATTGGCTCCGACCCTTATATCTCCTGTTATAGGGCTTTAAGGAGGATTATGATTTCTCTTATCGTTTCTGAAGGTGACGTGTCAATATATGAATTAATTAAGAGCTGTGCAGAAAATCTCTATTATGCAGCGATGTATCGGGAAATAGGAATACTTTGCAAGGCAGAAAATCTTTACTATGCTGCGCCGTGTCGGGAAAAACCATGGTGGAGAAACCCTTAAGCCCGGCCAAAGGCCGGCAGTGCAAAAAAAACGTTATAAGGCAGGGAAACTTTGCAAGGCAGAAAATCTTTATTATGCTGCGCCGTGTCGGGAAACACCATGGTGGAGCAAATCCTTTAAAGGCTCTTTAGTAAGCAGCTTTGTTTCGTTTTCAATTTTCAGAGGCTAGCGGTCCAAATTCTCCACCTAGCCGGAAGAAAGTATTTTTTTTATTATTTCGGAACTAAAGGTTTTGTTTGATAATAAATTGACAAGTGCCCACAGTGCATAACAATTCATTTTTAATTAATTTAGAAGATTTGGAAAAAAAATTTAATATTTTTATATTTCAAATAAAATGTTGTTTAGAAAATATGCAGTTTTGTACGTGTGTGTTTTATATGTAAACATTTTGTTCAATGTCCAAATTCAATTAGAATTTTATATGGGAATTTATAAAACTTTAACGGCCCTATGTATAAGCAAAAATTGGCATGAAGTTAGCATAAGTGGTAAAATTGAACATGATTTTAAAGAGTTTTGCCATGCAATTTCAATTCAATTATTTGTGTTTTTGTAATCTGTATGATTGTAGCTTGACAATGTTTCCAAAATTAGCTGTCAGTTTTTGCCTAAATGCTTTTTATTTGGTTTAAAGTTTAAAATGTCCATTAGTAAGAGGGAACTATTTGAAACTAAATGCTGTTGTATCATACGTTTTTGTAAAGATCGGGCTTCAGAATAATGAAACGGATAGCTATTGCAAACAAGTGAAGTAATCTGCTCGAATGTTTGTATGGTTTCTGATTAAGAAGTGGGCTCAAGCCAATCGAACAAATCTAGTTTTCGAAGCTACAAATAAATATTGGCAAGATGGGAATTTTGTAATTCCAATTAACCTTTCTTCAGCATCTCAGCGTGGTAGATTACTGGATTGGCCGTCGACATCAAACTATGGCAGACCTTCTAAAAAATTTTTAGATAAAAGTGAAAGAGCAAAGCGAAAGAAAGTTGCACCTTTTTTGGAGACTTGGTCCCCAGAAGAACTGACATTTGCTGCTGGAACAAGTCTCTATAAGTCTGAAAAAGAAATGCTGCGGGCATTGTCAAAACCCTAGACTTTTCTCCGTCAGGAGCCATAAAAAAAGGTTTAGCTTTTCTCCACAAGTACCAATACCATATACAAATGAGGAGGCGTTAGTTTTGTATATCGATGGTGGATACACAAGAGACACTTATAGTCTTTTGCGGGCAGGTACTAAGAACTAGAGATCGTGATTTTATCGCGTCACGCATGAATAAAGCGTGATTCACGAGTGATCGTGATTAAATTTATAATTAATCAAGCGTGAGTGCTTGAGCGTGACTTAAAATAAATTACTCGTGCGTGATCGAGCGTGTTATTTCTAAGAATCACGCACGAATTCTCACGCTCTCACGAGATATCATTCCAGCATAGGTACGAGTATATACACACATATATAAGTGTTTTGAATCTTTTGAAATAAATTATTTTATAATAATAAATGTGTTTTAATTTGAAATTTCTTTGCTGGAGATTAAGATTTGTCTATATGCATTTCATTGTTGGTTTAACAAATCCTCAGCAGACTTCAACCACGTATTTTGAACCGTCACAAACCTTTATGTTATGCACAGACTTTCAAAAACTACGAGCACTTGAGAATTCAATCATAATAATATTATTGAAAATAAAGAAAGCAAAATTAGCGTAGTATGCTTAGAAACTTAGGCTGAGTTTACATCTGGCATGTCACGTGTGCCATGTGCCCAAAAGAGCGTAACCACTAATTTAATATTGAAAAACAGTATGTTTTGAGAAACGTTTTTATTAAGTTAAGCAGTTTCATACATAACAAATAGACAACTTTATAGCATGCAACGACTGGAAACTGTTTAAATCAATAAATACATGTCTGACTCAAACAGCTGTTCATTAGTAATTAGTTGCTACGCTTTCTTTGGCCCATGACATACAGATGTAAGCCCGGTCTTATACAAAACCCAGCAGTAGCATACTCAGGTAGCACCTCCCGATGAAAGTGTATAGTAATACGCAAAAACCTTTAAAAAAACTGTAACATTTAGCTACCTGTTAGCATTAACTACACTTACATGAAAAAACACATCGTACATACTTTAAAAAGTGTATACTTGTTTTATAATATTCCAAATTTAGTTTTGCTTTTCTATTTACATATGTAGAATTTTAGAAATCACAACAGAGAACAGCTAATGTGTGAATAAAAAGATATACATACGTTAAACGCATTCTATGTATATATCTTTGCAACTGCACCCTACAATAGGACTATCTCGAAAGTAGTTAAATATATTATTACAATTTTTTCAGGCGTAGTATAAAAACTCATATGAAATTCAAAAATACAAATTTAGGAAAATAAATTTATATTAATATATTTTTTTTATGGTACACAACCATATTTTCCCCACATTTTGACTTTTTCAGAAAATGTGCGCGTATTTATGAAAAGGCTCTTTTAAGTTTTAGCTAAAAATTTTTAAAACTACATAAAAAAATGTTGTAGTTGAAATTTTCAAAATCTACCGTCACAACTTTTTATAAGCGATTAAACACAAAAAATATTTTTATAATTTGCCATTTTGGGACATTGCTGAATGAAGGGTACATGTCCAAAATACAAAATAATAGGCTCTAAGTACATTCTTATGACATTGTCTTTAGCGCTATGTAGTTAGAAAGTGAATGTATTAAATAAAGTTTTTTTTATAAAATTGAAAATAATGAAGATAATTAAAAAAAATCCTTTGTCAGGGAAATTCTAAAATGTTGATTTTTAGCATTTTCCCAATTTCACGAATGTAGATACTCATAATTTATTTCTTTTAATAATTTTGTCAACAATTTAATGCTGTATTTTAATTTAAAATCCAACAACTAAAAAGTTATAGGTGAAATATTAAAAAAAAGTCAAGGCAAAAAAATTTTTTTTTACGGAAACACATTTTAGGAAATTATTTCTTTTAAGTTTAGTTCAAAATTCTTTATCCGGTAAAAATCTGATCATTTTTAAATAAGTTACAAGCCTCAGAAGTTTTTATGAATCCCAGGTGGTCAACTTAGGCCCACTTTAACTCCTGTCCAGCTTAAGCCAGACAGCTGCCAAGACATGTGTTAAAAGCCTAGGTCCTCTTTTATGGATGCTCGAAGTTTCATATAAATTCAATCAGTACTTTATAAGTTCCAGATTTATTACCATTTATTTTGTAAAAGTCTTCACTGAGCAATGTAAATTTTACATATACATATGTACATACATACATAGATATGTATGTGTAAAAACCTATTTTTCAACCCAAAAACCATACAAATTTGATTATATAATTTTTCGTGAGTGTGCGTGATCGTGATAAGTTGTAAATCACTCGTGCGTGATTAAGAATATTTTATTCGTGAGCGTGCGTGATCGTGAGCATTTATAATACCATTCGTGCGTGAAAGTGCGTGAGTAAAATATTTTTCCGCGTGAGCGTGCGTGTCGTGAGCTAAAAAACGTTCACGTGCACATCTCTACTAAAAACCATAACGCTGATATCTACCTTTCATAGTTCAAAACTTAAAATATTATTAAGCTAAGTCTATATTATATGTTGAATCAGCATATTTATGGTGCAAATTTTGTTACCAGTGCCAACAATCGTGTAGACACAAAATTTTTTCAATATACGTATGCTTCACTACATATGAAGGGCATTTGTTAAAGTTGCAAACAAACGTTTGTTCAAGATTTTAGCATATCGTGTAGACACCATATTTTTACTTTGTAACAAATTTTCTATGTATGTTGTCATATATGTTATTTGTTGAAAAGCCTATTTAAGCTTTTCAGCATACGGCAAATTTGATAGCAAAGTAAACTAAAGTAAACATTTTTTGAGCCTTTTTTTGACAATGAAAGCTTTTAAAGTTAATGAATGATATAAAGATTACTTATGACTATAAGGTGTTATCTTAAAAACTTTAAATTTTAACAGTACCAAGCTTTAACAATAATGAAATAAGTATAATAAAATGTTAATGCAATTATATATAGAACGATATGCCCTTGCTCCCGGGGCTAACATAACATAAGAGGAGAACTCTTAGAATATACTTACGTCTAAAAAAAAAAAACAAAACTTTAAAGAAAAATATAAAAAAGTTAGAAACAAAAAAAAATTCTCAAAAAAGATACTAGCCTCTATGAGTATCAGGTGTACTTTTCCTAAAAAATCGATGTCGTATGTTAGAATTTATATTAAAATCAATATGTTCTTCATTACAAAAACCGATAGGTGAGAGATAATTGGTGTTACTCCAAGTGAAAGCTCTCTGTTCATTATAAATGTCCCTCATAAGATAATTAGCATACATTTCTAGTCTTTTTATGAATTTCTTAATAATATCAGATAAATATAGACCGATTGGAGTTATTTTCGTATTGCAGTAAATAAACGGGTTTGAAAAGGTTCTATTTAATGATTCAAAGTTTTACTGAATGCAACACCTTAAAACTTTGCGTTCAAATATTTCCATTTCTTTAATAACAATAGGTGAGACACTAAACCATATTGCAAACCCGTATATGAAAATTGGTCTGATACTTGTCTTGTATAAAATTAGCTTAGTTCTCATCGAAAGGTTTTTATTATAAAAAATTGTTGAAAAAGCACACAATATCTTGAATGATTTCTTTAAAACTATTCTTGCATGTCCATTAAATTTTAAAATATTATTAAAAGTAATTCCAAAATTTTTAAGATTATTTACTAAGGGTATCTCTATTCCATCAAGAAAAAGCGTAAGTCTTTTACTTTCTGGAACAACAGTATATTTACATTTTCCCGAAGTATTCCGTATACAAATAGCTTTACATTTAGAAACATTTATTTTAACAGCCCAATCATCATAAAACTTTTTAACTATTTGAACATGCATTGAAACTTTTCTTAAAGCCATCGTGGGGGATTCACTATGAGAGTAGATAAGAGAATCATCAGCATAAAGTAAGCCATTTGAGTTGTGAAAAATGTGTGGAAAGTCATTGATACAAATATTGTAAAGATGAGAAGGCAGAATTGATCCTTGTGGTACAACACAGTAAACATTTCCCATATCAAAAAAATCTTTGCCAAATTGCACACACAATTTTCTATTATAGAAAAAGCTTTGGAAAAGTCTAAAAGTGGTTGCACTTAATCTAATTTCAATCAACTTAAAAAGAATACCATCATGAAAGGCGTGATCGAAAGCCTTTTCGACATCTAGAGAAACTGCTACTGTGCAGCAACTTTTACGAAGGTTAGAGACTACATCATTATGAAACTTCAATAAGGCATATAGAGTAAAATGACCTTTTTGGAAGCCGAACTGGTAGTTTGGTATATATGTATCATTAAGTTCAATATCCATTTTCTCCCTAATTATTCTTTCAAAAAGTTTTCCCAAGTTTGAAAGTAAAGAAATTGGCCGCAAATTTTGGTATTTTTGTATAGGAATAATCTTAGAAATTTTTCAAGCATCTGGAAAATAACAGTTATTTAAACAATTATTGAAAATAATCAAAAAATATTCTAAAGCTTTTACAGGAAGTTGTTTTATAAGAAAGTTGGATATACTGTCTAAGCCACAAGATTTTTTATTTTTAATTAATTTAGAATGAGAAAATAAGTTGTTTAATGTTGAAAAACTTTCACAATTCGGTGTGTTCGTTGAAGGAAAATTGCCAGAAAAAACATATATATGAGGATCTTCGTTAATACTAGAATTAATATAATTTGAAACTGAACAATTCCTTCTTAGTGGCGCAGAACTAGAGTAGATGTATGCAAAGTGATCCTTCAGTTTATGTAATATTAGTGAATTATCTTCTAATATATTTCCATTAACCAATATACGTTTAAAATTTTTATTCTTTTGAAATCCTATTACGTCCGGGTCCGGTTTGCTGCAATTTTCTACTAAATTAAAGGGATTGTTCAACCATAACCTGTCTCTTAATGATTATGTTCAATAATTGTATTTGATTGGATAAAAGTAATTAATCTGGATCAATCCGACAACGATTTCGCTGATAAATTCTTTTTAACCGTTTTTGCCAACCATATTTTATCCTGAACAATTTTTTAATTTTGTCGGGAATAATAAATTTTTTTATTCTTGCAATCAGTTATGTCCGAATGAATACCACCAATAACTTTTATAGTACTTGTAAATTTTTCTATATAATTCTAAATTTCAATATTCGTAAGATTTCGGTTGATATCTGGATAATGATTCAAAATTCCGCTGCTAGTATCATTTCTGAAGTTTTCCCAATTGGTCCTACTATAAGATATGAACGTTGATGGTGGATTTAGAATAATTTGAAACACTGGCAATCTAATTTGAAGTTTAAGAGGAAAATGAAAATGTGGGTAAATTTAGATTTGGCGATATATTAATATAATTTGCGCTAACTAAGAAATGATCTAGAAATGAGGCACTATTTGGATAAGTTGGCTCTGTATTGCAAATTCGTTTAAAATATAAATTTTGTTGTAAAAAATTAAAAAATAGATTACCATTAGCATTGCAGAGTGAGTCACCCCAAGAACTATGCTTATAGTTAAAATCTCCTCCTATAAATGATCCATCAAAGTTTTGAGAGATGCTACTAATGATGGATAATCTATTTGTTATTTTTGCAGCGTTAAAATTACATGGGATATAAATCGATCCAAGCAGAATATTTTTTATTGTACCGTTTCTTAAAAGTTCAATAGATAAGAAACTGTTTGAAAACTCTAAACCTAATACATTAACTTTCTTATATTTGAAAGTTTTCTTCAAAACAATTGCTACTCCTTGTGGGCTGTAATCCCTAAACAAATTTTAGTTTGGTAAGGAAACTCTGTGTCCATCCTTGAGATGAGTTTCTTGCACAAAAGCAATATCAATATTATTAGAAATTAAAGTATTTAATAGATCTACTCTTCGATTCACTTCTACAAGCGATCTAACATTAAAGTAAAGAAAGTTTAATTCATTATGGCTCATACGTTTTTATTAGTTCAGTTAGGAGACCACGACCACGACCACGACCACGAGTATTTGAGTACTGAGTACTCAATACCGCGTTTTTTCCCGGTACTCAATACACAAAAATAAATACTCAATACTTTCAGGGTTGCATTTTCTAATATTCAACCCAGTCTTCCTTTAAAATACATCAAATTAATACAACTTGTGTTAGAGTTGTGGGAGGCACGTGGGACCAGCAAGTCTGGTTACACCCTTTAAGTTTTGTTGATCAATTCTGAATTCAGCTGTAAGAAAGACGGAGAAGAAAATCCAAATATCTCTTTTTTTCTTCCAGCTGAATTGCGAGTTGATCAACAAAAGTTAAAGTGTGTGAACCGGGAAATTCTGGCAATTTGGATACAAATTAACGTTCAAAAACTAATCTTCAAAGTTATTTATTTTAATTTGTTATAAATTAATATAAATATATTTAATTTTAACATTTAAGAAATTTATTATTCGACATATTGTCATAATTATATTTTAATTTGAAATTTATTTGCTGGTGGTTCAGCTTGGTCTATATACGCATTTCATTGTTGCTGTAACAAATCATCAGTAGACTTCAACCACACATTTTGAACAGTCACAAACCTCTTACTTTATGCACATACTTTCAAAAACTATATGAGAATTCATAAAATAATAATATTTTTGAAAATAACAGACAAAATAAGCTTAGTAGGCTTTGTAACTCATGCAAAACCCAGCAAATAATTTATATTCGATATGAATCTATTTTATTTTTCTACACCTTTATACAATTAGAAATCCATTGGATAACAATAAAAGTAATTACAAGGCAAAATGAAAAATGAAATCTAAAATTTAACATTTAAGAAATTTATTATTCGACATATTGTCATAATTATATTTTAATTTGAAATTTATTTGCTGGTGGTTTAGCTTGGTCTATATACGCATTTCATTGTTGCTGTAACAAATCATCAGTAGACTTCAACCACACATTTTGAACAGTCACAAACCTCTTACTTTATGCACAGACTTTCAAAAACTATATGAGAATTCATAAAATAATAATATTTTTGAAAATCACAATCATTCCAAATCAAAACCAAACAAGTGCAATACATATTTTTTTATTTTTTTAAACAAACACAACCCGCAAAGCGATTAGCTTGTCTGCAGAAAACACCCAGACTCTATGGTGGGAATCGAACCCACGACCTCTGGACTGAGAGGCTAGCATCGCTACCACTCAGCCACAGGGGCACTTACCGGCGCACAGTGGCTGAAAATCGTTTTTCATTGGCCAAAAGTCTAATTTTTTTTGTCACCGATTTTTAAAATTTTTACGCCTTTTTGTAGCTAATATATCCAGATTAAGGTAGCCAAAAACTTAGGTTAAACTATTGATAATTGTGGGCGTGGCATGCTGTCAAACTCAACCGTTTTTTTAATTTCAGAAAAAGGTGTTTTTCTTTTGTTTTTTATCAAAAATAAATGGTTACTACTCGCAAGCTATCATCGATAACGGCCTGCGGTCTTTTTTATAATGTTGGTAGGACTATAGTCTTTAGTTGTTGTAAGTGGTCACAGCTCTAGCGTTTAATATTACGGGCGTTATGAAATATTTATGAAACTACTATATTTTTCTCAAATTTAAATTTTAGTGGAATAGAACTTCTAGGGAACAAAAGGGAACAAGAAACGTATACCACCAGGAGAAAGGTGAAAGTGTCCTCTTTAACGCTATATATACTTTTGCACCCGTGACGACCCGTGGGTAGAACACTTTTTTCATTTTAATGAAATTATTCTAAAAAAAATTCAAATTAATTTAAACAGCCCTATAAGTACTCGTATACAATAGTGTCTTAAATTTTCACTTTTTTGCCTAAAAGTTTGTTTTTTTTACTTTAGACTACGTAAAACGAAAAAAATTAAATATAATACCTGCGAAAGGGTTTAATGGCTTTGTTTTGATCAGCAAAAAATAAGTCATAAAATTATCACAATAGGTTCTACAGTAAACATATGATCTCTTTCTGAATTTACCTGTTATCAAATGTTAGGGTCAACCAAAGTCATAAACATTTTTATAACAATAATGGCGACATTAAACCACTAAAGATAAAAAACAACCCCATATTGGCGAGATACTAATCAGTTTTACCTGATATTAAGGTCTGAATAACATGTGCAGTTTTGTTCAATTTAAGCACTACCTGCTATGAAATTGAAGATCAATGTGTGAATAACATGTATCTAAAAATGTATAAAACTACGGATTCCATAAGGGATTACTCAGTAATAAGTTAATCCTTTAATTGTACGGATAAAATATAACAAATAAAAATATTCAGATAAATATGGAGAGCTTCAGTTATAAAGAACTGGCCGAAGAGTATTTTAGAAACAAAAACCAGGAAGATGTTCTTAGTTACGTTAAAATAAAATTAAACTTAAATTCGTGTAGCACCGAAATGCAAGAGCAATTATCTAATTTCGTCAAAGCACTAAAAAAACGCTACAAAGAAGTTAGCTACAGTAAACAAAACTTTTATATAAAAAGTGCAAACTGGTTAGAAGGCCAACTTACTGTCGCTGCAGAAACAGCAAAGCAAGATAAGGCTGGAAGACCACGCAAATCATTAATGGGCAACTGCAGTGATAGATCTAAGAGGCGGAAACTTAAAGATTTTAACGATGCAATTGGTTGTACAAATATAAAAGAATCTTTCCTACATCAATTACGATCACAGAACCAATTATCAAAAGTGGATATCATTGAAAAAGTTGTTAAAGCTAGTCCAGTGAGAACAAAACGGATTCTTAAAAGTATACCAACTCCGAGTGATGCAATACAGTACACAAATGAGGAGGCATTAGCATTATTTCTGGATTTGAAATTAACAAAACAGCAATATATTAAGCTCAGACTACGTGCGATTGAAAAAGGGTCAAATATGTATCCAGCATATCATTACATAACCGCTGCTAAAATAGACTGTTTGCCATCAAAGGACACTATTACAATCACACCAATTTCGGCAGAGGTACAACTACAATCTCTACTTGATCACACAGCCGAACGCTTGCTACAATCAATAACAGGAAATGACTTAAAGAAATATGGAAACACAAAGTTAATTCTTTTTTGTAAATGGGGATGTGATGGTTCCTCGGGACAAAAACAATACAAACAAGCTGTATGTGAAAATATTTCGGACTCAGATATGTTCATGGTATCATTTGTACCATTGCGATTGAAAAAGATTTTGGAAGATTCAGAGCCTTCGACTAGTACAACGCAAACAATGGATATTTGGAAAAATGAGACACCATCTTCTACGAAATACTGCAGGCCAATTAAATTTGAATTCAAAAAAGAAACTCATGATGCCATTAACAAAGAAGTTAGTGATATCAAGGCCCAAATTGCAACACTACAGCCATTACAATTACAGTTAGATGGGCAGCAAACTGAAGTAAGCTACCAATTAGTGCTGACAATGATAGATGGAAAAGTAGGTCAGGCTTTGACTAACACGAAGGCTGCATCCAGCTGCATTATATGCCAAGCAACATCAACCCAATTAAACCAAGTCCCGACAAAATCATTAGATAATACCGATGCATATGAATTTGGATTATCACCACTACATGCAAGAATACGACTTATGGAACACATACTAAAAATCAGTTATGATTTGGATTTCGGGTCTTCAGGATCAATAAGAAACAACGAAACCAACAAAGAGTTAAGAAGTTCAAAAAAGAAACATGTTCTAGATGAATATCGCAAATTAGGATTGATTATAGATCAGCCAAAACAAGGGTCAGGCAATACAAATGATGGCAATACCGCAAGAAGATTCTTTTCAGATCCAGAAACAGCATCTGAAATAACAGGAGTGGATTTAAACCTTATTTTCAGGTTTAAAATAATCCTAGAAGTACTTGCGTGCAATGAAGAAATTGACTCTAGAAAATTTGGAGATTATGCTAAGGAAACTGCAAAAATATATACAACCAACTACCCATGGAGAAATATGTCTGCAACAGTTCATAAAATCCTTTATCATGGAGAAGATATCATTAAATATCATTTGGTGCCACTTGGAGATCTATCAGAGGAGGCTCAGGAAAAAAGAAACAAGGATTACAGATTTTATAGAGAGCACAATACTAGAAAAATTTCACGAAATTCAACAAATGAAGATATATTTAATATATTATTGGCAACGTCAGATCCGTTCATCTCCAGTATTCGAAATCAATGGAAAGTGGAACATCGGGATTTAGATGAAGAAGCCAAAAAACTACTAAAGAACAGAAATAGCACAGAACAAAATATGGAATATTTACAATCAATATTTGAGTCAAATGAATAATAATCATAATTGCCTTTCATTGTTATTTAAGGTACGAAAAGCATACTATTAGTAAAAAATAATAATAAACAGAACCTACCATTGTTACAAATGCTATTAAAATTTATTGCAGTTTTTATTTTTAATATGTTTTTTAAAATGATCAAATTTGACAGCAAAAAATAATAAATTTTTCTGTAGTAATAGCAATATTTTTAGATAATATTATTAAAGTTTTTTTTAAGTGTAACTATTCTTTGAGTGTAAACAAAATTGCAAATTAGACAGCAAAAAATTTTTAATTTTTCTGTAATAATAGCAAAATGGTTGATTTTACTATTTTTTTTTAGTGTAAAATTTTTTTTGAGTGTAACATTAAATAAATTCCATTATTACAAAACATATTTATAATTATTACTAATTTCCATATATTAAATTTTTTAATAAATAAAAAAATAATAAACCCATATTTCACTCTAAAAGTTAAAAAAATTCAAAAGTTCAACTTTGAGCTAGAATTCCTTAAAAAGTCCTCAATCAATTTTAATGTAATTAAAACTGAGTCAAACTGAACTAAATATCTATCCACTAAAATAAAAATTACTTCAATATTTTGATCAGTTCAAAAGTTACAGAATTTTGGCCAATGAAAAACGATTTTCAGCCACTGTGCGGCGTTATCATTTTAATGTTATGAGTGCATTCAAATTTTGGTAAACGAATGTTGTACTGATGTTAGTTGTACCCACAGACAATCGTAGCAACGTCGTGCTGATTGTATTTTTCTGCCTGGGTATGTGCACATACGTGTGTATGTGTTTTTTAATTTCAAATTCACAAAGCCGCTAAAGTATTGAGTAGTATCGAGTACCGAATTGAAAAAGTATCAAGTAGTATTGAGTATTCAAAAGTAGCCACTTTTTACAACACTATTCGGTAGATCTTGAAATAAAATAAAATTAAAACCAAAATAAATTCAAGATGAATACGATAGATTTTGATGAATGCGGTAGATCTTACAAATTCCTGTCCAAAAAGGTTAGAACAAGCCTTTATGTTGATGTCCGTTCTTGTAATATACAGGTAGTGCCCCTGCTTACCGTACTAAGACTTCCAGCTCGTCCTGATTGCTTCTAGCTTAAACTTGACATCATATAGTAACAGCGATGCCAACTTAGCTATTTTAGAGCTAAATTTAGCTCTTTTTAATTGCTTCTAACTCGAAATTTTTCGCTTTAGCTCTTTTTTAATAAAAAGAGCTAACAAAGCTCTTTTCAATTGTGGAAACGGCACGTTTGGCACTTTTTGGATCTTATAGTAAATTTTCCCGCTTTAACCCTATTGTTTCTGCTTTGGGCATTTACATTTTTGGCAACTATGTTTTTGCAAATGCAGATACTTTTTTTCGCAATTATGTAAGATACATATATTTATGTATTTAGGTATTTCAAATTGTAAAACACCGTTTTTATTATTAAAGTGTTCGTTTCTGAGTAATTAGAAAATTTTCCACAAATTATTGAAATGGATTCTTACTGCCAAAAATATAGGAAAGCTTGGAAATCAAATCCCGCGTTTAAAAAATGGATTAAACCAACAAAAGATCCTTGTAAAGCTAACTCTTTTTGAAAATGATTGTTCTTATTTTGTAACTTAACGTATATACAAGTATATGTAAATGTGTATGGTTATATTGTTAATGCAGATAAATATTTGCATCAATTGCTGTGAAATGATTTTATTTTAAATTATTATTTTTTATTTTTCTTACTATTATTTTTATTAATGTAAAAAAATCTTGAAGTGCAAATTGAATAATAAATATGTACATTCATATATTTAAAACGGAAAAATCGTGAGTTTTTAAATTTAGCTCTTTTTAGCTCTTTTTGGCTACTCAGTTGGCTCGTTTTGCCTTTGAATTTGGCATCACTGTATAGTAATTATTATTTTAACCGGTTGAGAATTATTTTTCCTTTTTGTATGATTTCGTTTTAGTTTAAAATCTATAAAAGTCTGCATGTGTTTATTGTATTTTCTTTCTTTTGTACAGCAAATGCATGTATGTACGTAGTTGTTGTTGTTTTACTTCTGTTGGTACGATGTCAACTAGGCTGCTTGAGCGGTGTTGTTTTATTTTCTTTTATTATAGCGTACGTATGTTTATGTAGGTACGTGTGTGTAGTTACTTCCCTGCAGTCAGACTGGGGCCAAATGTCTCTATGTCAACACTAAAACTCTAGTAGTAGTTACATTGTCTACAATTTCTTTTCTATTCGTCAGTATAAAAGAAATAGGGAAAACAGATGTGGTGTATTTCTGGTGGATTTTGCAACATTTCAAAATACATAAATTTGTATGTATGTATGTACGTAAGGTATAGAAATGTACTAGTAAATGTCTGGTTGGTATGTCTCCATGTTCCAATAAGAACTATGTAGTCACAACCTAGTCAATTGTTTTAGTGTTACTAGTAGATTTTCAATGACAAGCACATGCTAAATGTTTATAGCACAAAGTATTGTATGGGGAATAATCGTAGAGTAGTACTGGTGACAAAGTCAAAAGCGACTCAGTACATTTTCACCATCGACATTTCCTTCAGGGTTTGTATGATCGCTACTTGACTGTCTGAGCGTGGTTGTTGTATTTGTTGTGTACTTATAAAACATGTGTAGTTGTTGGTATGATCGCTAACACTGTAAATAATGCAAAAAATTCGCGAAAATTAGCAAAACGTTACTAACAGCGGATGATAACAAAGTTTAATATTGTTTAAAAATTTCACAACTGTTAAGAAGCTAAAAAGCACGCAAAATACTGCTTTTATTGCAAATTTTGCAAAAAATCGCGTTTGCAAAATTTTAAACAAACTATAATATAGATTAAAAATCAGTAAAACTTTAAGAAATGCATAAAATTCGGCAAAAATTGCGAATATTAGGAAAATTTGCCAAAAACTTATTAACAAAGGCATGATAACAAAGTCTAATATGGTTTAAAAATCAGAAAAATTATTAGTTTTCTTATAATTACTTTATGCATATTTACCTACACTATTGTTTTTACGATTTTGAATACCTTTTGTTTTTTAAAAAACCACTTTTTTATATATTTTTGATATTTTTCATCATTATTTAAATTTTATTAAAAAAAAATAAATTACTTATTTGACAAGGTTTGAACATGTTGTTTGATTTTTTATTTCCAAATATTTTCAAACTTGAATATTACTTGAAAAATTTTTTGAATTCAACTTTGTTTCCAGTTAAATTTCAAGTGCTTGAATTTTAATTTTTATTGGGTTATTACAGTTTTATTTGACAAATTTCCATAGAAAAATGTCAAATAAGCGCTTAATAAAACTGAAATATTTTTATGTTAATAATTTGTATAAATAAGGCTGAAAATAAACAAAACAAACAAAATATATTAAAATAAACTTTAATGTTGCAAATTCGTATATTTTCCTCACAATTTAGTTTTTTCCGTAAGCTTTCCGTCATAAAATTTGAGCGCTCGAAAAATTGAGAAAAATATCTATAGTGAGGCATGAATATGGTAGTACCGTCACTCTAGAGATGATACTTCAACTTCAAATAGCGCAGAAACGGAATGAATATTTTCAAGTTTTGCTTCTGAAAAAATGCTTTCCGGAATTGCGGAACGGAATGAATAATTAAACTCAATAGGACACAAAAACATATGTACATTTATAGCAAAATATGAGTCAAATATATGCATATATGAAATTGTGTAAAATATGCACTAAAATTCGATGCCACTGTTACGCAAACTCATTGTTTCGTAAAGATATTTCGTTCTTGATATTATCAGGGTTAATTAAGGAAACAACATGCATTCGCATGAAACCCCTGAACAAATTTATTGATATTTAATTTTAATAACTCGATGAAGGTATCAATTATTCAGTATAGCCGACTATATCATTTTTACTCCGTTTACTTACACTTGTTTTAAAACGATTGTCTTTTGGTGGTATTTTCAGTTTAGATTTCCAACCCATGTCGTCTCCAATATTTGCACCAATTTGGTGTTCCTTATTAATGCTGCAGTTAAAAAATATAGATTTTTACTTTGTATAATGAATAAAAATTAATTTTTAATTAGGTAAAAAGCCTCTGCAAGATGTCAAACGTTTGTGTTCGCAAACATTCTAAGCGAAAAAAAATTGTAGCAATGGGAAAGCACTTTTACACAAGAAACCAAGCAGGTTTGCGAACGTTACGGTTTACAATGTAAAAAATTTTTTGCCAACGGTTGTTTATATATATTTTTAATTATTTATTTGTCATGTATGACACCGTCACCGTCAATGGAGTATGGTGCACAAGATGTAAAGAAACCTGTCAGCATTTACGTTCACTATGATAGATGGTGTTGTTTCGTCTAAACTCCAACAAATTGGAACACTTTTTATCATTATTGTTTAAATTAACATAAAGCTCTTTTTCATTTTTAATTATTTTTATTTAAATGGATTTTTATTAATATGTATATGGGCATTTCCCCCGAATGGTGTCTACCAGGAATGTTTATTATCTTCGTGTTTTATTGTTTATAATTATAAAAAAGTCTATGTTTATATAATGGAATGGTTTAATAGCATAGCTCAGCTGTTTTAGTTGAGGAAGTCGGGCTGGAAGCTGGAAAATTTTATATTTTCTTTTTAGGCTACTTGTGAAGACTATTTTATATACAAAATTATAATTATTTTACATACAAAAAATATGTTATGTTTGCACTCTTTCTTCAAAATCTCTCTATTACCAAATAGTAAGAAGAGCAAAGTGTAAGGAGAAGAAAAAAAGTTCGAAAATGGGAAGGAGGCATGGTGATAATAATAAAAAAACGGCAATTAAGCCAATTATACAAAAACTAGTAGAGATATTTTATTGTGTAAATACTATAGAGACCTACATTAATGCACATTTAATATAAATTAATCACTTTTCAGTACTCTGTTCCATTTCGCAGATGTTTACATTTCACTACTGTCATCAAAAGTTGACTTCTATTTTGCGTACGGTCGTGACGACATGTTTATAACTTATAATATGAAAACTTAAACACGATGAAATCCATCTTTTGCACTAAACATAGAGCTTTCAAAATGCTATCAAATCGCAAAAAAAAAGCTTGCAAAAGCTTTGCTTTCTATATTTTTTGTACATCAAAAGCGTACGAAGGTATGTTCTTGACCCCAGGAAATTCCCATATCTTATTAAATTGTATTAATTATAGTTATTGAGTTTATGAATTTTTATTATATTGTATTTCCAAAACGTTGGTAATACTGGTGTCTCATTATATTGAAATATAGTGAATTAAAACATAAGTTAATGTACTAAAAGATATTTGAGGTAATTAAAAGAAAACAGTAAATTAACTCTTGTAAAACGATCTCAATGGTAAGCAACTCCTGCTCTCTTTTATTTATTAAAACTAATTCCTTTGTTTTTTTATGTTTACATACATAAATATATTCTTCATCATCCCAAATCATCCCTATAATTTCTCATTCCCTGGTGGTTTCGCATGTATATACATATGTATACTAGAAGTGAGCACAAGGTATGAAAAAGTGCACAGTATTATATTTTTTCAAAAGCAAATAGTGTTTGTATTGGTAATTGAGTGTGAGACAAAAATAGAGAGCAAGGAAACAAAAAACACACACAATCATTGTACAACAGTTGAATAGACAGTTGTGTCAAGTGTGCGATATTTTTATTGTACACTTCATATTGCACAATACTTCATTTCACAAATATTTACCCCCTTATGCAAAAACAATTGGCAAACTTAAAGTTGGTTTAACACAAGAATTTTGTATGGCAAAACCGGTTTTAATACATGCTTTAACTTTAACAATCGTTTTTGCATAGGACCATTATTGATACTTTTTACAACTATATTCAGTGAGAAAGATATTATTTTTATTTTATTTTTTAGTCATAAATTAATAAATTATAAAATGAAAAACCAGTGTGACTGACCATTTTAGCATTTTTGCAGCTAAATTTAGCATTTTTTGTGCTTTAGCTGCAACATTTTTGATTTTGAAGTTAGCATTTGCTTTAGTATTTTTCAATTATTTATTTAGCTTTTTCTACCATTTTTTTGTAATATAATGTACACATTTTTAACAATATAATTTATGCAACTTTCGCTGTATTAGTAATTTTGACGAGTAACCCATTTGATGATGTGTTTGAAATACGAGAAATGATTCATTTGATTATAAATTTATAAGTTGATGTGGGTACTAAATAAAAATTTTAAATCCATTTAATTTTTCATATTAATATGTTAACAAATATACAAAGTATATAATTTTAATTAAATATGTTTGTAGAAACATTTGCTATTTAATTTAACGTCATTTTCAAAATAAAAACCACATTAGCTTCAAAACCTTTGATCCATGAGATATATGTGAGAACATAAGAACAGCTTGTGTTTCGAAAATGAATAAATACATACGTTATTAAAAATAACAAACGAAAACAATTTACGTTATTGTAACTTTGAATAATTCTCATGTGAGTGACAAAAAATTGCCTCAAGTATTCTATGTGTTTTCGATTATACGAAAATATGGCTGGCTCCAAAACGTTTATTTCTTTGTCTTTGATCAAAGTGTAGTGTTTCATAGTGCAGCAGTACAAATATTGATAATGCACACACACACTTTCAAAAAGTTATCCACAGGTTGCTGCAACCAAGCAATCGGTTTCAAAGTTGGTGCCCATGGTCACAATGTTTTGCAACTTTTTAGGTATACAAGATATGCATAAATACCGCATCGAAAAAGTATTCATACTTTGGAAGTAACCCCAAGCACTTTTTATCTGTCAAAAAAATTTAAAATTTTTCAACTTAAAATTGACATTTCAAGCTTGAAACATAAGTGTTTGCTAATTAGCGGTTAATGGGCAAACATAGCAATTTTTAGTTTCTAATTACGAAAATTTGACAACATTTAAGCATTTTGTTTCCGTTTTATATAATTTGTTCTTTCTAAAATTTATTGTTTCTTTCTATCAATTCAATATCAAATCAATGAAGATGAAGTGTCATAGAGCTTTACACTAGTTTACAAAATTACAATTTTTTCATGTAAATTTGATGATGATTTCCTTATGTATTTTCTTCCGCTGAATTCAAAAATCATGGTTAATTTTTTTTATCGAACAGTTTTCGAGATATTGTAATTTTTAAATTTTTTTCGACTTTATTCACTTGACCAATCATATCTCGAGCTAGAAATATCCGACTGGGTCGTATTCAAATGCAAGGTATTGAGTTGATGAATTAATATATATAATCGGATCTTTTATTGGTAAGGCGGTTCAAAAGATATCGATGAAAATAGGGCACATTATCAAAAAAATCATATTTTACAGTGATTCTTTGCCGACAAAAGAGTACAAATCGTTAAAAAAAAATGTCTGATTTATGTTCATGAAAAATTACAATATCTCAAAAACTATTTCATAAAACGAAAACAAATAAAAAATAAACAGTGACATTGAGGAATACTCTATACGAGTACCTCAAAAACAGACAAACAATCATAAATTACAAAAACAAAAAAAAACCGTAAGCAAAAAAACACAAAAAGTGCCCTTGAGGAATACTCTATATGAGTGCCTCAAATACAAAAAATTATGAAGTGAGTTCTACCGGCAGAAATGCCTATTTAACTGTGAGTTTTGAAGCTCTTAATGAAAAAAATAGAAATAATAAATCTAATGAGTGTTTTTTTTAACGACAAAGCCAATATTTCGTCAGCGATCAACTTCGCTTTGTCCAATGCCAAATAGTAGTGATTCATTAACATTACAATTGCCTAGTACTTCTTCATATAAGTCAGTAATATCATCCCCTTCAGGCTCGTATTCATCACTTAACAAAGTTATCACTACAGATAACAGTATTTCAAAACCCAAGGTGCAAGTCGGTATGGACAGATATATAACCGTGGGGTAAAGCGTTGCCGAAGGCCGAATTCTTCAACAATTTCATCCGCTCCACAGATGTCTAGAGATAACAGCGCATCCTCAACTAATCGCCAAAACCGTTTTAAAATTTTGCAAGATGAGAACGACAAACCCGATGTATCGTCGAATAAAACATCCAAGCCGCCACCAATCTACTTGAGAGGGAAAAATTCAAATGCCCTTATTAAAAAATTAATTTCGGTCATTGGTGAAAATAAATTCCACATTGTCCCAATAAAACGTGGCAACATCGATGAAACGAAAATTCAAATTTATGACGAAAAGGATTTCCGCAAAATGGTTTCTGAATTTGAAACAAAGAAAACAATCTTCTACACATGCCAGCTTAAGAGCGCTAAAGGCCTGCAGATCGTATTGAAGGGCATAGATTCTTATTTTGTCCCTGAAGAAATAAAAGATGCACTCGACCTCCAGGGATTTAAGGTAAAGAATGTATCTAACAAAATGAACAGAGAAAAGTTACCCGAACTCCTATTTCGTGTTGAACTGGAGCCGAATGATATACAGTTGAAAAAAAACGAGACTCATCCTATTTATAGCCTAAAATACCTTTTGTACAGAAAAATCACAGTTGAAGAGCCACATAAGCGTGCAGGTCCCGTGCAGTGTCATAATTGCCAAGAATATGGCCATACAAAAGCTTACTGCAATTTACCTACAGTGTGTGTTATCTGCGGTGAATTGCACGGTACTGCAAATTGTACCAAACCAAAAGATCAAGCGGAAAAAAATGCAGTAATTGTGGAGGTAATCACACCGCTAACTACAGAGGATGTCCTGTGTACTCTTTCGTCAGGCAGGCTATGGTGCAAAAACCTAAATTAGCTCCAGCTCAACCATTAAACGCGTACTCCGCCACTTTTGCTCAAGTGAGCCAACCAGTTACTTCACGTGTATCGTATGCCGATGCTGCTAAGGCTAGTTCTATTCCCACACAAAATGTTTCACAGCCAAATAATTCAACGAATGCAAATTCAAGCTTTAACTTTAGTCGCCTTGAAGCTACTATTGAGAATCTGGTGCTAACTATACACAACTTTACAACAAATGACTACCATGATGCAAGAAACGCTGAGAATGCAGAATACTCTGCTTCAAGCATTCATTAAAAAGCCATGAACACATTAAAAAAATGAACTGTAACACTTCCTTACGGAAAAAATATTGATATAATGTTGGTCTCTGAGACACATAGAAGCTTTTTCAAAGTAAATGGCTACACTATGTATGATACAAAGGACCCTAGAGGGAGAGCATGCGGTGGATCTGCAATTCTAATTAAGTCAAGACTCAAGCACTATATGCTTGACAACATTTGTGAAGAACATCTACAAGCAACAAATATCTGCATTGAAAATTTTTGTACAAATTTCGTGATATCTTCAATTTACAGACAGGAAGTCCTGGATGCTACCTTTTCGTCTGATTCGGTAGCCGATAGGATCATGAATTGGCGTGTACTTCAGGAACATTCCTTTTCTGATCATAGGTTTATTGAGTTTAGTATTAGGGAGCGGGCACCTGTGGTAGAAATCTCCCGAAATATTAGGCAGACAAACTGGCGTCTGTATAGGACCATTTTTTCTAGACAATTAGGAGTGATTGGAGACTCGTCACTTTTAGAAACTTCTGATTTGGATTGTGAGGTTGATAACATTACTACAATCTTCAAAAATGCAAGAGAGTCGTCTTGCCCTTTGAATAAGCCAAGGGGGAAAAAGAAACCGCCTTGGTGGAATAGAGAGTTACAATTGTGTAGGTGTACATGTAGAAAACTCTTCAATAAGGCTAAATCATCCAGAAATGAACTGGACTGGATAGCTTATAAGGGTAAATTAAAAGAGTATAAAAAGCAGATAAGAATCGCTAAAAATACAACATGGAAGAAGTTTTGTGAAAATATTGAAAATATTTCAGAAGCCTCTCGCATGAGAAAAATTTTGTCCGCTACTCCCTGCACCCTGGGGTATTTGAAGAATCCCAATGGGACGTGGACTACATCCAGCGAGGAGTCGTTAAGAACCCTGCTGGACACTCATTTTCCGGGTAACTCAGTGTCTGAGATTCAGACATCTGATCCTTACCCCATACCTGCGGAAAATATATCTGACATCGTCAATATGCAGACATTAAATTGGGCTCTGAGAAGTTTCAAGCCTTACAAGTCACCAGGACCTGACGGTATCATACCGGCTGAGATATGGAAAGTATCGAATCTCGTAGCCCCAAGGCTACTGAGAATTTACACCAGTTGTCTAAAACTGGGTTATGTTCCTGAAAAGTGGAGGGAAGCGAGAGTGGTCTTTATACCGAAGGCTGGTAAAAGCTCTCACACCACACCGAAGGACTTCAGACCTATAAGTCTATCATCCTTTCTTCTGAAAACATTAGAAAGGATGGTTGATCATTATATCCGCAAAACCATCAATAGTAAACTACTTTCCCCGCATCAAAATGCATATCAAACGGGAAAGTCAACAGAATCGGCTCTACATGAGCTGGTTGGCACGATAGAGAAATCTCTTTCTGTAGGTGAATATACCTTTGTAGCCTTCGTGGATATTGAGGGGGCTTTTAATAATATATCTCTAGATGCGATAATTGAGGCATTGTCGAATCTGGGGGTTGGCGCGGGATTGTGTAAGTGGGTTCAAAATCTACTAACTCACCGTAGGATAACTGCGGCTCTAGGAGCTTCTAGGCAGACCCGCTTTGTAAATAGGGGTACACCACAGGGAGGAGTTCTTTCACCACTATTGTGGAATTTAGCTCTGAATCCTGTGCTGCTATCTCTGGAATCGCGGGGGTGCAGAATCGTTTTTTATGCTGATGATGTGGCAATAGCTGTAAGAGGAAAATTCCTCACAACATTAAGGGACATCCTACAGGATGGTCTTTCATATTTAACAAAATGGGCGGAGAAACGTGGGCTCGCCGTTAATCCTAATAAAACGGAACTAGTCCTTTTCTCCAGGAAGTATAAGATACCTGATTTCCGGCCTATAACACTTAATAATACGCAGATAAAAGTGTCCAACACTGCAAAATATCTGGGTGTTATTCTTGATTCAAAGCTGAGTTTCAAAGCGAATATTGTAGAAAGAGTGAAAAAAGCAACAATTTCACTATATCTATGCAAAAAATCCATTGGGAAGAATTGGGGTATTACCCCAAAGATTGTTCATTGGATCTATACTGCAATAGTACGTCCAATTCTCATGTATGGCATCATCGTGTGGTGGCCATCCCTGGAGAAAAAGACGTATCTACACACCTTACACAAGGTGCAAAGACTTGCATCCTTGTATGTAACCAGTGCTATTCGCACCACTCCTACGGATGCACTGGGGATGCTTCTTCATCTACTACCATTAGATCTAGTAGGGAAGGAGATGGCAACGTCCTCGGCAATCCGTCTTAGATGTGTTTCTCTGTGGAACGGAAATGGAACCGGCCACTGCAGAATACTAGATGGTGAAGTTAGGGGATGGAGGATTGACCAAACCTCCCCTGCTCTACTACACGAACGTCTTTATAAAACCTGGATACCATCTACAGAAATGTGGATGAATGGAAAGAAAAGAAGAAAAAGCGTTAATTTTTATACCGACGGCTCTAAAACACATGAGGGTGTGGGCTATGGGGTCTTTTCGAGGGCTTTAGGTCTTCGCATTGCAAGGCGACTTCCAGATCACTGCAGTGTCTTTCAGGCAGAGATCCTTGCTATAAGAGAAGTTGCGAACTGGTTAAAAGTGAATGTCACTTCAACGACTTTAATTAACATTTACACCGATAGTCGAGCAGCTATTATGGCCCTTGAATCCTCGCTTCTAAGAACAACAACAGCCCTCGACTGCCGATCATCTCTAAATGAGATGGCAGAGCAGTTTGATATTAGGATCATCTGGATCCCGGGGCATAGAGGCTTACAGGGGAATTCTAGGGCTGACGAGCTTGCTAGAATTGGGACAACCTTACAGGTTCCACCGGATTTGGAATGTGTAGGTCTACCCCTAATCTCTTGCAAGCTCAGACTTAGGCGCAAGACAGAGGATGAAACAACAAGGTGGGTCACAAGAAATGATTGCGTGATCACAAGGCAGTTATGGACTCACCTAAATAGGGAAGGTACGGATTACCTAATTTCAAAGAATAGGAAACAAATCTCGATTCTAGTGTCCGTGTTAACCGGACACTGTCTCATAGGCAGGCATGCACAAAGGCTAAGGGTTGAACACAACGACTTTTGCCGTAGCTGCCAAGATATTGATGAAGAGGAAAGCATAGAACATTTTCTTTGTCACTGTCCTGGACTTGCAGGAAAGAGAATGGCCACAATGGGCGCTCTTGAATTCAGGGAACTTTCTGACGTTGCTGGTGTTAAACTTCAACGTATTAGCAGCTTTATACTGAGCTCTGGATGGTTCGACGGTGGGGACTCCGCATAAGCAGAGTCTCCGTGGTATCACAATGGACCAAAACGGTCTAAGTGAGTCCGGGTTTCTGACTGCCACCCCTACCTAACCTAACCTAACCTAATTTACTCCCCTCCCAGATTATCAATCACTGAGGACCAATACGAGAAATTCTACAAATCTCTTGGACCTTGTTTCGTAGCAGCTGGCGACTACAATGCTAAGCATACGATCTAGGGTTCGCGTCTTATTACGCCTAGAGGTAGGGCGTTGTTCAACACAATTTCAAAAATGGGCTTGGATGTTATTTCGAGTGGGAAACCTACTTACTGGCCTACTGACGTACGAAAAATTCCGGATGTTATAGATTTCGGCGTCATAAAAAGTATTTCTAGGGAATTAATTCACGTTGAAGCTTCCCTAGATCTCTCGTCCGATCACTCTCCCATGATCGTTACAATCCGTAGCCCACTGAGAAGCGCTTTACCTCACCCATATGTCAAGATGATAAATCGTGTTAATTGGCTGGGATTCAAAAAATATCTTAGTAGTCATTGCTCGGAAAATATTACGCTAAGAACACCCAATGATATTGAATCTAACATTGCAAATCTTAACGAGAATATTAAACAAGCTTCTGAACATGCCACTACCTCCCATTCGCATACTGGGTTCAATAAAATTTCTCCTACAGACGTTGAACATCTCGTACGTGAAAAAAGAAGAGCTAGAAGGGAATGGCAACAGCATAGATCACCTCAACACAAAATCAGTTTTAAAGAGTGCACTAAACGACTCCAAGAGTTGCTTGCATCTAAAAAAAACTGCATCTTTTCTGGAAGGCCTTGATGTCACACCAGCATCTAATTACTCTTTGCGGCGCGCTGCTTAAAAGCTTAAAACACCCGTTGAGTTTAAGCCACCTCTGCGCACATCTACCGGAGGTTGGGCAAGAAGCGATACTGAAAAAAGTAACATATTTGCTGAGCATTTAAAATCCGTATTTACACCAAATACATGTATCGGTGTTGCTGATTTGCCGAGTGTAGTTGCTCTAACCCCTCGACCCTTAAAATTTACGATGTGTGATGTACAAAAACTAATTGCCGAACTTAACCCGAAAAAAGCTCCCGGTATGGATGGAATTAGTAACCAGATGCTGATTAAGTTACCAATAAGTTTACTGTCAACAATGTCAAAGCTTTTTGAAAAGCTACTCATGACAAGACTGTCTTCAATTTTAACTGATAATGGGTGCATCCCGGACCATCAATTTGGTTTTAGAAGCCAGCAGAGCACCATTGAGCAAACGCATAGATTGGTTCAATTTATCAGAAAAACATTTGAGGAAAAGAAGTATTGTTCTGCCCTGTTTATTGATGTTTCTCAGGCATTTGATAAAGTGTGGCATGAAGGCCTGATTTTGAAATTGAAGACATACTTACCAATAAACATTCTAAATCTTTTGGAAAGTTACATTCTTGCACGAAAATTTACAGTTGTGGAAGGACACTTTATGAGTATGCCTGAAACTATCTCATCCGGTGTGCCACAGGGGAGTATACTGGGGCCATTTTTATATTTGATTTATACTTGTGATATGCCTGTGAGCAGTAGTATCCACACTTCTACATTTGCCGACGATACCGCCTGCCTTAGTATGCAGGAAAACCCTGATGAGGCATCCCGAAAACTCCAGGAACACATTAGCCAGATGGAACTATGGTTAAACTTATGGAGAATTAAGGTAAATGAACAAAAGTGTGTCCATCTAACATTTACCTTACGAAGAGATACTTGTTCCCCCATTCGGATTAATAATCAAGTTGTTCCTCAACATTCACATGAGAAATATCTTGGTATACACCTCGATCGACGGCTTACATGGAAACATTACATTGACTATAAGTTAACTCAAATGAAACTAAAATTAACTCAGGTACATTGGCTGATTGGCAGAAATTCAACACTCAGCCTAGACTGTAAACTTTTAATATACAAGTCGCTTTTAAAACCAATATGGTGTTACGGTATCCAGTTATGGGGCACTGCTTCTGCTTCCAATGTAGAGAGAATTCAACCAAGACAAAACAAAATTTTAAGGTTAATAACATCTGCTCCATGGTACATTAAGAATTCAAATATACATCGTGATTTAAATATGCCACTAGTGACTAAAGAAATTGCAAAATACGCAGGTAAATATCTAACAAAACTGGAGCCACATCCTAATCCGCTTGCTCGTAATATTTTGAACTTTACTGGACACATCCGCTTAAAAAAGAGAGATACAAGGGCTCTAATACTAAACACTCCGAATGAAGTTGCTTGAAAATTTTGTTTTTTGCTTATCACTACTCATGTATTATTTACAAATATCACTTAGTTAGATTTAAGATTTGAATACTTATTGTTAGTTCATAATTGAAGATACAATAAATAAAAAAAAACATGCATAAAAAAAATATAAAACAAAATTTAACCTTGATTTTTGAATTCACCGACAGAAAATACATAAACATCATATGTACATTTTTGGGGTAAACTTGTGTTATTTTATAAAAACTAATTAGTAATTTCAATCCTTATTGAATGAAATATTTTTATTAATTAATGTGAGTTTCTAAAGAAGAGAAGAAAAATTAAACTTAGACTTTAAGCTGGGGGAAATACCGATACTTTTCTGTGCAGCCACGCACTTCATCAGCACCCTAGTCTATCGAGTTGGGTAGAGATTCTTATGAACATCAGCTATTTAACTTAAATTTTCAATGAAAGGGAATATTAGAAACGATTGTTGTGATTTGATTTACCTTTGGTAAACACATTCATAAGTATCACTATAAATTTTCTTTTTTTCTATTTTTCTATTTATGTTAGCACGAAATTACATTACTCTACCTGAGTATGTTTAATTATTCTTCCTTATCTCTTACGATCATCACGTTAATTATTTTTACTTATTCGATCTACCATCGGTACATGCAAGTAAGTGTTATTGCAGTGGCTTTATGTGACTTGGTTGTTGCATTCTACTCTTTTTATTTGGCTTTCCAGCATTCTGAAACTGTGATTGCCAAGTGAACAGTGATTGCCAAGTGAACATATTTTTTCACGTGCCCATGATTAATTAATTAGTGAGACATTTGTAAATTTTAATTGGACTTTAGTGATTTTTAATCAGAAATAATTTTTAGTCAGGCCTAAGTTCAGTAATTTCAATTCTTATTGAATGAAATATTTTTATTAAATAAAAACTGTAGAATGCAACAACAAAGTAACAAAATTCCCAAACTTCATATGTATCTAAAAATCAAACAGAATATTATTATTATGTGAATATATTTATTTTTGCGTAGGCTATTTTTGGTCAGTTTTCTTAGTTATTAAGATGCAAATAAAACAAATCTATTTCATCTTTTTTCTCAACGTTTCGTCAGCTTTTTTCCGACGTCTTGAGGAGAATTTTTTTTATTAAGCTCTATCAAAAAATTACAAAATGTTTGTTATTTATAGTTTTGTGTACTTTAATTTGAAATTTATTTGCTTGTGGTTTAGCTTGGTCTTTATACGTATTTCATTAGCGCTTAAACCAAATCATCAGTAGACTTCAACCACAAATTTTGAACAGTTTTGTGTACGTTATATTAGTTTTTATGCTGTACTCACGATTCTTCAGTTACATTACTAAATAAATTATAAAACTGGACATCACGAACAATTAAGTGTATAATTAAAATAATAATAAATAAAAGAAAATATCACAGGCGAACTTAAAAACTAATATCACAGAACTTAACTTGTCAGGTTATTGCAATGGCATATTGTTGTTTAGTATTATCTATGTCTTCTTTGGTGTTTATAGATTTCTTTATGCGTTGTTGTATCCGTAGACTTTCTAGTGTATACCTTTTGTTCGTTTTCTTTTCTCTGTCTAGTATTTTCACTCCTTTAAAATTTATTTTATGTTTCGTTTCTTTCGCGTGTTGGGCTAGAACCCATTTCCTTTATTTATATCAGCTTCATGTTTGATATTCTAGTCCCAAGTTTCCGTTTTGTTCTTCGTACATATACTTTGTTACACCTTTCCACTTCATTTTCTTGCCAAATGATCTCATATACAACGTTGTCTGTTTCTAGTTTGTCCAAATTTTTTCTTTCCCGTGTAAATAGATGCCTCAGTGTTTTGTTGGATCTGTGAGTGTTTGTTTTTTTTGTCTGTGTTTTTATGTTTTGAGATGCAACAACAATAGTCACACACAGATCCAACAAAAGGCATCTATTTACGCGGGAAAGAACAAAATTCGACAAACTAGAAACAAACAACGTTGTATATGAGATCACTTGTCAAGGAAATGAAGTGGAAAGAAAGGTGTAACAAATTTATTATTATTAACAATATTGCAATGTTGTCTATGAAACATATTCACTCGAAAGTTTGAAGGGAGCATCGAACTCATACATAGCAACATTTATGACGTTATTGATTTCGACTCTCTTAACTCAATGCATATGGACGATGCATAATAAATAAATATGACTCACAATGCGAAATTCGCATACGAGGTTGTCTGTTTGTTTCTCTGTTGCTTATTGTTGTTTGTTTTTTTTTGTGGAATTGAAAAACAAGCCTATTTATTACTATTGTATACTACTTGTAAACTGTTTAATGACTAAACTTTGAAATAAACACACATACATGAGCTAAAAGAGTTAAATCAATGCGAGTACTATAAGTACTTTCCTGAAATAAGAAAACAAACTGAAGTGCTTTGCAAGTGTGAGTGTGGTATGAATATGAATGTCAACGTCGCATTGATATTTATTTCGACTTATTTATATTGTTGGATCTGTGTGTGACTATTGTTGTTGCATCACAAAACATTAAAACATATGGTAAATGATGCGACAACAATAGTCACACACAGATCCAACAAAACACTGAGGCATCTATTTACACGGGAAAGAAAAAATTTGGACAAACTAGAAACAGACAACGTTGTATATGAGATCACTTGTCAAGAAAATGAAGTGGAAAGGTGTAACAAAGTATATGTACGAACAACAAAACGGAAACTTGGGACTAGAATATCCAAACATGAAACTGATATAAATAAAGGAAATGGGTTCTAGCCCAACACGCGAAAGAAACGAAACATAAAATAAATTTTACAGGAGTGAAAATACTAGACAGAGAAAAGAAAACGAACAAAAGGTATACACTAGAAAGTCTACGGATACAACAACGCATAAAGAAATCTATAAACACCAAAGAAGACATAGATAATACTAAACAACAATATGCCATTGCAATAACCTGACAAGTTAAGTTCTGTGATATTAGTTTTTAAGTTCGCCTGTGATATTTTCTTTTATTTATTATTATTTTAATTATACACTTAATTGTTCGTGATGTCCAGTTTTATAATTTATTTAGTAATGTAACTGAAGAATCGTGAGTACAGCATAAAAACTAATATAACATACATAAAACTATAAATAACAAACATTTTGTAATTTTTTGATAGAGCTTAATAAAAAAAATTCTCCTGAAGACGTCGGAAAAAAGCTGACGAAACGTTGAGAAAAAAGATGAAATAGATTTGTTTTTTTTGCATCTTAATAACTAAAAAAACTGACCAAAAATAGCCTACGCAAAAATAAATATATTCACATAATAATAATATTCTGTTTGATTTTTAGATATATATGAAGTTTGGGAATTTTGTTACTTTGTTGTTGCATTCTACAGTTTTTATTTAATAAAAATATTTCATTCAATAAGAATTGAAATTACTGAACTTAGGGCTGACTAAAAATTATTTCTGATTAAAAATCACTAAAGTTCAATTCAAATTTACAAATGTCTCACTTAATTAATCATGGGCACGTGAAAAAATATGTTCACTTGGCAATCACTGTTCACTTGGCAATCACAGTTTCAGAATGCTGGAAAGCCAAATAAAAACTGTAGAATGCAACAACAAAGTAACATAAGGCACTGCAATAATACTTACTAGCATGTACCGATGGTACATCGAATAAGTAAAAATAATTAATGTGATGATCGTAAGAGATAAGGAAGAATAATTAAACATACTCAGGTAGAGTAATGTAATTTCGTGCTAACTTAAATAGAAAAATGGAAAAACAGAAAATTAATAGTGATACTTATGAATGTGTTTACCAAAGGTAAATCAAATCACAACAATCGTTTCTAATATTCCCTTTCATTGAAAATTTAAGTTAAATAGCTGATGTTCATAAGAATCTCTACCCAACTCGATAGACTAGGGTGCTGATGAAGTGCGTGGCTGCACAGAAAAGTATCGGTATTTCCCCCAGCTTAAAGTCTAAGTTTAATTTTTCTTCTCTTCTTTAGAAACTCACATTAATTAATAAAAATATTTCATTCAAACCTATGGCCAACCATTGGTCAATCAGACCTCTAACGCAGGGTTCCGGTTCACCCGACTAAAGTCACAATTTTTTTTAGCGGTCTGCGACTTTTTGTGAGACTTTTTTATCACCGACTTTTTTAATTTTGTTGGGACTTTTTACCCTTTTTTGTGAAGGTTCTCAAAACACTTAACTTGCAGTAAATTAGAAGTTTTCTGACTATTTTTATCAAAAAAATCGTCAAAATAACGTCGGCAAAATTTAAAAGCAATTCACAGGTTATTGTGTTAATTTGCAAATGTATTTGCAATCATTCAAATGTATACAAGAAATTTTTCACAAATTTTCAGAAGTTGCAAAGAAATTATTGTGGCTGGTTATAAAGATGAAATCAATATTAATACCATGTTCACACGGACAGCAATTATCGAGGTTCACTCTCTCATTCACGGTTCGCGGTCGAATCTCGATTGAATTAACATGGTTCGCCATAAAAATTTTTGAGAGCGAACAAACTTGGTTCATTTTGAACCTTGCTGTGAACCATGCAGAAATTGCTATCATCCCTAGTCTTGATAACAAATTATCGCTAATTTATCTGAACTAGCTATCAAAATAAAATGAGTACACATATAAACATACACATGCACACATGAGTAAATAAAAAACAAACCACTGGCAAAACGTTTATACTTTGCCTTCTTTTGGCTAACAAAACCCAATTACACTTGCAGTAGCCCCCTCTGGGATTGCTGCTACCCTATTAGAGGGAGGAAGATCTGCTCATTCTGCCCTAAAACTACCTTAAAACTTACAAATGGTAGATGAGCCAAAATGTTATTATTTGGGCTAAATGTACAATGGCTCACAAACGATCATTAGAGGCACTTGACAGAACATTAAGACTTGCGAAATAATCAACCAAACGCTGCCATATAATTGGTCACGTAAGAGATAGAGTAAATATGATCAAAACTGATTTGCAGCGAAGGGTTGGGGCAACAAAAATGTGGCAGATGTTAAGGGCCTATCTTCCCTCATTTGCCCGCTAGGTGGCCTAAAAGTTGGCCAAAAAGTCGCATTACTTCTAAGGGGTGCTGTGGGGAGTGCGTGTGGCGCATCTGGCTAAAACTCGGGGATATTTTGGGACACCTCTTACCTTTCAAAAAATATATGGGGGAAGTTCGTGTCAGTTTCGATCTGCCCACAACTACCCTAAATATGTTTGGAAAGTATGTTTGCCTGGAGTTATATATTATATACATAATGCTATTATATGTATTAATATTTTTACCAATATATTTATTACTACTCCTATTAATACACAATCACAATGTTATTTATTAATTATTACTATTATTATGATTCTAACTGTTTTACACTTTAATGAATATTATAACTTTATAGAAAATAAGATATTCATAAAACAAAAACTTCATTTTAAAACTTAAAAAAAATTCATTATTATATAAATATATTTGATATTAAAAAGATAATTTTTATTTGTTTAAAATATCCATACATACATACATATATATATATATATATATATATATATATAAATAAAGATTCATATATTTAAAAAAAAAGAAATTCTTACAATTAATTAACTGGCACAGTCGGTATTCTCGAACGAAATAAAATAACAAACGAGAAAAAAAAACTTTAAATCGGTTTCTTAAAAAAAACCAATAACTTTATTTTAAAATCAAAAAGATGTTTTCTGTGACCTTGTGAATGTGTGCAGATAAAAGACTTACTTAATCAGAGTAAAATTATATTTATTTTCGAAACTGAAAAAGAAAAACTGGAAAATAAATAAGCAAAGAGAGATCATTACATTAAAAATACGTAACATTCAAAGCAAAAAAAACATTGAAAACAAACAACAATTTCAAGAATCGAAACTACAATAAAAAGGTAAACATGGAATTAAATGCATTTCAAATACTGGAAATTCCAAAATACGTTGATGTTAAACTACTACACGCTAACATAACACTAATTAATAACAATAACCCTATAAATTGGAACGACATAACAATAATTTTAAGAATTAATTTTAATGTAGCTGAAAGCATAGAAAGTATTGTTAATAGAATAAAAAACCGTAGAGATAAGAGCTAGCATTAATGATTTGTATGAATACATGTTAAAACTCCTTACAAAACTAAATTTGAAATCAAGTGTTGATATAGATGTTCAATGGTTCAATAGTAAGAATAACGAGACAATGGTTTTAAAAATTTTCATTAGTAAATTACCCAGTGAACCAAAACTAGTACTTAATTCTAGAAATCCACACACTTTATTGAAGGCAAAATAAATTTTAATTGAAACGGAATATTTTTGTCAAAAATGTCATCAACTACAATCTTATTCATCCAAAAATTTTAATGGTAATATAAAAAAAAAATTTTTTTCCAAATTACAACAATGGAAATAATTTGCCATATTCCCAATCTTTTACTAATGCAAATAGATATAATAATAATTCACAAACACAAGATAACCATAAACAATTTACTGATAAAAGAAGTAACTACAATCATAATTTTAATAATAATAATTCAAAAAATTTTCAAAATAATCAAAACAGTTTAACTGATGTAGATCAATATGGACAATACAGATCAAGAGACTTTTCTTACCCACAAAACGTTTCTTCGAATACTAGATTAAATACACAAAACCAATCTAGACATTTTTTAATCAAAAACCTTACGAGTAATTTCCAACAAGATAATTTTAATAATCCAACACCAATGGAAGTAGATAAAATTGAAACTTCGAATTTTTAGTTAGTGGCGGCAGAATTGTTAGAAAAAAATCTACTCCAATAAAATTATTGAATAATACAGGCTCAGGGACAATTTTAATCAAAAATGGTTTATTCCATAATTCTTTTAGAAGTGAACTTGAGCATCCCATTACATTAAATACAATCTGCTCAAAGACTATTACTGTTTCAAAAGTTACAATACCACTTTTTAAAGAATTTAATCGTCCAAATTCTAAAATAGAAATGTTAGAAATATATAGTGAATTTGATGGGATTATAAGTTGCAACTTATTGAAACCATTAGGAGCTAAGATTGATTTCATATTGATTGATAATATATTAACAACAAATGAAGCGAAAATTCCCATTATATTTGAAAATAAATCTGAAGAAACTTTAAAACATGAGACTCCATAATTGAAATAAACTTTAGTAAACCAAAAATAGATTTTTTAATGCAAAAATTAACAAATGAAAATTTGAACGAAGAAGAAATTAATCTTCTCATTAAAATAATTAGATTTCAAAAATATTTTTTAAATTGATGGAGATAATCTATCTGCAGCTTGCAAGTATAGACACAAAATTCCAACTGCAAACGACATACCTGTTTATTCAAAAGCATATCGCTACCCAGAAGTACATAAATTAGAAGTAGATAAACAAATTAAGGAAATGTTGGAATTAGGAATAATAACCAAATCTAATAGTCCGTATAATGCTCCAGTATGGGTTGTTCCTAAAAAAATTTGATAATTCTGGACAACAAAAATGTGGTTATTGATTATAGGAAATTAAATGTTACGATTGAAGACAAATTTCCAATACCTAATAGCAAGATTTATTTTCAAAATTAGGAAATTCACAATATTTTAGTACAATTGATTTAGCAAAAGGATTCCATCAAATTTTAATTTCACCGAAAGATAGACATAAGACTGCATTTTCAACACCGACCGGACATTATGAATTTAATAGAATGCCATTTGGTTTAAAAAATTCTCCGGCATCATTTCAACGTATGATGAATGAGATACTTCAGGGTTATATAAACAATAAATGTGTAGTATATTTAGATGACATTCTAATATTTTCGACATCCCTTGAAGAACATGTTTTATCTCTAAGACAAATTTTGAAAAGATTATCTGAATATAATCTTAAAGTTCAAATAGATAAATGCTTATCCCCAATTCGATAAATTATTTGTATTAACAACAGACGCCAGCGATAAGGCCTTAGGTGCAGTATTATCCCAAAATGGTCACCCAATAGCCTTTTCATCACGAACATTAAACAAGCATGAGTTGAATTATAGTACTATTGAAAAAGAATTACTAGCAATAATTTGGCCAGTAAAATATTTTAGACCATACTTATTCGGGAGAAATTTCAAAATACAAACGGACCACAGACCACTAGTATGGCTGAACTCAATTAAGGAACCGAACATGAAATTACAGAGATGGAAGATACAACTAAATGAATATGATTTCGAAATAGAATATATTAAAGGAAAGACTAACAAAGTAGCAGATTATCTGAATCGTCTTAATGTTAATGTATTAACAGAAGAAAAAGAAGATATTCAATCGAATCTATCCACAATTCACATCACAAAAAAAAATGTAAATGACCACATATCAATATCTGAAACGCCTATAAACATTTATAGGAATCAAATTATAATAATTCAAGGAAATGGTTACAAATACAAGAAGAAAATTTTATATAAAAGCAGAATTAGACATACTATAACAATAAATGAATATTTTGAAGAACAGATTTTAAAATTTTTAAAACAAATTTTCCCTTTAAGAGGAACTGTAGCAATTTTTTGCGTAAATTTAGATATTTTAAAAATTTTCAAAGGACTTTAGTACAATATTTTTCAAACTCTCAAAATGTTAAATTTTTGAGTTGTTTAAAATTTCTAAAAGATATTTTTAGTAAAGAAATACTTTTGGAACAAATAGAAAAATATCATACTGATAAGAACTTATTGAAACCATCAGGAGCTAAGATTTTTTTTTAATACATTTATTAATTTATTGTATCTTCAATTATGAACTAACAATAAGTATTCAAATCTTAAATCTAAAATACAAGTATTAGGCCCGACCACTGTCGGACATAAACTTAGTGATGGTTATAAATAATACATAAGTAGTGATAATCAAAAAAAAGGAGAAAAAATATTTTCAGGCAATCCCATTAGGAGTGTTGAGTATAAGAGCCCTTGTGTCCCTCTTTTTCAGGCGGACGTGACCAGTAAAATTCAAGATGAGTTTTGTTAAATATTTGCCTGCGTATTTTGCAATTTCTTCTATCACTAGTGGCATATTCAAATCACGATGTATATTTGAATTTTTGATGAACCATGGAGCCGATGTTATCAAACGTAAAATTTTGTTTTGGCTTCGTTGGATTCTCTCGACATTGGAGGCTGAAGCAGTGCCCCATAACTGAATTCCGTATCACCATATTGGCTTCAAAAGCGACTTGTATACTAAAAGTTTGCAGTCTAGGCTGAGTGTTGAATTTCTACCAATCAGACAATATATCTGAGTTAGTTTAAGTTTCATTTGTATTAGCTTTGAGTCAATATGGTGTTTCCATGTAAGTCGTCGATCAAGGTGTATACCAAGGTATTTTACATGTGAATGTTGAGGAACAGCTTGATTGTTGATTCGAATTGGGGAACAAGTATCTCTTCGCATGGTAAATGTTACCTGAACACACTTTTGCTCGTTTACCTTAATTCTCCAAAATTTTAACCATAGTTCCAGTTGTGTAATATGTTCTTGTAGATATAGGGAAGGCTCGTGAGGGTTTTCGTGCATACTTAGGCAGGCTCTATCATCGGTAAACGTAGATGTATGGATATTATCAAAGGCATATCACAAGTATAAATCAAATATAAAAATGGCCCCAGTATACTCCCCTGTGGCACACCGGATGAGATAGTTTCAGGCATACTCATAAAGTCTCCTTCCACAACTGTAAATTTTCGTGCAACAATGTAACTTTCCAAAAGATTTAGAATGTTTATTGGTAAGTATGTCTTCAATTTCAAAATCAGGCCTTCATGCCACACTTTATCAAATGCCTGAGAAACATTAATAAACAGGGCAGAACAATACTTCTTTTCTAAAAAAAAATGCGTTTGCTCAATGGTGCTATGCTGGCTTCTAAAACCAAATTGATGGTCCAGGACGCACCCATTATCAGTTAAAATTGATGACATTTTTGTCATGAGTAGCTTTTCAAAAACCTTTGACATTGTTGACAATAAACTTATTGGCCTATATGACTCAGCCTTGGTAAGATCTTTACCTGGCTTTGGAATCATTTTAACCTTGGCAAGCTTCCAGCAGTCTGGATAATACTCCAGTCGTAAAATGGCATTAAAAATGAATAAAGGGATTTTAATTGCAGTACGAGGTAACTTAATCAGCATCTGGTTACTAATTCCATCCATACCGGCAGCTTTTTTCGGCTTGAGTTCGGCAATTAGTTTTTGTACATCACACATCGTAAATTTTAAGGGTCGAGGGGGTAGAGCAACTACACTCGGCAAATCAGCAACACCGATACATGTATTTGGTGTAAATACGGATTTTAAATGCTCAGCAAATATGTTACCTTTTTCAGTATCGCTTCTTGCCCAACCTCCGGTAGATGTGCGCAGAGGTGGCTTAAACTCAACGGGTGTTTTAAGCTTTTAAGCAGCGCGCCACAAAGAGTAATTAGATGCTGGTGTGACATCAAGACCTTCCAGATAGCTTTTAAAATATGCAGTTTTTTTTAGATGCAAGCAACTCTTGGAGTCGTTTAGTGCACTCTTTAAATCTGATTTTGCGTTGAGGTGATCTGTGCTGTTGCCATTCCCTTCTAGATCTTCTTTTTTCACGTACGAGATGTTCAACGTCTGTAGAATAAATTTTATTGAACCCAGTATGCGGATGGGAGGTAGTGGCATGTTCAGAAGCTTGTTTAATATTCTCGTTAAGATTTGCAATGTTAGATTCAATATCATTGGGTGTTCTTACCGTAATATTTTCCGAGCAATGACTACTAAGATATTTTTTGAATCCCAGCCAATTAACACGATTTATCATCTTGACATATGGATGAGGTAAAGCTCTTTTTAGTGGGCTACAGATTGTAACGATCATGGAAGAGTGATCAGACGAGAGATCTAGGGAAGCTTCAACGTGAATTAATTCCCTAGAAATACTTTTTATGACGCCTAAATCTATAACATCCGGAATTTTTCGTACGTCAGTAGGCCAGTAAGTAGGTTCCCCACTCGAAATAACATCCAAGCCCATTTTTGAAATTGTGTTGAACAACGCCCTACCTCTAGGCGTAATAAGACGCGAACCCCAAAACGTATGCTTAGCATTGTAGTCGCCAGCTGCTACGAAACAAGGTCCAAGAGATTTGTAGAATTTCTCGTATTGGTTCTCAGTGATTGAAAATCTAGGAGGGGAGTAAATTGAAGATATCACGAAATTTGTACAAAAATTTTCAATGCAAATATTTGTTGCTTGTAGATGTTCTTCACAAATGTTGTCAAGCATATAGTGCTTGAGTCTTGACTTTATTAGAATTGCTGATCCACCGCATGCTCTCCCTCTAGGGTCCTTTGTATCATATAAAGTGTAGCCACTCATTTTAAAGAGGCTTCTAGAAGTCAAATGAGTCTCAGAGACCAACATTATATCAATATCTTTTTCCGTAAGGAAGTGTTCAAGTTCATTTTTATGTTGGCGAATGCCGTTTGCGTTCCAGAAACATATTTTTAACGTGTTCATGGCTTGTTAATTAATGCTTGAAGCAGAGTATTCTCATTCTCAGCATTTCTTGCATCATGGTAGTCATATTTGTTGTAAAGTTGTTTATAATTAGCACCAGATTCTCAATAGTAGCTTCAAGGCGACTAAAGTTAAAGCTTGAATTTGCATTCGTTGAATTATTTGGCTGTGAAACATTTTGTGTGGGAATAGAACTAGCCTTAGCAGCATCGGCATACGATACACGTGAAGTAACTGGTTGGCTCACTTGAGCAAAAGTGGCGGAGTACGCGTTTAATGGTTGAGCTGGAGCTAATTTAGGTTTTTGCACCATAGCCTGCCTGACGAAAGAGTACACAGGACATCCTCTGTAGTTAGCGGTGTAATTACCTCCACAATTACTGCATTTTTTTCCGCTTGATCTTTTGGTTTGGTACAACTTGCAGTACCGTGCAATTCACCGCAGATAACACACACTGTAGGTAAATTGCAGTAAGCTTTTGTATGGCCATATTCTTGGCAATTATGACACTGCACGGGACCTGCACGCTTATGTGGCTCTTCAACTGTGATTTTTCTGTACAAAAGGTATTTTAGGCTATAAATAGGATGAGTCTCGTTTTTTTTCAACTGTATATCATTCGGTTCCAGTTCAACACGAAATAGGGGTTGGGGTACCTTTTCTCTGTTCATTATGTTAGATACATTCTTTACCTTAAATCCTTGGAGGACGAGTGCATCTTTAATTTCTTCAGGGACAACATAAGAATCTATGCCCTTCAATACGATCTGCAGGCCTTTAGCGCTCTTAAGCTGGTATGTGTAGAAGCTTGTTTTATTTGTTTCAAATTCAGAAACCATTTTGCGGAAATCCTTTTCGTCATAAATTTGAACTTTCGATTCATCGATGTTGCCACGTTTTATTGGGACAATGTGGAATTTGTTTTCACCAATGACCGAAATTAATTTTTTAATAAGGGCATTTGAATTTTTCTCTCTCAAGTAGATTGGTGGCGGCTTGGATGTTTTATTCGACGATACATCGGGTTTGTCGTTTTCATCTTGCAAAATTTTAAAACGGTTTTGGCGATTAGTTGAGGATGCGCTGTTATCCCTAGACATCTTTGGAGCGGATGAAATTTTTGAAGAATTCGGCCTTCGCCCACGCTTTACCACGGTTATGTATCTGTCCATACCGACTTGCACCTTGGGTTTTGAAATACTGTTATCTGTACTGATAACTTTGTTAAGTGATGAATACGAGCCTGAAGGGGATGATATTACTGACTTATATGAAGAAGTACTAGGCAATTGTATTGTTAATGAATCACTACTATTTGGCATTGGACAAAGCGAAGTTGAAAAAAAACACTTTCATTAGATTTATTATTTCTATTTTTTTCATTAAGAGCTTCAGAACTCACAGTAAAATAGGCATTTCTGCCGTTAGAACTCACTTCATAATTTTTTGTATTTGAGGCACTCATATAGAGTATTCCTCAAGGGCACTTTTTGTGTTTTTTTTGCTTACGGTTTTTTTGTTTTTGTAATTTATGATTGTTTGTCTGTTTTTGAGGTACTCGTATAGAGTATTCCTCAATGTCACTGGGGTAGTTTACACGGGATAAATTATGCTAGCACAACATGCCAGTTTGTAGGCAAATTCGGTGAAGAGAGTGGTTTTTTGCTTGGCATAATTCTTCAACCAGCTTCAACCCCGCATTAGCAGCACAAAACCAATACATACATACTTGCGAAACCACAGGTTCGTTGTTTTTTATTTTACAGAGCGTATTTAGTCTTTAGTTGACCACCGTCGTGGAAACATGAATTTAAAAGAAGAAGGGGTTGGTCACGTCAACAAACTTTAAAACTAATAAGTGAATTTATTGTTTTTTCGTATTAAATAAATTATATCAGTCTTATTTATAAAAATTATTAAGGCTTTATAGACTTCTTAAGAAAATTTTGTACAAAAATTTGTTTTAAAAAACTTTTTAAAGCCTTAATAAGTTTTATAAATAAGGCTGTATGAAAAAAATGAACGAGATTTTATTTAATTCTTTAAAAAAAAAGTTACAAAAAGTACTTCTGGATAATGTAAATATTTAGATATATGAATACATTTTCGCATTAATTCATAAAATATAACGAAAACAATTTTTTCATTTTAAAGTTTTAGTAAATATTGCCAATAATAAGCAATTGCTCATTTATTACCATTTTTCCTGCCAGTATGTTCCGATACGTCAAATGAATAAATAAAACACACACAAAGCTGTGTATACGTATACATTTTATGCCAGAGTAATCAGTCTCGTGTAATTTGGAAAAGAACAAAAATTGTGCGGCTTAAAAATTGTTCTCGTGTAAACTACCTCACTGATTATGTTTTTTTTGTTGCGTTTTTTTTTTGTATTTGTTATTTCCACTATGTAAAAAATATTATCAAAGCAATAAAGCTTATTTATTGAAGTCAGTATGTACCTATTACGAATAATATGTACTACGAATATTCTTTTGTATAATTTTTTGTTTGTTTGGTACATATGTAAGAAAAAATTCCGCTAATTGACTGTTCGCTATGAAGGTACCACGAGAACTGATTTCAAAATGAATTTTTTTTTTGATTTTAAACTTGTTTTTTGGGTGTACGTGTTTGTATTTAGTTGTTCTTGGCGCATGTTTGTTTTTGACTGTTAATGATGATAGTCAATTGAACAAAACACATTTTGTCTGTTATTGTTATAAGTTCCAAGCTTTTTAGCGCTACTGGTTTTTTTCATTTCTTAATTATTCGAAATCAATCAAAGCTTTTTAGCGCTACTGGTTTTTTTTTCATTTCTTAATTATTCGAAATCAGTCAATGTTACGTGCATTCCTATTTGAAAGTTTATTATTGTAGTACTTTGACTAAACAATTGCTTAATTCGCAACAATTTGTATCGTGTATTTGTGTATCAAATGTGTAGTGTATTAAAAGAACAAGCTCTCAGAGAGCCTCTCTCTAAATCAAAGTCAGGAAAGTACACAAACCAGTGATCGTATCTCTACGAAGAGCAAAAACACATTAAGCTGTTGCAAAAAATGTAAAAAGCGCCAAAAAAAATTTAAGTTTAGTACATTGTCATATAAAAAAGGAGAGTTTGAGGGTGTAAAACCTCATAATATAATATCCAAGTTTTTTTCTCAAAATATTTAATATTAATTATATGTATTAATATTTCAAAATGTTAGCAGTTATATGATCGGTGTTAGTCATTTGGTAAGTGAATCTTAGGCCTAGATTAGGATAAAGATGTTAATGAAAAATCATTTACACATACAAAATGCATTAAAAGCAACACTTTTTCTTAAATAACTTAAGTTTTTGTTTCTTGCAATATTTACCCTTATTCCAGTTGTCAACATTGACAGCACGTCAATAAGATACCTAAAAATTGAGACTTGCCTATCATTGTCTAAAACAACTGACTGGTATTGCCAACCTCATGCTGTCAATTGTCTAGGATGATTAAATATTTGTGTAAACAAATGCTTATTACGTACTACTATCAATGAAATATTAACTATGCAGAGAATTATGTGGTACTTTTAATTAGGGAAGTAACGAATACCAGTTTAGCGAATAACACATTTTAATTTTTGCTCAAAAATCACATGAAAATAAATTTGTATAAGAACATGAAGTTGTGTTGTATACATAGATGTACTACATATAGAATTTTATTTATATTTAGTCTTGAACTGAGCTAATATATTTTAATTTATTAAAAATAAAAATTTTTAGAACAGAAAGATATATGAAATTATATTAAAATGAGTAAATGAGTAATAATTAAAAATAAATTTAAAAAATGTTAGGCAATCGTACCTTAGCCCTATGTCTGGTACCTTGTTCAACATTTCATATGAAATGCTGTCAAGATACACATTAAGAAAAATTGGAATGAATTGTTCATGAAAAAATCTTTCTAGTCTAGAAATATACATATATGTATGCATGTATCTTAAAAATTTCAAGTTGTCATAATATGAGTGGTACTTGCATGGAATTTAGAACAAACAGGGACTAGTTAAGTGTTTGCATTTGAAATTTTTTGTACGAAGTAATGAATGGTGCTCAACATTTTTCAAAAGTTTGAAGAGACTAGTCTTAAGTAGAAAATATTTTCGTGCAAATCAAACACCACTGTGTTGGGGTTCGTAACCAAGCTACTTTTAAGAATATGTACCTTTTTATGCTGGTTAATAAAATTTTCGTCTTTTTGAAGTTAGTTAATCCTAAATCTATTTTCGTAAAAGAAGTAAAATTTTTTTTGTCTTTAATATTCACTTGAAATATTCGCATTTATTTTAGCGAATGCAAAATAGAATGCAAATAGTAAAAGTAAGCGAATGATTTGCGAATGCGAACATTCGTTACGTCCCTACTTTTAATTTTTTAATCCCAATTATGAAAAGTTTTCTAAATTGCTTTTAACATAGTTTCCGTTGTTGTCATTAAAAACAATTTAAGAAGGCTGCTATTACCGCTTAAAAGTATTTTAGGTTTGTAAATTAAAAATATTTTTATATTTATGCTTTATTTGAACGGGCTAAAATTCGTATCGCTTTTTTAAGCCAAATTACATGTGATAGTTATTAATGAACAAATAACATGAAAGTTAGCTGTAAATATTCTGACAACACATATTTGAACGGAACAGCCAGCCGTTTTCGAAGGCCACTAAACCTTCATCAGCGTTCTTCTATGTTGGTCCACTGTGTGTGGTGTCAGTTGATGAAGATTTCTGGATTATATACGAAACTTTCTTGCAAATGGAATACGTGAATTGTTTTGATTCATCGTATTTCAATTTGCTGAAAAGTGTTTTGTAATGAAAGCTCAAATTTACCATCTCTAATTTACAACAGTTTTACCATTGTCGTTTATTCTTTACTAATTTGCTTATTTTTTGTTCTACTTAAGACAAACTTTTTTGGTTTTTGGTTTGTTACTATTAAGTATATTTATTTAATTTTTGCCACAGGCTATTAATTTTACACCCTTATTCTGAACTTTGTGACAAATGTCAAAATTATATCAAATGACAATTTTTATATCTTAAGCAATGAAAAAATTTTCATTTGTTATAATTTTTATTTTGTCACAGAGCTTAGAATACGGGTATTAGTTAATTTTTAATTGTTATTTTTCGAACTTCATTTGTTTCTATATTTATGATTTATTTGAACGCTTTTTTAAGCCAAATTATTTACAATAACTTTGTACATTAATAATTATCACATGTAATTTTATGAAGAGGCAAAAAACACCAAAAAATACCCGAAACGCACCAAAATACCATCGCTGACACATACATAATAAGTTCTGTTTCTTTACTTTTTGGGTAAAGTTAGGTAAAATGAGAGGAAACTATAATTTCGCTCAATACACAAAAATGCACAAAAGTACGGGAGCGCGAAAAACCAAAATTTTAACACGAAAATAAACGGCAATGCATGTATGCATATACATACGTATTCACATAACTAAACACATACTTATGTACATACACACGCACGTATTTACTTACATGATTCAGCATACTTGTATAGGTTTTTTATCTTAATTTCCCATAAAGACTTATAAAACTTTGTCTACCACTTGTTTTTAAAAATTTTTTCATAAATTTTTCTATTTGTTTAGTTTTTAGGTAAATGTAATTTTTCTTTGCAATTGTTTATTTTTCAAACAGCTGTTTGATTTTGTGTTTGCCCAAACTAGCACGAAGAAAAAGTACGGGCTGTTTCGTGCAAGAAGAAGAACATTACTCTCACAAAATCTCTCTCATTTAACCAATTTTCGAGTACGGGAACGCTTTTCGTGCAAATTGGCATCCCGCGGGATCCAAATGTAGAGTAAAGAAACCCACCTATAATGTAAAAGAGAGTAAAATGCATGCTTGTACGAATGTTCGTGTAAAAAAGAGCATAACGAAGTGCCCACTGGAGGTCTTTTGCCTATCTTTGCTCTAAATACAACATTTTATAACCATATATACCTACTGTGAGAGTCAAAAGAAAGTAAATAGTTATTTCATATGTATAAAAGGCTTTGTTACAGTACAGTAATTAATAAAAATGAAAAACTTTAACTGTAGTTTAAGAGGCTTATATAATAACGGTCTAATTCATAAAAAATATTTTATATTTATTACAGGTTTATTTGACAAATTTCCCATAAAAATATGTCAAATAAGCGCTTAATAAACATAAAATACTTTTTATGAATATGGCAGTAAGAGTTGAATTCTGTATAAATAGTAAATGAAAAGAAAATAATAACAAAAATAATTCACTTTATCTTAAAATACTTTTAATCAGGGTTCAGAAAAATTCGATATGAATACTGAATATTATTCATTAATTATAAATTGTCACGAATGAGATTTGCAAAATATTTTATTTTGTGTTCGCATTCGAAAATGAATAGCTAAAATATTTTTTCCAATTATAAGTACACATGTATGAATACATTTGGTTTTTCCTAAAAGTGCATGTACGTACATATGTGAATAGTGAGAAATAAAAAAATACCCAGCACTCAAAAATGAGAGGCCTATTGCAATTGCATTTTACAATTGTGTGTGTTAAACGCTCACCACTACCGGTGTTGCCAGTGAAATTTCATCTCATTTTCCTAATTTGAAATTTTAAATCTCCAAAGCAAAATTTATTTTATTATGGTCAGAAGAAACACTCGAGTTTTGTTTATAAAGAAACGTATCTTTTCTTAGTGCTACCTAAATGCAATGGTTACTAAAAAGATATTTTTGGAAATTTTCTTAAAATAATTTAAATATATGCTTGAAAATGCCTTTGCATGTCATGTTTTTTCATGCGTGACAACACACATTGTCAAATCAAACATTCTGGTTTTTAAAAGTAGTTTCCTGAAAATAAAAAATTTTAGTAAATTATCATAACACATATTTTCTTATTGTGGCAACGCTAATTCTTAACAGCATGCGATGCACACAACTTGTCTGCTTGAATGTTTAAGATAGACTGATTAATGTTGTTTATTTCTCATCAATGCGTATGTACACTTTTTTAATTTTGTTGCGACTTTTTACTAATTTTTGTGAAGCTTCTCAAAAAACAGTTAACTTGCACTAAATTAAAAGTTTTGATTATTTTTATCAAAAAAAATTTTCAAAATAACGTCGGCAAAATTTAAAAGTAATTCACAGGTTATTGTGCTCATTTGCAAATGTACATATTTGCAACCATGCAAATGTATTCAAGAAATTTTTCACAAATTTTCAGTAGAAGTTGCAAAAAAATTATTGTGGCTGGTTATAAATATGAAATCAATTTTAAAGATGTAAAAAATGTTTATATAGGCCATGGAGCGGAGACTACAATAAGTGATCAAAATATATCTGAAAATTATTACATTTATAATAAACAACATATGGGCATTTCCAGCAAAAGGTAAACCATGACCAAAAATTTTAAAGTTATTAAAAAGCTTTGCTTGACCAATATTATCATAAAATACACTTCAAATAATTTGATTGTAATATATACGCCATTTCAGTTGTAGTGAAAAAAAAACTGGCTGCCAAAAATCAATTTCTATTTTTCTAACTCTTAGTAATATTTAATCATATTTAATGTTCAAAACATTAATAAGTATGTAGCGGTTGTGCTTTTTCCATAAATATCTTCTTAAAACTACAAGTAATAGGAACAAGTGAACAGAAAGTAAACAAATATCCTTTAATCTTTTCCACTTGTTCTCCTTTATATTTTAATATAACGTTCGTTTCCAAAAAGGAAGAAATATTATAGTTACATTTGACTCGTCAGGACCAAGTGTCTTAAAAGTTGGTTTTTAAAAAAATTTTAGGAACAGAATTTAAAAGTATTTTGCACTTTGCAAAAATTTTCAAAACAAATATCTTTAGAGGCAGGCAAAGTTTGTAGCGTTCGTCATTGTAAGTAAAATTTTATACAAAAAAAAAAATTATAAATATTTTTTTAGTTAGTATTCAAAGTTTGTCGAGGTCATAAACGTAAGTAGTGATTTAACATAGTTAACATATCTTTTTATGCAGATGTATAAAAGGGTGGCGGAGAAGAAAAAGGAAATTTAAAAAAGGACCTATTAAAGATAGAAGAGTATAAGAGTTGACCAAAGATGACAACTTTTAAAAGAGAAAAAAATCGCGTGAGACAAAATGATATCGGGACAAAAAAATGAAGGTCAGATAATCGTTTAAGTTCTGGGTTGTACATCCTTTTCACATGTTTTCTTGTGATTTCGGATTTTTAAACATTTGCTACGTCTGTTTAAAATGAAATTTAGAAAATACAAATTAATAGTGTGTGTTTAGAAGAAAATAATTTGGAAACGGACGATTTAAAATTTTTGATTTTCTTGTTTCGTTTTGCTTTCACAAGACTGTTAACAAGTAAAAAAATACAATTTTTTTTTGCTCAAAAGTGAAAACCAAAATATCTTAAAACTTCAAATCGTCCATTTCCAAATTTTTTTTAATTCGGATGCTAGAACACATACTATTATTTTGTATTTTCTAAATTTCAACCTAAACAGATGTTGCATGTGTTTTAAAATCCGAACTCACAAGAAAACATGTGAAAACGATGTGGAATCCAGACCATAGATGAATTTAATTTTAATTTTTCTTCTCTTCTTTCGAAACGGGCATTAATTAATAGAAATATTAAAATTCAGTCTGGTTCAATTAAATTTAATATGTATCACTTGCTGAAAATTTTTTTGAATGTGTGAATTTTATGTTATATTTTTAGTTTTGTTGTAATTTTTTATATATGTATATTAAAAAAAATTATCTAGTTTTAAATTTCAATTTACTAATCCAAGAATAAAAAAATTTTCTTAGATTTTTTTTGCAATATTTTAGACTTGCAGCTGTGTAATTTTTTCCCCCTATTGGCAACGCTGGTCAAAAACTGAGAAAAAACTGCATACATACACACATATACTTATGTGTGTATATAAATGTTCCTTTTAAACAAATTTTCATCTTTGTCTGAAAAGCTTCTATAATTTTCATGCACTTCATTAATAACTGGGTTTTGTTCTTGCAATGCAACAGCTAGTTTAAATTATTAATATTTCATTTATTTAAATGAAAGTTTATAACATAATAACTCTAGTTGTTCTAAGAAACTTTGGGTAAAGGTTCCCTGATGATCTGCATTAGCAACAGTGAAATGCGCATAGGATCCAGCTAAACCCCTCAATAATCAATTTCAATGTATTTTAATAAAAAAATATTTTACTGAATAAGTAAAATATAATTTTGGGATTATTAGTGCGTTTACAAATTTTAAACTTAAATTGTAAAAATTCCCATAAAAACACTAATTATTAATTTGACGGCACCCGGTCAAAAAATACTTGTGTGGCAACACTCTATCTTGAATAGCTGTTGTTGTTATTTACATTTATTTTCTTTTTACATACTCTTTATATCTACAATTTGATGCTGAAAAAAGTCAGCCATTGTAGTAATGGTAAAGTAAGAAAATAAAAAACATGTTGATTATTGAGTTCTTGTTTCAACTTTGTTATTTGTTGTTGAGCTTCTCATTTATTTAAATGAAAGTTTATAACATAATAACTCTAGTTATTCTAAGAAACTTTGGGTAAAGGTTCCCTGATGATCTGCATTAGCAACAGTGAAATGCGCATAGGATCCAGCTAAACCCCTCAATAATCAATTTCAATGTATTTTAATAAAAAAATATTTTACTGAATAAGTAAAATATAATTTTGGGATTATTAGTGCGTTTACAAATTTTAAACTTAAATTGTAAAAATTCCCATAAAAACACTAATTATTAATTTGACGGCACCCGGTCAAAAAATACTTGTGTGGCAACACTTTATCTTGAATAGCTGTTGTTGTTATTTACATTTATTTTCTTTTTACATACTCTTTATATCTACAATTTGATGCTGAAAAAAAGTCAGCCATTGTAGTAATGGTAAAGTAAGAAAATAAAAAACATGTTGATTATTGAGTTCTTGTTTCAACTTTGTTATTTGTTGTTGACCTTCTCATTTATTTAAATAAAAGTTTATAACATAATAACTCTAGTTGTTCTAAGAAACTTTGGGTAAAGGTTCCCTGATGATCTGCATTAGCAACAGTGAAATGCCCATAGGATCCAGCTAAACCCCTCAATAATCAATTTCAATGTATTTTAATAAAAAAATATTTTACTGAATAAGTAAAATATAATTTTGGGATTATTAGTGCGTTTACAAATTTTAAACTTAAATTGAAAAAATTCCCATAAAAACACAAATTAAATTATTAATGTTACATAAAATTCCATTTTTTTTATAATTCTCTTACCAAAACTTATGCAATGCGTGTTGTCTTTTTGACAACTGAGATGATGGTAGATGTTAGATGTTGTCAATGTAAACGCATGTTTCACATTTTTTACATCTTCCATGCGTTTCACTGAAATGTGTGTCAGTGTAAAAAGCCTATTACGATCAGTTTTGCCGTAGACATGTCATACAATCGATAAGCCTTGGATGTCTCGGAATAACCGACCATAATGTATTCGTTGCCTTTTGGTTTGAACTTGTTACGTTGTTTCTTGTACAGTGCTATAGCAACTGATCCAAACGTTTTCAAATGTTTGACTACAGGCTTATGTCCAAATCAAACTTTATATGGCGTTGTGTCATTTAATGCTTTCGTCGGAGATCGATTCCGCAAATATGCCGCGGTATTAACTGCTTCGGCCCATAGGTTTTCAGCAAGATTTCCCCAACGCCATTTTGCTGGAGGGTATAGGGCACGGTTAACTGACGAACGATGCCATTTTCTTTCAAAAAGTTATCAAAAATTCTGTTCACAAACTCTGTGCCATTATCGGTGCGTAATATTTTAATTTAACGTTCAGTTTGTCGCTCAACCACACACTTAAATTCCTTAACTTTGTCAAAAACATCCGATTTACATTTTAAAAAGTATACAAACACGTAACGGCTATTATCATCGATGAACGTAAGCATATACGTCGCACCACCACTGGAGGAGATGTTCATGAGACCGCACACATCGGAATGTATAATTTCCAACAAATCATTTGCTCTATTTTTTGACCAGTCAAATGGCCTAACAGTACATGTGCATTTCACGCAGACGTTGCAGCTAATGTCTTGTGGAATTTTTAACTTCATCCCCTGTATCACGTCTTTGTCTATCAATTGCCGGAAACTTGCACAGTTCATGTGGCCAAATCGCTCATGCCATTTCATCACCTCGCACAGTGGCATGAATTAAAAAAAAGTGGTAAAAAGTCCGCAACTTTTGAACTAGTCAACCGATTTCGATGAAACCAACTGTCTTGGAAAGTAGAAGTATTGAGATTTTAGAAAGCATATTTTGAGGCACTAACTAATATTTGAGGGTCACACACAGCTTATAGATGTTTTCGAGCATGATATTAAAACCTTGATTTTCAATGTTTCTCGTTGGATGAGTAACAGCAAACTTAGTATAAATTCTTCTAAGACCAAAGCGATGATTTTCAAACCGCCTAGTGCTGCGATTAACCTGCCTATCATGATCGATAGCCAACCTATTGATTTTGTCGATCGAATGAAATGTCTCGTTGTTTTACTAGACAAAATTCTTAGCTTCGGACACCATATTAGTGGACTAATTTCTAAAATAAACTACACTTTAGGAAGATTATATGCAATGAATTTATACCCGCCATAACATAATTATAAAGAGCATAGCGCACTCCTTATTGATGTCAAATCTATTGTATTGTATTGAGGTATATTCTGGCTGTAGCGCTGAAAACTTAAATAGGTGTGCTCTACTCTTTAACAGAATAATACGCTGTATATACCAACTAAGAATTAACGACCATGTTTCAACGTATGTTAATGATTTTTTGGGCTGTAGTTTTAAAAGCTTCATACTATTTAGATCACTTTTCTTTTATGTTATGCTCACACCCAAAAAAAGAGATTGGTTGAAAAATGGTTAGGCCAATAAAATATCATTTGCATAAACTATATTTCAATTCGCGCTATCAATTTTCTATTAATCCAAAAAACAATCCATGTTCATTGCCATAAGGGCATAATTGTAACAAATATATGATTCTGACAATTCTTAAATTCATTGCATCAACCGAGCGTACGTTTTGTCATGACTAATTAACTTATTGGTTAACACAACCGAATAAAATATTATGAATTGGATTTTACTACAACTTTTGGTATTGGCAACAAAAAATAATTAAAATAAACACTTTCTATCAGTTGCTGCAACTGACTAGAGGTTGAGTTTACTATGATAGTTTATAGCAGAAAATTAAAAATTAACTTTTGTGGCTTTCAAATATATTATGATTTGTGAATTCTCAAATGGGTTTTGAAAGTATGTCTATAAGATAACATATTTGTGGCTGTTTAAAATATGTGGCTTAAGAAATGCATATAAACATGCTTCACCACCAGGAAATAAATTTCAATTAAAATAAACTTATGTCAATATGTCAAATAATAAATTTCTTAAATTGTGTATTTTTATTTGCGTCTATTATTTATTTTTATTTCAGTAAGGAAAGCCAATTTTTCTTCCACAGGTACCAATTATGATATTATTTTATTTATACTAACCATATTTTCGGTAGCACAAATAACTTTTATTTCAAATTCAATACTGTTAAAATTTTTTCTGTTGCTGCAACTATTTGGTTAAGGGTTATAATAAAAATATGGTGGGGTGGTACCACAAGAAAATTGCAGCCGTTATACCAGAATTCTATGTAGTTGGTGCAACCGCCAAATTCGATTGGCAACAAATTCGGTTGTCTCTATTGTTATTATTGCGTCTATTGTTTATTCTTATTTCAGAAAGGAAGGCCAATTTTTCTTTCCAGGTAAAAATTATGATATTGTTTTAGTTATACTAACCATATTTTCGGTAGCACAAATAACTTTTATTTCAAATTCAATACTGTTAACCAATTTTTTCTGTTGCTGCAACTATTTGGTTAGGGTTATAATAAAATTATGGTGGGGTGGTACCACAAGAAGCAGTCGTTATACCAGAATTCTATGTAGTTGGTACAATCGCCAAATTCGATTGGCAACAAATTCGGTTGCCTAAAAGACGGTATTTTAAATGTAAAAGATGCATTTGTAAGGGGTGTGCAGGACAATAAATTTAAATATCTTTTTCAAAGTTGACAAAGCGGGCAGAGTTATAAGAAATATTTATCAATTACATAAATATAACAATTAAGGTATTTAAAAAAATTATTTTGCCTTTTACTTTTCTTTTCGACAAAATGTCCAATTATATTTAAATACGAAGCGTTTTCCTTTAGCAAATTTCTACTAAAAACATTATTTTTTTTTGCAAAAAACATAGTAATTCGCAAGGGATTAAAATATTGGAAAATATCTCCCAAAACTGATTATATAGACCGCAAAAAAGTCAGTAGCATGAGAATAGGCTCATATATGTTTCAATTTCGATTTATTTGATTTTTATAATATTTACGTTTCACTTAATTTGTATAGATTTTAAGGAGTTCAAGATTTTTATCTTTTTTATTTAATACAATTTAACAATGATTTAAAGATTTATATGTACGTACATATATACAAAAAAATTTTATTAGAGGTAAAAACTAAGCAAAAATCTATTTTACTATTTTTTTTATTTTAAATAACTTAACCTAAACTACTTATAATCCTAATTATGATGAGCTAGCTCATTAACATGTTCATAAACAGAGATCAAGGATCCGTTGTTAAAATTTTCAGTCAGTCTAATTATATTTTCCGCAACTAATTCAATATCCGCAAGAGAGTGTAGTCGCTCAGTCAAAAAAAACATGGGAGATTATAAATTAATTTCAGTAATTTATTTTGCGATATTTGCAGTTTTTGTAAATGACAATTCGTACTTGAGGACCAAACAGGAGCTGCATAGTAAATTACAGCATGGAAGACTTTAAAATTATTTTTTTATTATTAATGCTCAGTTTTGAATTCCTGTTTATGAAGGGATATAGAATTCGAGTTAGTACGTTTACCTTATTTATTATAGATGGTATGTGGTCTTTCAATTTCTTTTTAGGGTCCAGCATAGCACCTAGATATTTAAATTTTTGTTCCTATTGGATGGGAAAACAATGTAGAAAACAATCTTTACGTTTTCTAGTGAAATATGTTGCTTGGGTTTTGTCAGAGTTTGATGTAATTTTCCATTTGTTAAAATACGATTGCAATTCAGTTAAGGCTTTTTGAAGATTAGTAATAACATCTGTAGACAATATTTCGGAGCTGAGTACCGCTGTATCGTCAGCAAAAATGGACATAGTACAGTAGTCTAATTGGGGGATAACTGCTGTGTATAAATTGTAAAGAATAGGAGATAGACAGCAGCCTTGCAGACATCCAGCTTTAATAGAAAAAGACTCCGAAGAGTATGAACCGATATGAACTTTAAAAGTTCAAAGATGTAGAAAACTATGAATGATCTTGGTAAGCTGTATTGGAAATTAAAAATTTATCATTTTGAAAATGAGGCCGTCATGCCATACTGAGTTAAAAGCAACTTTGACATCTAGCAAGACCATGCCCGTTGATTGCTGGAGGTTAAAGTTTTTGAGTTATTTCTTTGTTGAATCATGTTTTTCACGAAGTGCGGAAGGGGTTTACTTACATATGGGTATAGTCTACCATCATGGAAAAATGAAATGTTGATTATCATCGTGTTTTATTGTTTTTAATTATAAAAAAGTCTATGTTTATATAAAAGAATGGTTTAATAGCATATTTCAGATGTTTTACTTGAGAAAATTGGGTTGGAAGCTCGAAAATTTTATATTTTCTTTTCAAACTACTTCTAAAGACGTTTTTATATATAAACTATTTTAAATGCAAAAAATATGGTTTCCTTGCACACTTTCTTCAAAATCTCTCTATAACAATCAAGTTAGAAAAGGAAAAGTGTAAGGAGAACAAAAAAGTTCGAAAATGGGAAAAGGCACGGTAGAATAAAAAAAAACATGTAGAAAAATCGTACGTTCGCGACCGGTAATTAAGCCAATTAAACAAAAACCAATAGAGATATTTTATTGTGTAAATACTGGATAGAGGCCTACATTAATACACTTTTAAAATAAATTAATCATTCTTCATTATTCTGTTCCATTTCGAAGATTTTTACATTTCACTACTGTCAGCCAAAGTTGACTTCTATTTTGCGTACCTTCGTAGGAACATGTTTATAACTATTAATATGAAAACTTAAACTCGATGAAATCTATCTTTTGCACTAAACATAGAGCTTCCCAAATGCTATCAAATCGCAAAAAAATGCTTTCAAAATTTTTGTTAGTGGTCAGAACTTAACATTGAAGATAGTTTGAAATAGTTCTTATAATAACACAACTTTCAACTACGATTATGTCAATGCTAACTGGAATAGCTTTGCTAGATTCATAACACGGCACCTTAATTTACCAAATGTTGATAACCTTATCTTAAACTTTAAACAGGTTTTAAACGACGCAATTGAATGTAGTGTTCCTATGTATCTCATATGGGTATTTCCTGGGGTCAAGAACGTACGTTCGTACGCTTTTTGTGTACAAAAAATATAGAAAACAAAAATTTTGAAAGCATTTTTTTGCGATTTGATAGCATTTTGGAAGCTCTATGTTTAGTGCAAAAGATAGATTTCATCGAGTTTAAGTTTTCATATTAATAGTTATAAACATGTTCCTACGAAGGTACGCAAAATAGAAGTCAACTTTGGCTGACAGTAGTGAAATGTAAAAATCTTCGAAATGGAACAGAATAATGAAGAATGATTAATTTATTTTAAAAGTGTATTAATGTAGGCCTCTATCCAGTATTTACACAATAAAATATCTCTATTGGTTTTTGTTTAATTGGCTTAATTACCGGTCGCGAACGTACGATTTTTCTACATGTTTTTTTTTATTCTACCGTGCCTTTTCCCATTTTCGAACTTTTTTGTTCTCCTTATACTTTTCCTTTTCTAACTTGATTGTTATAGAGAGATTTTGAAGAAAGTGTGCAAGGAAACCATATTTTTTGCATTTAAAATAGTTTATATGTAAAAACGTCTTTAGAAGTAGTTTGAAAAGAAAATATAAAATTTTCGAGCTTCCAACCCAATTTTCTCAAGTAAAACATCTGAAATATGCTATTAAACCATTCTTTTATATAAACATAGACTTTTTTATAATTAAAAACAATAAAACACGATGATAATCAACATTTCATTTTTCCATGATGGTAGACTATACCCATATGTAAGTAAACCCCTTCCGCACTTCGTGAAAAACATGATTCAACAAAGAAATAACTCAAAAACTTTAACCTCCAGCAATCAACGGGCATGGTCTTGCTAGATGTCAAAGTTGCTTTTAACTCAGTATGGCATGACGGCCTCATTTTCAAAATGATAAATTTTTAATTTCCAATACAGCTTACCAAGATCATTCATAGTTTTCTACATCTTTGAACTTTTAAAGTTCATATCGGTTCATACTCTTCGGAGTCTTTTTCTATTAAAGCTGGATGTCTGCAAGGCTGCTGTCTATCTCCTATTCTTTACAATTTATACACAGCAGTTATCCCCCAATTAGACTACTGTACTATGTCCATTTTTGCTGACGATACAGCGGTACTCAGCTCCGAAATATTGTCTACAGATGTTATTACTAATCTTCAAAAAGCCTTAACTGAATTGCAATCGTATTTTAACAAATGGAAAATTACATCAAACTCTGACAAAACCCAAGCAACATATTTCACTAGAAAACGTAAAGATTGTTTTCTACATTGTTTTCCCATCCAATAGGAACAAAAATTTAAATATCTAGGTGCTATGCTGGACCCTAAAAAGAAATTGAAAGACCACATACCATCTATAATAAATAAGGTAAACGTACTAACTCGAATTCTATATCCCTTCATAAACAGGAATTCAAAACTGAGCATTAATAATAAAAAAATAATTTTAAAGTCTTCCATGCTGTCATTTACTATGCAGCTCCTGTTTGGTCCTCAAGTACGAATTGTCATTTACAAAAACTGCAAATATCGCAAAATAAATTACTGAAATTAATTTATAATCTCCCATGGTTTTTTTGACTGAGCGACTACACTCTCTTGCGGGTATTGAATTAGTTGCGGAAAATATAATTAGACTGACTGAAAATTTTAACAACGGATCCTTGATCTCTGTTTATGAACATGTTAATGAGCTAGCTCATCATAATTAGGATTATAAGTAGTTTAGGTTAAGTTATTTAAAATAAAAAAATAGTAAAATAGATTTTTGCTTAGTTTTTACCTCTAATAAAATTTTTTTGTATATATGTACGTACATATAAATCTTTAAATCATTGTTAAATTGTATTAAATAAAAAAGATAAAAATCTTGAACTCCTTAAAATCTATACAAATTAAGTGAAATGTAAATATTATAAAAATCAAATAAATCGAAATTGAAACATATATGAGCCTATTCTCATGCTACTGACTTTTTTGCGGTCTATATAATCAGTTTTGGGAGATATTTTCCAATATTTTAATCCCTTGCGAATTACTATATTTTTTGCAAAAAAATAATGTTTTTAGTAGAAATTTGCTAAAGGAAAACGCTTCGTATTTAAATATAATTGGACATTTTGTCGAAAAGAAAAGTAAAAGGCAAAATAATTTTTTTAAATACCTTAATTGTTATATTTATGTAATTGATAAATATTTCTTATAACTCTGCCCGCTTTGTCAACTTTGAAAAAGATATTTAAATTTATTGTCCTGCACACCCCTTACAAATGCATCTTTTACATTTAAAATACCGTCTTTTAGGCAACCGAATTTGTTGCCAATCGAATTTGGCGATTGTACCAACTACATAGAATTCTGGTATAACGACTGCTTCTTGTGGTACCACCCCACCATAATTTTATTATAACCCTAACCAAATAGTTGCAGCAACAGAAAAAATTGGTTAACAGTATTGAATTTGAAATAAAAGTTATTTGTGCTACCGAAAATATGGTTAGTATAACTAAAACAATATCATAATTTTTACCTGGAAAGAAAAATTGGCCTTCCTTTCTGAAATAAGAATAAATAATAGACGCAATAATAACAATAGAGACAACCGAATTTGTTGCCAATCGAATTTGGCGGTTGCACCAACTACATAGAATTCTGGTATAACGGCTGCAATTTTCTTGTGGTACCACCCCACCATATTTTTATTATAACCCTTAACCAAATAGTTGCAGCAACAGAAAAAATTTTAACAGTATTGAATTTGAAATAAAAGTTATTTGTGCTACCGAAAATATGGTTAGTATAAATAAAATAATATCATAATTGGTACCTGTGGAAGAAAAATTGGCTTTCCTTACTGAAATAAAAATAAATAATAGACGCAAATAAAAATACACAATTTAAGAAATTTATTATTTGACATATTGACATAAGTTTATTTTAATTGAAATTTATTTCCTGGTGGTGAAGCATGTTTATATGCATTTCTTAAGCCACATATTTTAAACAGCCACAAATATGTTATCTTATAGACATACTTTCAAAACCCATTTGAGAATTCACAAATCATAATATATTTGAAAGTCACAAAAGTTAATTTTTAATTTTCTGCTATAAACTATCATAGTAAACTCAACCTCTAGTCAGTTGCAGCAACTGATAGAAAGTGTTTATTTTAATTAATTTTTTGTTGCCAATACCAAAAGTTGTAGTAAAATCCAATTCATAATATTTTATTCGGTTGTGTTAACCAATAAGTTAATTAGTCATGACAAAACGTACGCTCGGTTGATGCAATGAATTTAAGAATTGTCAGAATCATATATTTGTTACAATTATGCCCTTATGGCAATGAACATGGATTGTTTTTTGGATTAATAGAAAATTGATAGCGCGAATTGAAATATAGTTTATGCAAATGATATTTTATTGGCCTAACCATTTTTCAACCAATCTGTTTTTTTGGGTGTGAGCATAACATAAAAGAAAAGTGATCTAAATAGTATGAAGCTTTTAAAACTACAGCCCAAAAAATCATTAACATACGTTGAAACATGGTCGTTAATTCTTAGTTGGTATATACAGCGTAGAGCACACCTATTTAAGTTTTCAGCGCTACAGCCAGAATATACCTCAATACAATACAATAGATTTGACATCAATAAGGAGTGCGCTATGCTCTTTCTAATTATGTAATGGCGGGTATAAATTCATTGCATATAATCTTCCTAAAGTGTAGTTTATTTTAGAAATTAGTCCACTAATATGGTGTCCGAAGCTAAGAATTTTGTCTAGTAAAACAACGAGACATTTCATTCGATCGACAAAATCAATAGGTTGGCTATCGATCATGATAGGCAGGTTAATCGCAGCACTAGGCGGTTTGAAAATCATCGCTTTGGTCTTAGAAGAATTTATACTAAGTTTGCTGTTACTCAACCAACGAGAAACATTGAAAATCAAGGTTTTAATATCATGCTCGAAAACATCTATAAGCTGTGTGTGACCCTCAAATATTAGTTAGTGCCTCAAAATATGCTTTCTAAAATCTCAATACTTCTACTTTCCAAGACAGTTGGTTTCATCGAAATCGGTTGACTAGTTCAAAAGTTGCGGACTTTTTACCACTTTTTTTTTAATTCATGCCACTGTGCGAGGTGATGAAATGGCATGAGCGATTTGGCCACATGAACTGTGCAAGTTTCCGGCAATTGATAGACAAAGACGTGATACAGGGGATGAAGTTAAAAATTCCACAAGACATTAGCTGCAACGTCTGCGTGAAATGCACATGTACTGTTAGGCCATTTGACTGGTCAAAAAATAGAGCAAATGATTTGTTGGAAATTATACATTCCGATGTGTGCGGTCTCATGAACATCTCCTCCAGTGGTGGTGCGACGTATATGCTTACGTTCATCGATGATAATAGCCGTTACGTGTTTGTATACTTTTTAAAAAGTAAATCGGATGTTTTTGACAAAGTTAAGGAATTTAAGTGTGTGGTTGAGCGACAAACTGAACGTTAAATTAAAATATTACGCACCGATAATGGCACAGAGTTTGTGAACAGAATTTTTGATAACTTTTTGAAAGAAAATGGCATCGTTCGTCAGTTAACCGTGCCCTATACCCTCCAGCAAAATGGCGTTGGGGAAATCTTGCTGAAAACCTATGGGCCGAAGCAGTTAATACCGCGGCATATTTGCGGAATCGATCTCCGACGAAAGCATTAAATGACACAACGCCATATAAAGTTTGATTTGGACATAAGCCTGTAGTCAAACATTTGAAAACGTTTGGATCAGTTGCTATAGCACTGTACAAGAAACAACGTAACAAGTTCAAACCAAAAGGCAACGAATACATCATGGTCGGTTATTCCGAGACATGTCTACGGCAAAACTGATGGTAATAGGCTTTTTACACTGACACACATTTCAGTGAAACGCATGGAAGATGTAAAAAATGTGAAACATGCGTTTACATTGACAACATCTAACATCTACCATCATGTTTATAACTGTTAATATGAAAACTTAAACTCGATGAAATCTATCTAATCTTTTGCTATTCCAGTTAGTATTGACATAATCGTAGTTGAAAGTTGTGTTATTATAAGAACTATTTCAAACTATCTTCAATGTTAAGTGGTCAGAACTTAAGTCATTTAACACTTCTGCAGGAGACATTATACCAAGAAAATTTGTTAAGAAGATGTCAATATTGGAGGCTTGCCTATTAGCACTAGAAGGGAAGTGAGTGTGTTCACTCGGATATATCATTTCAATATTGTACGAATCAACTTTTCGTGTAAGATATTTCCCCAGCCATTTGCCCTTATTAAGCAACCCCATGACTGGTGTCTACAATTAAAATCGCCACACAGCAAATATTTATTATCACGACTAAGTTTGTGAATAACAGAAGCAAATTGTCTTTTCCTTATACCGTCACTGCCTACTAAGCCACCAGGAAAGTAGCATGAGTAAATATTTATACAATCAGTGTTAGTAAATATTTTCACTCCAATATTCACAATAAGGTTAATATTAACTATGGGAATTAGTTGGTAAGGGATATATTTTTCATTATTGTTGCTCCTCTTGAATTTATTCTGCAAAAACTTGCTAATGTGTGAATATCTGTAAAAAATTTCCAAAACCGCAAAATCTGTAAACGAACACACTGAGCAGATTTTAAGAATCAAAAATAGTCTCATATGGAAAAAATTTAAAAAAGTCGCGAATAATATTTTCATTGGAAAAAACCTTAAAATTTATTTTTAAACGCTAAAATTAAAAGGAATGCAAAAAACTTTTAAAAGTTCGCAACAATTACGAAAATTTTAAAAAACTTGGTACCGTGATAGTTACTAAAAATAGTTTAAAAAAGGAATTAGAACAATTACTTTTATTGCTACACATATTAAAGAAAATTAGCAAAACATTGCAAACAAGCCCTAAAATTACTTAAAAAGACCTAAAGATATGAGAAATTCCAAAAACTCGGAAAAAGTGCAGTAATTATAAAAATTCGCAACAAATTGCTAACATCAAATATACCCAGTAAAAAAAGAGACTCCAAAAAAGTCATGAAAATGTAGAGTTTACGATGCGGAAGTAGTGCAAATTTCGATCCGATCTAATGATTTTTACATAGGGTTGTCATTGCAAGAAGTTCTCTTTTTCGATGCCTGGTCACTGAATTGGAAGCGATATTAAGAAAAATTCCCTTTTTTGTGTTCTATGATAATATTTTTATCGAGGAAAAAGGGTAAATAGTTGCCTTTTTTAACAATTCGTTTCTTTTTATACGAATTTAAGCCCGAAACAGTGTTTTCATGTAAATTTAAGCAAATAACTTTTAAATTTTAGACTAAAAATAATTCATAAATTTCTTTAAAAAAATTATTTTTTTTTAATTCTGGTGAGTATTTTCTAACACTATGGAGGAGTTACAAGGTTTTGTGTGATTAAAATAAGCTTCTACATGGTTTTTGGCTCACTCTCGGCAAATTAAAAATATCGATTTTTTGGAAGCAATGAAAATGTACTTCCGCTAGAATGACTTCCATTTTTTTTCACTGGGTATAGATGTATTAAAAATGGGTAAAATGGTAAAAAGGCAAGATTTGGGTTAAAATCATTTTTATAGCGAAAATTGGCGACAACCTGCAAAATTGCAAACAAGCCCTAAAATTGTTAATTTAAAATTATTAAGAAAAATTTGGCAAAATTCACATTCACAGTAAACAGTCGATTTAGCGGAGTTTTTATTTCACACTAAACAAAAAAATCATACGAAAAAATATTCGGAATACATATTGTTATTGATAAATAAACTTTATTTGCGTTGCTAATATTTTTTACATAGTCATAAACAGGGAAACCACAAATATGCAATTGCATGTTTTTTCTTGTCTGATATATCAATGCGGAATTAAGATATTTATCCGTTTCAGAACTTTTTATGAATTCTGGCATCGATTTGTTAGTGCATATTTTTGCATATTTTACCCTTTTGAGTATGTTTTTGCATACTTCAGTTTAACACGCATATTTTGAGCATTTTTCAAATTTTTAGAGAATATTTGGGGTTTTTAGGGCATATTTTGGTACTTTTAAAAAAAATTTCATTTTAATATTTAAAAAAAATTTTTTTGATAAAATTTTTTTACTTTTTTTCGTAAAAAATTCATTTTGTAGTAAAAAAAAACAGTAGTATGGGGAAGCAATATTTTGCTACCATTATGAAGTTAGACTTTAAAAAAGGCCTGGCTTCCGAATCGATTTCACACGTTTTCTTGTGAATTCTAATGTTAAAACACATGCTACACGTGTTAAAGTTGAAATTTAGAATATACTTATTATTAGTATGTGTTCTAACATCTTGTGAAAGAAAAACGAAACAAGAAAATAAAAAAAAATTAAATTGTACATGTCCAACTTTTTTCTGCTAAATTTTAATGCTGAAACAAATAGTATTGATTTGTATTTTCAAAATTTCAACTTAAAAAGGTGTAACATGTGTTTTAACATCCTCAATGGACGTTAATTTCAATAAAAGCTTGGTTTGGTAATTGTGAAGAACTCTGCCCCCAATTACATCAGTTGAGGTAGAAAATGAACACTTTCAATGTATAAAAGTTTACTTAGATGTTACAGGCGGCGGTTTTTATTTAAAAAGCTAAATGAATAGTTTTTGTTTATTGCAATAACAATTATAAATAAAAAACTTGTCTTACTGCCAGTTCATAGAAACCATGCAAAGATTCTCGTCTGCCTATTTATATTGAAAACAAAAACAAAGCACTCAAAATTTGTTTTTGTTTCCAATATAAATAGACAGCCAAGAATTTTTACGTCTATGAACTGGCAGTTATCATTTAAAATACAGTTCCAAAGTTTTAAATCTGATATCGTGATCGCTTTAGAAGTAAGTTAAATTTTTGTTGTTAATTAATTTTATTATTGTTTCCTTCTTATGTTTATTTTATTTTTGTCTTCTTTCATATGCAAATTTTATTGAATTGCTGAATTAAAATTAGATTTTCATTTCCTAATAATCCAATTTATGTTATTTTTAAGACCATATTTTTTGAGTTTTTAGTGCATATTTTGAAGTTTTTAGTGCATATTGAATGCGCATAAAACACTTTTTTTGGAGCATATTTCTGGTTTCCCTGGTCATAAATAACTAAAACAAACAAAAATGCAAACAAATAAAATACAAGAACAAAGTGCCTTGAGGAATACTCTATATGAGTACCTGTGAGATCTGAAACTCTTATTGAAAATAATAAAAATAAAATATCTCTTGATGGGCCGGGTTTACATCTGTGTGCCAAATGACACACAAGCGTAAAAAGCATAACCAACTAATTACTAATGAAACACTATTTGATTCAGACATGTATTTATTAAGGTAAACATAATTACATACATAATTAATACACAATTTTATAGAATCCGAAATGATAGCAAACTGTTTAAATCAATAAATATATGTCTGAATCAAACAGTTTTTCATTAGTAATTAGTTGGTTACGTTTTTTTGGGCAAATGACACACAAGAAACGCCAGATATAAACTCAGCCATAGACTTACTGCGAGTTCTGAAGCTCTTAATGAAAACAAAATAAATAAAAAACCTGATAATAGACTTTTTTTTAACGGCTAAGCCACTTTTTCGATAGCGATCAACTTCGCTATGTTCAATGCCAAATAGTGATTCTTTAAAATTACCGTTGCCTAGTACTTCTACATTTAACTCAGCGATATCAACAGCTTTGGGCTCGTGGTCAACACTTAACCAAGTTTTTACTGAAGTTAAGAGCAGCCAAAACCCAAGTTCCAAGTCGGAATGGACATATATATATAACTGTGGTAAAGCGCGGAGCCCAGTCTTCGAAAATTTCATCTGCTCCTAAATATCTATATATAACAGCGCATCCTCTATTAACCGTCAAAATCGTTTCCAAATATTGCAAGATGACAACAACGAACCCGATGTATCTACGAACAAAACATCCAAGCCGCCACCAATCAATTTGAGAGGAAAAAATTCTAACGCTCTTATTAAAAATTTAATTTCAGTCATTGGTGAGAATAAATTTCACATCGTTCCAATAAAACGTGGTAACATTGATGAAACCAAAATTCAAATTTATGAAATATTTATGAAATTTATTCATATCAGCTTAAAAGTGCTAAAGGCCTGCAGATCGTATTGATGGGCATCGATTCCTATGTTGCTCCCGAAGAAATAAAAGATGCACTCGTCCTCCAGGGATTTAAGGCAAAAAATGTATCAAACATAATAAATAGGGAGAAGATTCCTCAACCTCTATTTCGCGTCGAACTTGAGCCAAACGATATAAAATTAAAAAAAAATCCAATTTACAATTTAAAATATCTCTTATACCGAAAAATAACAGTTGAAGAACCACACAAGCGTTCTGGACCCGTACAGTGCCATAATTGTCAAGAATATGGTCACACAAAAACTTACTGCAAGTTACCTTCAGTTTGTGTTATCTGCGGTGAATTGCACGGTACTGCTGGTTGTACTAAAACTAAGGATCTAGCAGAAAAAAATTAGTAATTGTGGAGGTAATCACACCACTAGCTTCAGAGGATGTCCTGTATATTCTTTCGTTAAACAGACTATAAGGCAAAAACCTTAATTGTCTCCAGCACAAACAGCAAACGCTTACACCACCACTTTTGCTCAAATGAGCCAACCTGTCACTTCCCGTGTATCGTATGCCGATGCGGCTAAGATTAGTTCTATTCCCACACAAAATATTCCATGTCAAAATAATTCAACGAATGCAAACTCAAGCTTTAATTTCAGTCGCCTTGAAGCTACTATTGAGAATCTACTGCTGACTTTAAATAATTATACAACAAATATGACTAGCATGATGCCAGAAATGCTACGAATGAAGTCTACACTGCTTCAAGCATTAGTTAACAAGCCGTGAACACGTTAAATGCTAAAAAGACTGGAACGCAAACGGCATTCGCCAACATAAAAATGAACTTGAGCACTTCCTCACGGAAAAAAATATTGATATAATGTTGGTTTCTGAGACTCATTTGACTTCAAGTCTATTCAAAATTAATGGCTACATTTTATATGATTCAAAGGTCCCAAGAGGAAGAGCTTGCGGGGGATCAGCAATTTTGTTAAAGTCAAGACTCAAGCATTATATTCTGGACAACATTTGTGAAGAACATCTACAAACAACGAATATTTGTGTTGAAAATTTTTGCATAAATTTTGTCACATCATCAATTTACTCCCTTCCTAATAATTTCGGGGTTAGCGTCTTATCAGATCTAGAGGACGAGCGTTGTTCAACACGATTTCAAAAATGGACTTGGACGTCCTTTTAAGTGGGGAGCCCACTTACTGGCCTACTGACATACATAAAATTCCGGATGTTATAGATTTTGGCGTCATGAAAAATATTTTTAGGGAATTAATATATAATTCCCTAGATCTATCGTCCGATCACTCTCCCACGATCGTTACAATATGTAGCCCACTGAGAAATGCTCTTCCTCACCCATATGTGAAAATGGTCAGTCGTGTTAATTGGCTGCGATTAAAAAAATATCTTAGTAGTCATTGCACTCAAAACATTAAGGTAAGAACTCATAATGATGTTGAATCTAAGATTGCCAATCTTAACGAAAATATTAAGCAGGGTGCTGGACATGCCACTTCCTCCCATCCGCAGACTGGGTTTAATAGAATATATTCTTCAGATATTGAATATCTCGTATGTGAAAAAAGAAGAGCTAGATGAGAAGGGCAACAGCTCAGATCACCCCAAAATAAAATTATATTTAAAGAGTGCACTAAAAGACTCCAAGAGCTGATTGCATATGAAACAACTGCATCTCTTAAAAACTATCTGGAAAATCTCGATGTCACACCAGCATCTAATTACTCTTTGTGGCGCGCTGCGAAAAGAATTAAAACACCCGTTGAGTTTAAGCCACCTCTGCGTACTTTTACCGGAGTTTGGGCCAGGAGTGATATTGAAAAAGGTAACTTGTTTGCAAAGCATTTAAAATCCGTATTTACCCCAAGCAAATGTACTGGTGTTGTTGATTTCCCGAGTGTAGTTGCGCTACCTCCTCGACCCATGAAATTTAAAATGTGTGATGTACAAAATCTAATTGCCGAACTCATCCCGAAGAAAGCACCGGGTATTGATGGAATTAGTAACCAAATGCTAATAAAATTGCCTCATATTGCAATTAGAATCATGTTATTCATTTTTAATGCCATTTTACGACTAGAGTATTATCCCCACAGCTGGAAGCTTGCCAAAGTTAAAATGATTCCAAAGCCGGGCAAAGATCTTACCAAGGCAGTATCATACAGGCCAATAAGTCTGCTATCAACAATGTAAAAACTTTTCGAAAAATTGCTCATGTCAAAATTGTCTCCAATTATAAATTGGTAGTGGCTGCATCCCAGACCATCAATTTGGTTTTAGAAGTCAATGAACAAACGCATAGATTGGTTCAATGTATAAGAAGAACATTTGAAGAAAAGAAGTATTGTTCTGCACTGTTTATTGATGTTTCACAGGCATTTGATAAAGTGTGGCAATGAAGGCCTAATTTTAAAATTAAAATCATATCTACCAATAAATTTGGTGAATTTATTAGAAAGTTACATTACTACCCGGAAGTTCACGGTTGTGGGAGGAGAATTCATGGGTGTGCCCGAATCTATATCATCCGGTGTGCCACAGGGGAGCATACTGGGGCCAGATTTATATTTGATTTATACTTGTGATATGCCTTTGAGCAGTAATATCCATACATCTACGTTTGCCGATGATACAGCCTGCCTAAGTATGCACGAAAATTTTCATGAGGCTTCCCTATATCTACAAGAACATATTACACAACTGGAACTATGGTTAAAATTATGGAGAATTAAGATAAACGAGCAAAAGTGTGTTCAGATAACATTTACCCTGCGAAGAGATACTTGTTCTCCAATTCGAATCAACAATCAAGTTGCTCCTCAACATTCACATGTAAAATACCTTGGTATACACCTTGATCGGCGACTTACATGGAAACACCATATTGACTCAAAACTATCACAAATGAAACTTAAACTAACTCAGATATATTGGCTGATTGGTAGAAATTCAACACTAAGCCTAGACTGCAAACTTTTACTATACAAGTCGCTTTTGAAGCTAATATGGTGCTACGGAATTCAGTTATGGGGCACTGCTTCAGCTTCTAATGTCGAGAGAATCCAACAAAGGCAAAACAAAATTTTACGTTCGATAACATTGGCTCCATGGTACATTAAAAACTCAAATATACATCGTGATTTGAATATGCCACTAGTGATTGAAGAAATAGCCAAATACTCAGGCAACTATTTAACAAAACTCGAGTCACATCCTAATCCGCTTGCTCGTAACATCTTGAATTTTACTGGTCACATCCGCCTAAAAAAGAGTGACACATTTACAAGCAACGAATATTTGTGTCGAAAATTTTGGCACAAATTTTGTCATATCATCAATTTACTACCCTCCTAGGTTCGCAATTACCGAGGATCAATACAAGGATTTCTACAAATCTATTGGCTCTTGTTTCGTAGCAGCTGGCGATATAATGCAAAACAGACTTTTCGGGGTTCGCGTCGTATCATACCTAGAGGACGAGCGTTGTTCAACACAATTTCAAAAATGGGTTTAAACGTCATTTCTTATTTATACTCAACACTCCAGATGTGATTGCTTTTTTTCTTTTTTTGATTATCACTGTCCGACAGTGGTCGGTCCTAATAATTATGTTTTAGATTTATGATTTGAATACTTTTTGTTAGCTCATATATGAAGATACAATAAATAAGTAAATGTATTAAAAAAAAATAACTTGCTAACATCAAAATTATAGCAGTGTGATATTAATTAAAAGTCGGCAGAACTATAAAAGGGCAAAAACTGTAAAAAATAATATTTTTATCAGACAATAACGTAAATAGGTTGAGGCACCCCTAATTTTTGTTAAAATTATGCGCAAGAGCAATAAGTTTTATTAAAAATTACCTGATTCGCAAAACTTACTAAATTTTGCAACTAAATCCTAAAACTCTAAAATTGTAAAAGGGCTCGAAAAAATTTTGTTTCACATATGGAAAAAATTACAAAAATTCGGAAATAATTTTCGGATACAGATACGATTAGTAGCCGTTGAATAATTTTTTCATAATTTTCCATGTTCGTACCAAATATTATTTTGCAACAATACAATTTATTATTATATTATTATTTAATAATATGAAATCAAAGATAGATATCATGGATGAATCTAAGGTTATATATCAAATTATGTGTAAAGGCGACGACATCAATATATGACAAAAAGTATATGTTGGTACAAAAACAAAATTAAAGACAAGATTAGCATTGCATAAATCAGAATTAAAAGCAAATAACAAACCGCTGACACAAAAAACTGCACTTGCTGCCCACTGTGCAAAAATTATACACCAGGGGGTGGATTCTGGTTCTGTGATAATGTGAAATAAAAAATCTTTCCGTTTTCATTTTTACAAGCATTTTTCATAATACTTTTCTCAATTACATAAAATGCGATTCTCGATGCTATTATGAAAACATTGTTTTATTCGGTTGTGCCTATGGAACTTTTGCTTTTATGCTATTGAAATATCTCATGTAAATAAATAATATTATTTATGCACATATTGAAGGAATTCGGCATGAGCATAGGTAAGTGTTTAAAAGCTTATCGCTACATAATTTAACTTAATATTTTTCTCTTTATTATATGTAGATTGGGTAAAATTTACGCTTCCAATTGAAAGGTCAGTTGTTTGTTCCGAATCATCATCAAAACCAGAACTTAGGACAAACTTTATTTTAACACCTAGGAGTTATTATTCGTTTCATCTGTGCGAATAGGGAAATGTGTTATGCCGTGCACGTCTCCTGTTGAGCTGTGCTCAATAAAGGTTTTCTTTTTATCTTGATTGTAGCCTTTAATGAAGAAAACCTTTTTCAGCCATTAAGTTCTGCAGAAGGCTGGGTACGCAAAAATATGTATTCAGCAAAGTTGTTATTATTATGATTCTTATACTTAGAAGAGAAACCCCTTTAGTCCGGTCGACAACTTTGAAGGCTAAAAACGTATGATGCTATTGTTTGATATGCTCAAAAATCAAAAAAAAAAATAATTTTCGCTGTTGCGCGAGTTTTTGCTAGCTTATTTACTGTTGTTCACGTAAATATTTTTTGTGTAAAATAATTTATCATATGAAAAGTTTTTTAAGTTTTTTTTTCAGTTACACTAAACGAGAATCGACAGCTATGTAACTGTGAAAAGTTTTGTTCCATTCCCCATTTTTTTCATAATGAAAATGTATTTAAATTCTTTTAATTTTTCACTAAACGGGAATCAGAAATGCTATGAAATCGTAAAAAATATTTTGATTTTATAGTTTCATAGAACGAGAATCGTTCAGCCCTCTATTCTGTAAGTCGCTAAAGCTCTATCGCTAAAAATCTATAAATTCGATTTTTCGATTTTCTGCTACGAATGCAATTTTCAAACGTGTAAAATCATGAAATGACTTAAAGATGTATTTCGATGAAATTTTCGTGTTTTATGTCAACGCACAGTGGCGTGAATTAAAAAAAAGTGGTAAAAAGTCCGCCACTTTTGAACTAGTCAACCGATTTAGATGAAACCAACTGTTTTGGAAAGTAGAAGTGTTGAGATGTAGTGTTGAGAAAGCATATTTTGAGGCACCCTGTTGTAAGACAGGGTAGCTCCAAAAAGCCTCAAAGTGGGAAAGTGCGGGTATCGAAATTCTTTCGGAGCTTGTAACTTTTGTAAATAGGAACCGATTTCAATAATTTTTTCAGCAGGACAATCTACGTTAAGAAATAAAAATTAAACATGCTTAGTGTATCATTTTATCTCTTTCAGTTTCCAAGTTATTTGACTTGAAAAATTAATTTTTTAATTTTTGGCCTTGACTTTTTTTATTCGTTAGTACATAACTTCTTTATTACTTGCCAAAAATCAGTTTGTTTTATTGTTTTTGAAAGAAACCTTCATTAAAATTCATATGAAAATTTTTTTTTGATATATCAAAAATTGTAGCAAGGAATAATTTTGCAGTTTGGATTTTTAAAAATTATGAGAAAATTTTGTATATTTTGTGAAAAAAGTATTCTTATTTTTTTATGGAATATTTTAAAAAATTATTAAGTATTTGATAAAAACTTTGATTGTTTCGGAGAAAAGAGACATTGAGAAAGGCTGTGAAATAAATATTGGAGATTTTTGTTGGTGCACCCTACATGCATCATTGGTAAAAAACTAGCAATTTTTTTTCTTAAATCCGATTTTCGGGTGTGACAAAAAAATTTTACGGTCGTTTTTGTAAATTTTTTGGTTTTTTATTATAAATAAACTTGTTACAAGTAATCTGTAAGAAACATAAATGTAGGCAGGAGAGGAGATTTTATAAAAATGCTAACATTTTTCTAACACAATTTTTCCCAATAAAAAAGTATTATAAAATTCTAATTTGGGAATCATTTTAATTTTTATCAATGGTATACATTTAGCTTTGCAAACTGAAAAAATATTATTCTCCTACCTGCAAAACTTTTTAAAATATTCAAAATCCAATTTTGATTAAAAATTTTAGTTTTCTACATTTTTTATTTTTGTCTAAATTATTGATCTTATTTTCTTTACTGCAAATTTTTTTTTTTATTTTTTTATGCTTGTTTTTTATTTATTGTATCTTCATATATGAACTAACAATAAGTATTCAAATCTTAAATCTAACATATAATTAATAGGCCCGACCAATGCCAGACATAACTAAGTGATAGTTGTAAATAATACATGTGGTGATAAGCAAAAAAAAATTTTTTTTCAAGCAACTTCATTCGGAGTGTTTAGTATTAGAGCCCTTGTATCTCTCTTTTTTAAGCGGATGTGTCCAGTAAAGTTCAAAATGTTACGAGCAAGCGGATTAGGATGTGACACGAGTTTAGTTAGATATTTGCCTGCGTATTTTGCAATTTCTTTAGTCACTAGTGGCATATTTAAATCACGATGTATATTTGAATTCTTAATGTACCATGGAGCAGATGTTATTAACCTTAAAGTTTTGTTTTGTCTTCGTTGAATTCTCTCTACATTGGAAGCAGAAGCAGTGCCCCATAACTGGATACCGTAACACCATATTGGCTTTAAAAACGACTTGTATATTAAAAGTTTGCAGTCTAGGCTGAGTGTTGAATTTCTGCCAATCAGCCAATGTACCTGAGTTAATTTTAGTTTCATTTGAGTTAACTTATAGTCAATGTGATGTTTCCATGTAAGCCGTCGATCGAGGTGTATACCAAGATATTTCACATGTGAATGTTGAGGAACAACTTGATTATTAATCCGAATGGGGGAACAAGTATCTCTTCGTAAGGTAAATGTTATATGGACACACTTTTGTTCATTTACCTTAATTCTCCATAAGTTTAACCATAGTTCCATCTGGCTAATGTGTTCCTGGAGTTTTCGGGATGCCTCATCAGGGTTTTCGTGCATACTAATTCAGGCGGTATCGTCGGAAAATGTAGAAGTGTGGATACTACTGCTCACAGGCATATCACAAGTATAAATCAAATATAAAAATGGCCCCACTGTGCAAAAATTATACAAAAACCAGGGGGTGGATTCTGGTTCTGTGATAATGTGAAATAAAAAATCTTTCCGTTTTCATTTTTACAAGCATTTTTCATAATACTTTTCTCAATTACATAAAATGCGATTCTCGATGCTATTATGAAAACATTGTTTTATTCGGTTGTGCCTATGAAACTTTTGCTTTTATGCTATTGAAATATCTCATGTAAATAAATAATATTATTTATGCACATATTGCAAGGAATTCGGCATGAGCATAGGTAAGTGTTTAAAAGCTTATCGCTACATAATTTAACTTAATATTTTTCTCTTTATTATATGTAGATTGGGTAAAATTTACGCTTCCAATCGAAAGGTCAGTTGTTTGTTCCGAATCATCATCAAAACCAGAACTTAGGACAAACTTTATTTTAACACCTAGGAGTTATTATTCGTTTCATCTGTGCGAATAGGGAAATGTGTTATGCCGTGCACGTCTCCTGTCGAGCTGTGCTCAATAAAGGTTTTCTTTTTATCTTGATTGTAGCCTTTAATGAAGAAAACCTTTGTCAGCCATTAAGTTCTGCAGAAGGCTGGGTACGCAAAAATATGTATTCAGCAAAGTTGTTATTATTATTATTCTTATACTTAGGAGAGAAACCCCTTTAGTCCGGTCGACAACTTTGAAGGCTAAAAACGTATGATGCTATTATTTGATATGCTCAAAAATCAAAAAAAAAATAATTTTCGCTGTTGCGCGAGTTTTTGCTAGCTTATTTACTGTTGTTCACGTAAATATTTTTTGTGTAAAATAATTTATCATATGAAAAGTTTTTTAAGTTTTTTTTCAGTTACACTAAACGAGAATCGACAGCTATGTAACTGTGAAAAGTTTTGTTCCATTCCCCATTTTTTTCATAATGAAAATGTATTTAAATTCTTTTAATTTTTCACTAAACGGGAATCAGAAATGCTATGAAATCGTAAAAAATATTTTGATTTTATAGTTTCATAGAACGAGAATCGTTCAGCCCTCTATTCTGTAAGTCGCTAAAGATCTATCGCTAAAAATCTATAAATTCGATTTTTCGATTTTCTGCTACGAATGCAATTTTCAAACGTGTATTGCTAAATCATGAAATGACTTAAAGATGTATTTCGATGAAATTTTCGTGTTTTATGTCAACGCACAGTGGCGTGAATTAAAAAAAAGTGGTAAAAAGTCCGCCACTTTTGAACTAGTCAACCGATTTAGATGAAACCAACTGTTTTGGAAAGTAGAAGTGTTGAGATGTAGTGTTGAGAAAGCATATTTTGAGGCACCCTGTTGTAAGACAGGGTAGCTCCAAAAAGCCTCAAAGTGGGAAAGTGCGGGTATCGAAATTCTTTCGGAGCTTGTAACTTTTGTAAATAGGAACCGATTTCAATAATTTTTTCAGCAGGACAATCTACGTTAAGAAATAAAAATTAAACATGCTTAGTGTATCATTTTATCTCTTTCAGTTTCCAAGTTATTTGACTTGAAAAATTAATTTTTTAATTTTTGGCCTTGACTTTTTTTATTCGTTAGTACATAACTTCTTTATTACTTGCCAAAAATCAGTTTGTTTTATTGTTTTTGAAAGAAACCTTCATTAAAATTCATATGAAAAATTTTTTTTGATATATCAAAAATTGTAGCAAGGAATAATTTTGCAGTTTGGATTTTTAAAAATTATGAGAAAATTTTGTATATTTTGTGAAAAAAGTATTCTTATTTTTTTTGGAATATTTTAAAAAATTATTAAGTATTTGATAAAAACTTTGATTGTTTCGGAGAAAAGAGACATTGAGAAAGGCTGTGAAATAAATATTGGAGATTTTTGTTGGTGCACCCTACATGCAGCATTGGTAAAAATCTAGCAATTTTTTTCTTAAATCCGATTTTCGGGTGTGGCAAAAAAATTTTACGGTCGTTTTTGTAAATTTTTTGGTTTTTTATTATAAATAAACTTGTTACAAGTAATCTGTAAGAACATAAATGTAGGCAGGAGAGGAGATTTTATAAAAATGCTAACATTTTTCTAACACAATTTTTCCCAATAAAAAAGTATTATAAAATTCTAATTTGGGAATCATTTTAATTTTTATCAATGGTATACATTTAGCTTTGCAAACTGAAAAAATATTATTCTCCTACCTGCAAAACTTTTTAAAATATTCAAAATCCAATTTTGATTAAAAATTTTAGTTTTCTACATTTTTTATTTTTGTCTAAATTATTGATCTTATTTTCTTTACTGCAAATTTTTTTTTTTATTTTTTTTATGCATGTTTTTTATTTATTGTATCTTCATATATGAACTATCAATAAGTATTCAAATCTTAAATCTAACATATAATTAATAGGCCCGACCAATGCCAGACATAACTAAGTGATAGTTGTAAATAATACATGTGGTGATAAGCAAAAAAAAAATTTTTTTTCAAGCAACTTCATTCGGAGTGTTTAGTATTAGAGCCCTTGTATCTCTCTTTTTTAAGCGGATGTGTCCAGTAAAGTTCAAAATTTTACGAGCAAGCGGATTAGGATGTGACACGAGTTTAGTTAGATATTTGCCTGCGTATTTTGCAATTTCTTTAGTCACTAGTGGCATATTTAAATCACGATGTATATTTGAATTCTTAATGTACCATGGAGCAGATGTTATTAACCTTAAAGTTTTGTTTTGTCTTCGTTGAATTCTCTCTACATTGGAAGCAGAAGCAGTGCCCCATAACTGGATACCGTAACACCATATTGGCTTTAAAAACGACTTGTATATTAAAAGTTTGCAGTCTAGGCTGAGTGTTGAATTTCTGCCAATCAGCCAATGTACCTGAGTTAATTTTAGTTTCATTTGAGTTAACTTATAGTCAATGTGATGTTTCCATGTAAGCCGTCGATCGAGGTGTATACCAAGATATTTCACATGTGAATGTTGAGGAACAACTTGATTATTAATCCGAATGGGGGAACAAGTATCTCTTCGTAAGGTAAATGTTATATGGACACACTTTTGTTCATTTACCTTAATTCTCCATAAGTTTAACCATAGTTCCATCTGGCTAATGTGTTCCTGGAGTTTTCGGGATGCCTCATCAGGGTTTTCGTGCATACTAATTCAGGCGGTATCGTCGGAAAATGTAGAAGTGTGGATACTACTGCTCACAGGCATATCACAAGTATAAATCAAATATAAAAATGGCCCCACTGTGCAAAAATTATACAAAAACCAGGGGGTGGATTCTGGTTCTGTGATAATGTGAAATAAAAAATCTTTCCGTTTTCATTTTTACAAGCATTTTTCATAATACTTTTCTCAATTACATAAAATGCGATTCTCGATGCTATTATGAAAACATTGTTTTATTCGGTTGTGCCTATGAAACTTTTGCTTTTATGCTATTGAAATATCTCATGTAAATAAATAATATTATTTATGCACATATTGCAAGGAATTCGGCATGAGCATAGGTAAGTGTTTAAAAGCTTATCGCTACATAATTTAACTTAATATTTTTCTCTTTATTATATGTAGATTGGGTAAAATTTACGCTTCCAATCGAAAGGTCAGTTGTTTGTTCCGAATCATCATCAAAACCAGAACTTAGGACAAACTTTATTTTAACACCTAGGAGTTATTATTCGTTTCATCTGTGCGAATAGGGAAATGTGTTATGCCGTGCACGTCTCCTGTCGAGCTGTGCTCAATAAAGGTTTTCTTTTTATCTTGATTGTAGCCTTTAATGAAGAAAACCTTTGTCAGCCATTAAGTTCTGCAGAAGGCTGGGTACGCAAAAATATGTATTCAGCAAAGTTGTTATTATTATTATTCTTATACTTAGGAGAGAAACCCCTTTAGTCCGGTCGACAACTTTGAAGGCTAAAAACGTATGATGCTATTATTTGATATGCTCAAAAATCAAAAAAAAAATAATTTTCGCTGTTGCGCGAGTTTTTGCTAGCTTATTTACTGTTGTTCACGTAAATATTTTTTGTGTAAAATAATTTATCATATGAAAAGTTTTTTAAGTTTTTTTTCAGTTACACTAAACGAGAATCGACAGCTATGTAACTGTGAAAAGTTTTGTTCCATTCCCCATTTTTTTCATAATGAAAATGTATTTAAATTCTTTTAATTTTTCACTAAACGGGAATCAGAAATGCTATGAAATCGTAAAAAATATTTTGATTTTATAGTTTCATAGAACGAGAATCGTTCAGCCCTCTTTCTGTAAGTCGCTAAAGATCTATCGCTAAAAATCTATAAATTCGATTTTTCGATTTTCTGCTACGAATGCAATTTTCAAACGTGTATTGCTAAATCATGAAATGACTTAAAGATGTATTTCGATGAAATTTTCGTGTTTTATGTCAACGCACAGTGGCGTGAATTAAAAAAAAGTGGTAAAAAGTCCGCCACTTTTGAACTAGTCAACCGATTTAGATGAAACCAACTGTTTTGGAAAGTAGAAGTGTTGAGATGTAGTGTTGAGAAAGCATATTTTGAGGCACCCTGTTGTAAGACAGGGTAGCTCCAAAAAGCCTCAAAGTGGGAAAGTGCGGGTATCGAAATTCTTTCGGAGCTTGTAACTTTTGTAAATAGGAACCGATTTCAATAATTTTTTCAGCAGGACAATCTACGTTAAGAAATAAAAATTAAACATGCTTAGTGTATCATTTTATCTCTTTCAGTTTCCAAGTTATTTGACTTGAAAAATTAATTTTTTAATTTTTGGCCTTGACTTTTTTTATTCGTTAGTACATAACTTCTTTATTACTTGCCAAAAATCAGTTTGTTTTATTGTTTTTGAAAGAAACCTTCATTAAAATTCATATGAAAAATTTTTTTTGATATATCAAAAATTGTAGCAAGGAATAATTTTGCAGTTTGGATTTTTAAAAATTATGAGAAAATTTTGTATATTTTGTGAAAAAAGTATTCTTATTTTTTTTGGAATATTTTAAAAAATTATTAAGTATTTGATAAAAACTTTGATTGTTTCGGAGAAAAGAGACATTGAGAAAGGCTGTGAAATAAATATTGGAGATTTTTGTTGGTGCACCCTACATGCATCATTGGTAAAAAACTAGCAATTTTTTTTCTTAAATCCGATTTTCGGGTGTGGCAAAAAAATTTTACGGTCGTTTTTGTAAATTTTTTGGTTTTTTATTATAAATAAACTTGTTACAAGTAATCTGTAAGAAACATAAATGTAGGCAGGAGAGGAGATTTTATAAAAATGCTAACATTTTTCTAACACAATTTTTCCCAATAAAAAAGTATTATAAAATTCTAATTTGGGAATCATTTTAATTTTTATCAATGGTATACATTTAGCTTTGCAAACTGAAAAAATATTATTCTCCTACCTGCAAAACTTTTTAAAATATTCAAAATCCAATTTTGATTAAAAATTTTAGTTTTCTACATTTTTTATTTTTGTCTAAATTATTGATCTTATTTTCTTTACTGCAAATTTTTTTTTTTATTTTTTTTATGCATGTTTTTTATTTATTGTATCTTCATATATGAACTATCAATAAGTATTCAAATCTTAAATCTAACATATAATTAATAGGCCCGACCAATGCCAGACATAACTAAGTGATAGTTGTAAATAATACATGTGGTGATAAGCAAAAAAAAAATTTTTTTTCAAGCAACTTCATTCGGAGTGTTTAGTATTAGAGCCCTTGTATCTCTCTTTTTTAAGCGGATGTGTCCAGTAAAGTTCAAAATTTTACGAGCAAGCGGATTAGGATGTGACACGAGTTTAGTTAGATATTTGCCTGCGTATTTTGCAATTTCTTTAGTCACTAGTGGCATATTTAAATCACGATGTATATTTGAATTCTTAATGTACCATGGAGCAGATGTTATTAACCTTAAAGTTTTGTTTTGTCTTCGTTGAATTCTCTCTACATTGGAAGCAGAAGCAGTGCCCCATAACTGGATACCGTAACACCATATTGGCTTTAAAAACGACTTGTATATTAAAAGTTTGCAGTCTAGGCTGAGTGTTGAATTTCTGCCAATCAGCCAATGTACCTGAGTTAATTTTAGTTTCATTTGAGTTAACTTATAGTCAATGTGATGTTTCCATGTAAGCCGTCGATCGAGGTGTATACCAAGATATTTCACATGTGAATGTTGAGGAACAACTTGATTATTAATCCGAATGGGGGAACAAGTATCTCTTCGTAAGGTAAATGTTATATGGACACACTTTTGTTCATTTACCTTAATTCTCCATAAGTTTAACCATAGTTCCATCTGGCTAATGTGTTCCTGGAGTTTTCGGGATGCCTCATCAGGGTTTTCGTGCATACTAATTCAGGCGGTATCGTCGGAAAATGTAGAAGTGTGGATACTACTGCTCACAGGCATATCACAAGTATAAATCAAATATAAAAATGGCCCCACTGTGCAAAAATTATACAAAAACCAGGGGGTGGATTCTGGTTCTGTGATAATGTGAAATAAAAAATCTTTCCGTTTTCATTTTTACAAGCATTTTTCATAATACTTTTCTCAATTACATAAAATGCGATTCTCGATGCTATTATGAAAACATTGTTTTATTCGGTTGTGCCTATGAAACTTTTGCTTTTATGCTATTGAAATATCTCATGTAAATAAATAATATTATTTATGCACATATTGCAAGGAATTCGGCATGAGCATAGGTAAGTGTTTAAAAGCTTATCGCTACATAATTTAACTTAATATTTTTCTCTTTATTATATGTAGATTGGGTAAAATTTACGCTTCCAATCGAAAGGTCAGTTGTTTGTTCCGAATCATCATCAAAACCAGAACTTAGGACAAACTTTATTTTAACACCTAGGAGTTATTATTCGTTTCATCTGTGCGAATAGGGAAATGTGTTATGCCGTGCACGTCTCCTGTCGAGCTGTGCTCAATAAAGGTTTTCTTTTTATCTTGATTGTAGCCTTTAATGAAGAAAACCTTTGTCAGCCATTAAGTTCTGCAGAAGGCTGGGTACGCAAAAATATGTATTCAGCAAAGTTGTTATTATTATTATTCTTATACTTAGGAGAGAAACCCCTTTAGTCCGGTCGACAACTTTGAAGGCTAAAAACGTATGATGCTATTATTTGATATGCTCAAAAATCAAAAAAAAAATAATTTTCGCTGTTGCGCGAGTTTTTGCTAGCTTATTTACTGTTGTTCACGTAAATATTTTTTGTGTAAAATAATTTATCATATGAAAAGTTTTTTAAGTTTTTTTTCAGTTACACTAAACGAGAATCGACAGCTATGTAACTGTGAAAAGTTTTGTTCCATTCCCCATTTTTTTCATAATGAAAATGTATTTAAATTCTTTTAATTTTTCACTAAACGGGAATCAGAAATGCTATGAAATCGTAAAAAATATTTTGATTTTATAGTTTCATAGAACGAGAATCGTTCAGCCCTCTTTCTGTAAGTCGCTAAAGATCTATCGCTAAAAATCTATAAATTCGATTTTTCGATTTTCTGCTACGAATGCAATTTTCAAACGTGTATTGCTAAATCATGAAATGACTTAAAGATGTATTTCGATGAAATTTTCGTGTTTTATGTCAACGCACAGTGGCGTGAATTAAAAAAAAGTGGTAAAAAGTCCGCCACTTTTGAACTAGTCAACCGATTTAGATGAAACCAACTGTTTTGGAAAGTAGAAGTGTTGAGATGTAGTGTTGAGAAAGCATATTTTGAGGCACCCTGTTGTAAGACAGGGTAGCTCCAAAAAGCCTCAAAGTGGGAAAGTGCGGGTATCGAAATTCTTTCGGAGCTTGTAACTTTTGTAAATAGGAACCGATTTCAATAATTTTTTCAGCAGGACAATCTACGTTAAGAAATAAAAATTAAACATGCTTAGTGTATCATTTTATCTCTTTCAGTTTCCAAGTTATTTGACTTGAAAAATTAATTTTTTAATTTTTGGCCTTGACTTTTTTTATTCGTTAGTACATAACTTCTTTATTACTTGCCAAAAATCAGTTTGTTTTATTGTTTTTGAAAGAAACCTTCATTAAAATTCATATGAAAAATTTTTTTTGATATATCAAAAATTGTAGCAAGGAATAATTTTGCAGTTTGGATTTTTAAAAATTATGAGAAAATTTTGTATATTTTGTGAAAAAAGTATTCTTATTTTTTTTGGAATATTTTAAAAAATTATTAAGTATTTGATAAAAACTTTGATTGTTTCGGAGAAAAGAGACATTGAGAAAGGCTGTGAAATAAATATTGGAGATTTTTGTTGGTGCACCCTACATGCATCATTGGTAAAAAACTAGCAATTTTTTTTCTTAAATCCGATTTTCGGGTGTGGCAAAAAAATTTTACGGTCGTTTTTGTAAATTTTTTGGTTTTTTATTATAAATAAACTTGTTACAAGTAATCTGTAAGAAACATAAATGTAGGCAGGAGAGGAGATTTTATAAAAATGCTAACATTTTTCTAACACAATTTTTCCCAATAAAAAAGTATTATAAAATTCTAATTTGGGAATCATTTTAATTTTTATCAATGGTATACATTTAGCTTTGCAAACTGAAAAAATATTATTCTCCTACCTGCAAAACTTTTTAAAATATTCAAAATCCAATTTTGATTAAAAATTTTAGTTTTCTACATTTTTTATTTTTGTCTAAATTATTGATCTTATTTTCTTTACTGCAAATTTTTTTTTTTAATTTTTTTTATGCATGTTTTTTATTTATTGTATCTTCATATATGAACTAACAATAAGTATTCAAATCTTAAATCTAACATATAATTAATAGGCCCGACCAATGCCAGACATAACTAAGTGATAGTTGTAAATAATACATAAGTGGTGATAAGCAAAAAAAAAATTTTTTTTCAAGCAACTTCATTCGGAGTGTTTAGTATTAGAGCCCTTGTATCTCTCTTTTTTAAGCGGATGTGTCCAGTAAAGTTCAAAATGTTACGAGCAAGCGGATTAGGATGTGACACGAGTTTAGTTAGATATTTGCCTGCGTATTTTGCAATTTCTTTAGTCACTAGTGGCATATTTAAATCACGATGTATATTTGAATTCTTAATGTACCATGGAGCAGATGTTATTAACCTTAAAGTTTTGTTTTGTCTTCGTTGAATTCTCTCTACATTGGAAGCAGAAGCAGTGCCCCATAACTGGATACCGTAACACCATATTGGCTTTAAAAACGACTTGTATATTAAAAGTTTGCAGTCTAGGCTGAGTGTTGAATTTCTGCCAATCAGCCAATGTACCTGAGTTAATTTTAGTTTCATTTGAGTTAACTTATAGTCAATGTGATGTTTCCATGTAAGCCGTCGATCGAGGTGTACACCAAGATATTTCACATGTGAATGTTGAGGAACAACTTGATTATTAATCCGAATGGGGGAACAAGTATCTCTTCGTAAGGTAAATGTTATATGGACACACTTTTGTTCATTTACCTTAATTCTCCATAAGTTTAACCATAGTTCCATCTGGCTAATGTGTTCCTGGAGTTTTCGGGATGCCTCATCAGGGTTTTCGTGCATACTAATTCAGGCGGTATCGTCGGCAAATGTAAAAGTGTGGATACTACTGCTCACAGGCATATCACAAGTATAAATCAAATATAAAAATGGCCCCAGTATACTCCCCTGTGGCACACCGGATGAGATAGTTTCAGGCATACTCATAAAGTGTCCTTCCACAACTGTAAATGTTCGTGCAACAATGTAACTTTCCAAAAGATTTAGAATGTTTATTGGTAAGTATGTCTTCAATTTCAGAATCAGGCCTTCATGCCACACTTTATCAAATGCCTGAGAAACATCAATAAACAGAGCAGAACAATACTTCTTTTCCTCAAATGTTTTTCTGATAAATTGAACCAATCTATGCGTTTGCTCAATGGTGCTATGCTGGTTTCTAAAACCAAATTGATGGTCCGGGATGCACCCATTATCAGTTAAAATTGAAGACAATTTTGTCATGAGTAGCTTTTCAAAAAGCTTTGACATTGTTGACAGTAAACTTATTGGCCTATATGACTCAGCCTTGGAAAGATCTTTACCTGGCTTTGGAATCATTTTAACCTTGGCAAGCTTCCAGCAGTCTGGATAATACTCCAGTCGTAAAATGGCATTAAAAATGAATAAAAGGATTTTAATTGCAGTACGAAGTAACTTAATCAGCATCTGGTTACTAATTCCATCCATACCGGGAGCTTTTTTCGGGTTGATTTCGGCAATTAGTTTTTGTACATCACACATCGTAAATTTTAAGGGTCGAGGGGGTAGAGCAATTACACTCGGCAAATCAGCAACACCGGTACATGTATTTGGTGTAAATACGGATTTTAAATGCTCAGCAAATATGTTAACTTTTTCAGTATCGCTTCTTGCCCAACCTCCGGTAGATGTGCGCAGAGGTGGCTTAAACTCAACGGGTGTTTTAAAGATGCAGTTTTTTCAGATACAAGCAACTCTTGGAGTCGTTTAGTGCACTCTTTAAATCTGATTTTGTGTTGAGGTGATCTGTGGTGTTGCCATTCCCTTCTAGCTCTTCTTTTTTCACGTACGAGATGTTCAACGTCTGTAGAATAAATTTTATTGAACCCAGTATGCGGATGGGAGGTAGTGGCATGTTCAGAAGCTTGTTTAATATTCTCGTTAAGATTTGCAATGTTCGCTTCAATATCATTGGGTGTTCTTAGCGTAATATTTTCCGTGCAATGACTACTAAGATATTTTTTGAATCCCAGCCAATTAACACGATTTATCATCTTGACATATGGGTGAGGTAAAGCGCTTCTCAGTGGACTACAGATTGTAACGATCGTGGGAGAGTGATCAGACGACAGATCTAGGGAAGCTTCAACGTGAATTAATTCCCTAGAAATACTTTTTATGACGCCGAAATCTATAACATCCGGAATTTTTCGTACGTCAGTAGGCCAGTAAGTAGGCTCCCCACTTGAAATAACATCCAAACCCATGAATTGAAATTGTGTTGAACAATGCCCTACCTCTAGGCGTAATAAGACGCGAACCCCAAAACGTATGCTTAGCATTGTAGTCGCCAGCTGCTACGAAACAAGGTCCAAGAGATTTGTAGAATTTCTCGTATTGGTTCTCAGTGATTGAAAATCTAGGAGGGGAGTAAATTGAAGATATCACGAAGTTTGTACAAAAATTTTCAATGCAGATATTTGTTGCTTGTAGATGTTCTTCACAAATGTTGTCAAGCATATAGTGCTTGAGTCTTGACTTTATTAGAATTGCTGATCCACCGCATGCTCTCCCTCTAGGGTCCTTTGTATCATATAAAGTGTAGCCATTCATTTTAAAGAGGCTTCTAGAAGTCAAATGAGTCTCAGAGACCAACATTATATCAATATTTTTTTCCGTAAGGAAGTGCTCAAGTTCAATTTTATGTTGGCGAATGCCGTTTGCGTTCCAGAAACATATTTTTAACGTGTTCATGGCTTGTTAATTAATGCTTGAAGCAGAGTATTCTGCATTCTCAGCATTTCTTGCATCATGGTAGTCATATTTGTTGTAAAGTTGTTTATAGTTAGAACCATTCTCAACAGTAGCTTCAAGGCGACTAAAGTTAAAGTTTGAATTTGCATTCGTTGAGTTATTTGGCGGTGAAACATTTGGTGTGGGAATAGAACTAGCCTTAGCAGCATCGGCATACGATACACGTGAAGTAACTGGTTGGCTCACTGGAGCAAAATTGGCGGAGTACGCGTTTAATGGTTGAGCTGGAGCTAATTTAGGTTTTTGCACCATAGCCTGCTTGACGAAAGAGTACACAGGACATCCTCTGTAGTTAGCGGTTTGATTACCTCCACAATTACTGCATTTTTTTCCGCTTGATCTTTTGGTTTGGTACAACTTGCAGTACCGTGCAATTCACCGCAGATAACACACACTGTAGGTAAATTGCAGTAAGCTTTTGTATGGCCATATTCTTGGCAATTATTACACTGCACGGGACCTGCACGCTTATGTGGCTCTTCAACTGTGATTTTTCTGTATAAAAGGTATTTAAGGCTTAAATACCTCGTTTTTTTTTCAACTGTATATCATTTGGCTCCAGTTCAACACGAAATAGGGGTTGGGGTACTTTTTCTTTGTTAAATATGTTTGATACATTCTTTACCTTAAATCCCTGGAGGACAACATAAGAATCTATGCCCTTCAATACGATCTGAAGGCCTTTAGCGCTCTTAAGCTGGTATGTGTAGAAGCTTGTTTTATTTGTTTCAAATTCTTTACTGCAAATGTTTCTTAATTTTTTCTATGTTATTACAATAGTAGATATAATTGTCTATTCAACGGTGTATTGTATTATTTTGCCATTATATCAGTCTTAAAATGTATACACAAATATAACACCTCAGGTAAAAATTTACGTGTTTTATCTGATACTCAAACAAACCCACATCTTTTATGAACTGTTGAAGCTGTTATTAAATACTTTCTTTACTTAAATACAATAAAATATAAGAATTTATATACACACAGAGTATATTTATATACCCACAAGGACAAAGGTACTTTCTAAAACAGTTGGTTTCATCGAAATCGGTTGACTAGTTCAAAAGCTGCGGACTTTTTACCATTTTTTTTTCACGCCACTGTGCAACGCCAAAAAATTTTTAATTTTCCATTTGTTCAGTATTTTAGCGATAGAATTTAGCTTTAGCGACTTACATAATACGGGGCAGAACTTAATAAAATTAAAATATTAGAGAGAGAGAGAGAGAAAAACTATACCAAGCGATACATGCAGGAGATATACATATGTAATAAATATACCAAATGAAAAATTAATTCAAAAATTTCAAAAAAGGTAATCGGGTTTGGAATTAAGCATTTTTGGTGGAAGCTCTTCCCTACTGGATTACCAACTTAATGATTTTACCAAAGCGTGAGACTAAAATAATCGATTCTTGAGAATTACTTACTTTTTTATTTGTCAATTTGTTCACGTAATCTTTTTAATCTAAAAAATTATTCTCCTCATTTAGCAACTTGTACATAATTTTTTTAAGTGTTAGGTAATGTGACTTGTAAGCGAGTAATGAAATTTGACAATCAGAAAAGTAAGTGATTATATGGCAAGTAGTTCTGATGGTAATGTTCAATTTTTTGCATGGCATATACCGACACATAATAAACAAACACAGTTCTAAAGAAAAACATATTAACAGTAGGTGACAGTACATAAAAGGGAATATATCTACTGCTAAAATCAAATTTTATAAAATAACCGTAGATATAATTTGTAGAGAGAAAATTTTAAATATTATTTAATTATTTAAAATCATTATTGTTGTAGTTAACCCTACCCTGAAGGTGGCCAACAAAGTTGGTCGAAATATTGGAAAATAAATAAACAAAAATTAATAAAAAGTAATTATTAACGGCCCTATGTATAAGCATGAAGTTAGCATAAGTGGCAAAATTGAACATGATCTTAAATAGTTTTGCCATGAAACTTCACATTCAAAATCATGTTAGGATTTAGAAAAGGATTAAGATTAAGTAATGCGAACATTTTTAATGTCAAATTTAATGGAGGTACTCGTTACCACTTAGTTCAATTTCGTCACTTTTGCTAACTTCATGCCAATTTTTGCTTATACATAGGGCCGTAATAATTTTATTTACTTATTAAAGAGGCCTCAAGCCGAACACATACATATGCAATTAAGGGTTTCTATGAAAAAACTGTGTACATTCCCAGCTAAAAATGACATGCAAAAGAAATAGTTAATACATGGGATCTACTGCAAGTGCATTGGTTCAACTTAGGTGCAGAACGCATGATTTTAACACAGGCGTGTCATTGACGAGCATAGGTTCACATTTAGCAAAAATGCTCATCATTCAAATGAGTGCATAGAACCCATGCAAGAACGCATGATTCGATGACGTTTTTTCACGTAAATACAAAACGAACAAAAAAAATTTGTCCGCAGCCAGGATACGAACCGTGTTGTTTTGACTGTTAAGGGATACTCTCTACCACTGGTCTATTTTTTAATGAAAATGTGTCAATGTGATGATTTAATTCCGTTTTTGCATGCAAGCTTGCATGCGTTTGTCGCATGCGTTCAGAACGCATTCGAAGAAACACATGATCAAGAAATCATGAAACACTACTTCATTTTGAACGCGTACATTTATTTTTTGTTGGGTTATTCCTTGAATTGCAATTTAACGCAGACTTTTTGGTTGCAATATTTATGTACTTACAACATTCAATTCCGCTATATGAAAATTCGTAAAATAAATGTACATTTTGTTTTTGGCTTTTGTAACTACAGGTTTTAAGAAAGATTTGTGTGAAAATAAATTTAATCTCAACTAAAAGTTTACGTGTCAAATCACTTGAAATATTCCCCCTTATCGTGGTTGGCGTTTTTCGACTTCAAATTCGGCTATATTTATAATTGATTTAAGAAAACCATCTTCATTTTTCTTTATATATATTTTTAATGGTCGCGATAATCTGTTTCTGTCACGTGGTCAATATGCAATTTTAAATAATATTTGTTTAATTTAATGAAAATGAAAAAGCTGGCATTGATATTTATTTTTCAATTTGTGTTTTTTACGACATAAGCGTAACATCAAACTAACAAAGTGTTATATAATAGAGGAACCCTTTCTCAAACGAAAATGAAATGATGATAATTTTTTTCGTTCGCTTGAGTTTTCGTTTGACATCTTAGGACAAGCTTTTATTTTCAATTACTGTTTTCAGGGCAGTTAAGTTTTTAAGTTGTATTCAGAACATACCTTTTAATTATCATATTTCCATGTGCAGAATTAATTTTTTCTGTCATCATTTTTAAGACTTCAATATATTAAATACGTCAACTTTTAAAACAAAATCATTAAACAATAAGCCAGAATTTTTTATGATTATAGCTTCTCACAATTCTGAAAATAAATGGAAAATATTTGTTGTTTTAAAAATTTTCAATAATTTTGAGTTTCTACAATTGGGGCACTCAAATGGTAGCCGCAAAGGTCATAGTGTCGTAACGTTTTAAAACTTTTGGTTGATAAAAAACCAAATGCAAACACAATTATATTTTAATAATTTTTTTAGAAACTGGCATTAATTAGTAAAATTACTTCATTCAATAAGAATTGAAATTACTGAACTTAAGCCCAATTAAGAAATTATTTCTGATTAATAATTTAAAAAATTATGCCAATATGACCTTTATGACTACCGTTTGAATCCCCCAAATATAAATAATTTTTTTCATGAATAACACAGGTCAACAAAATGAAACTTATTGTGAAAGGTCAAATTTTTCGTAGTCAATTTGTATATACTAAGTACTGTGTATCAATCTCTTTAAATAATTTTTTTTTCAATTGACTTTGCATTTCGAAATTTTCTGTTATAATAACGGGAAATCTCGTGATACAGAGTCAATTCAAAAAAGTTATTTATAGGCATTGGAGTTTAGTATCATATGCACGAAAATTTACTATCAAAGTACCGACCTCAGAAATCGTGTTGACCTGTGTAATAATTTCAAATGTTATACATAGTTATGCTAAAAGTAGTTGGGAAAATTTTTTCTTTTTTGGTGCACCTTCGGACCGTTCCGAAAATTAAAAGGACTAGGTCGTTAATTTCGGCCATCGTCCTTTTTTTACTTTGAACAGTGAATGAATGAGAAAACTTCTCTAAAAACTAAAAACTAAAAAAAAAATATTTTTTCCCAGTTTTTTTTTAAAATACACTACGTAAGGATTCAAATGGTATGTATTAGGGCATTCAATTAATCGGGGTTTGTATTAATCGGTTAATCGCTCGATTAATTAATCGAGGTTTTGGTTTAATCAGTTAACAATCGGTTGATTTTGGATTAATCGGTTAACCGATTTAAAACAAATTTTCAAAAATGTATTAATTTCAATAAATAAAAATTATTATAAAACATAATTACATAAATTATTCATTATTTTAAGATTACAAAATAAACTAACAAAAATAATAACTTTCGAAATAAATCAGAAGAGGAAATTTTTTATATGTACATACAGTGAACTCGCGATAACGATTCTAAAAGAGAACTTCTAAACCAATCTTTTAAAATTGGTTCAAATGTTTAGATTTTAAACGATTTCTTGCTTTAGTTTTAATATAACTCGATTTAGAACAATCAACCAATATTTTTTGTATGAAAACCAATTTCATAATTTCTATATGAGAAGAAACCATTATTTGTTTCATAAAATATACATATATTTAAATACTATAAAAATATTAAATTTTGTTTGAACGGTTACCCTGTAAAGCGAGGAAAATTAACCGGCTTATCCGTTAACCGAAAATAGCAAATTCTAAATTAATCGAACAGTTAATCGGGTAGCAATTAATCGCTTAACTGTTAATCATTATCAGAGATGGGCATAATGCACTATATTTTTTTAGTGCACTAACAATTTCACTACCAGTATTCACTTAGTGGTAGTGCAATTAATATTTCACTACCACTAAATCCCCGTTCAGACTATTATACAAGTATTAATACTTTTGTGGAAAATGCAGCTGACATGTTGAGTTGTTATTGTTTTTTTTAATTTTTGAAGACCATGGGTGCATTTTCATCAAAAGTATTAATACTTGTATTAGAGCCTGAGTGGCCCTTAAATGGTTAGTGGTAGTGAAACATCAAATTGCACTAACCATTTAGTGGTATTTAAAAAAAATTGCATTGTGTCGATATTATTGATCACAGGCATATCACATATATTGTAGTGTGTTTGACAAGCCGTAGTTGACATACCTTCTGTAGGCAACTGAAACTCAATACTTTGTTAGAGTTATTTTTCCACACAGGCAAACTTTAGCTGTGGGTACTGCCCACTGTGAGTAATAAAAAAAACTATATACCTATCATCAAGCTAAGAATGTAATTTGTCAAAAAAATTACTTTGGATGCTGGAAATATGGATAAGAACGTAAAGAAATTTATATGTAATGATTAAGAGAAATCTTAGAAAAAGATACGCGAGTCGTGGAAACGAATTAGACAAAATTTAAACTAATAGTTGTAATCACATGCGAAGTTTTTCTATGGCTAAGATATCTTTGTGGACTGGCAGACTATTATAAATAGAGTTAGACAGATTAAGGAACATTTTGACAGATCATATAAGCGCTTAAACATCGACAGACCAACAAAGAAAGAAACAATAAAGAAACATATTAATATACTTGTGGACAAACTATAAGAAATAAAAATAGTACTTAACGTTCATTATTCCAGACTAACAGGAGCACATAAAAAAGCTGCAGAAGCTTTCTTTTTAGAGACTAGGGAACAACTTATATCAATAGCATTGAAAAAACAAATAGACTTAAAATTTCAAAAAAAAACCTTCATGAGAAAATAGAAGTACAGGAACAAAACAAATAAGTTGAAATAATGCCACAGACAGTGTTAGAATTTCTAGGTAGGTCACCCAAACAATCTACTGTCATTCATAGATGCTTTAAACTTGGTTGATTCCATTAAAGAAAGCCACGAGGCAGTAGCCATCAACCTTATTAAAACAAAATTAAAAGGCACAGCCAGAAATTTAATAGAAAATGAGACCACAATAGCTGCAGTATGCTCAAAATTAAAAGAAAGAGTAAAAGGAGAATCCGTCGAAGTTGTTTCGGCTAAATTTATGAATGTCCGCCAGTGCAATAAAAATGCAAATACCTATGCTGCCGAAATATAATCCTTGACAAAATCTTTAGTGCTTATATAAATGATGGACTCTCATAAGAACTAACAGCTAAATATTCCACGCAATTTGCGGTTAGAGCCATGACAAAAAATGCCTCTAACGAAAAAGTGAAACTCATAATGGAGTCAGGTAGTTTCGAAACAATGAACAAGGCGGTGTCAAAGTTCGTAAATTCCTGCACGGAAGCAAACACCTTGAAACCCAGTGTAATATACAACAGAGGAAGGTACAATAATGGCCGTGGAAGTAGTTATGGTTTCGCTTGAGGTGGAAACCGTGGGGCAAACCATGCCCGTTTTGCTGCAAATAATCGCGGTATTAGTCGAGGACATGGACAAAGATATAATAAAAATAACGGTTACAATAATCAGCATTATAACAGAGGTCGTCATTTAAGAGTAACACATGAAGATCAGGGAAACGACCAATCCCCAAGTACTCTATAAACACTAACTTAGAAAGCAACGGTAGCATCTACAACATAAATTTAGCTTATGATCTTATATTAGAATAAAAACAACATTGAACAATTATAACTCAACATTCTTAATTGACACAGCTGCGGATATTTCAGTAATTAAAGTTGGGCAGCTCGAAAAAGGTACTAGGTCAACACATTACAGGTCAAGACATTACATACACCCTAGGTAAGGTGATAACTGATTTGAGGTTTGATAATCTACTGATCAAACATGAATTCAATGTATTTAGTGACAACTTTCGTATTCCATCTGATGGAATAATAGGTCTTGATTTTATAAAAAAATACCGCTGCATACTAGAATATCGGGAGGATGAAGATCGCCTACTACTAACCAACTAATTTTCCTGACCATATATGCATTCCTATGCTTGATTCTCCAACAATAAACTCTATATCTGTACCTGCAAGATCAGAGGTTATAAGAGGTCAATAAGAGGTTATAAGGTCAATAGTCCGCACAAATATGTACTTGTTCCAAACCAGAAAATTCAGGATGAAATATTTCTTGCAAATACAATAGCGACAGGCAAAAGAGGTTTTGTACGAATAATAAACACGACTATAGACGTCGTTGTACAAAATATTGACTTAAAAACCGAAAGTCTTCACGAGTATGACTTAATAAAGCCCGAGATTAAACAAAACGATATAACTAAATTAAAAACATTGTCCAAGAATTTCCCAGAGTTTATGAAATCGGATCCCGAAGATCTCTGCAAAAATTATATAGATGTATTTGCACTTCAAGCTGAACGAATATCAGTTAATAATTTCTACAAACAAAAATTGCGTTTAAAGGATGAAGAGCCAACATACATAAAGAATTATACAATTACATATAAACCAGAGATGGGCATAATGCACTATATTAGTGCACTAACAATTTCACTACCAGTATTCACTCAGTGGTAGTGCTATTAATATTTCACTACCACTAAATGGTTAGTGGTAGTGAATTTTTAATAGCACTACCACTAATTATTAAATTTTTAGTGCACTAAAGATCTAGTGCATTATGCCCATCCCTGATTCATTCAAATTGCTTCACTTTGATTAGTGCAATTTTTTTTAAATACCACTAAAATTTAGTGGTAGTGCAATTTTTTTTTAAATACCACTAAATGGTTAGTGGTAGTGCAATTTGATGTCTCACTACCACTAACCATTTAGAGGTACTGAAATTTTAATAGCACTACCACCAATTATTTAATTTTTAGTGCACTAAAAATGTAGTGCAATATGCCCATCCCTGATATAAACATAGAGAAGAAATTACTAGTCAAGTAAATAAGGTGTTGAGAGATGATGTTAGAGAACCCTCAGTATCTGAATACAATAGCCCTATACTGTTAGTGCCTAAAAAATCTTTACGAGGAAGCAATTAGAAACGATGGCGATTGGTAGTTGATTATAGAGATAAATAAAAATTTTGTCGCGGATAAACTTCCCTGCCAAGGATAGATGATATTCTTGATAATTTTGGAAAGGCAAAATATTTTTCTTGTCTAGACCTAACCACTGGCTTCCATCAAATTGAATTGGAGGAAGAATCAAGAGATGTTACATCATTTTCTACAGATAGGGGATCATTTCGGTTTAAGCGTCTTCGATATGGTCTTAAAGTAGCACCGAACTCGATCCAAAGGATAATGACAATAGCATTCGCTGGGCTGTCTCCTGCAAGTGCATTTATATACATGTACGCTTTAGTGGCCATTGTTCGCTCGGAAAAGCACATGCTAGAAGATTTGAAGGAAGTATTCGAAACATGTAGAAAATACAATCTCAAGCTTCATCCTGAAAAATGTTCATTCTTTGGTCAAGAAGTCACTTATTTGGGACACAAATGCACAAGGCATACTCCGGATGATAGCAAATTCAAAATAATTCAAGGCTATCCAAGATCCAAAAATGGTAACGAGACCAAAGGATTTGTTGCATTCTGTAATTATTACAGAAGATTTGTTCCAAACTTCGCTGAACACTCTCGACTCTTAACAAGACTTTGTAAAAAGAATACTAATTTTGAATGGACTTCAGAATGCGAAAGAGCTTTTAACCATCTAAAGGAATCATTAATGAATCCATGTATTCATTATACTACATTAATTAATGTATACTACAGTATCCAAACTTCAAAAACAGTTCTGTATAACCACTGACGCAAGCCAACATGCATGCGGTGCGGTGCTAAGCCAATACTATGATGGAATGCAACTTCCGGTTGCATATGCATCACGCTCCTTTACAAAAGGTGAATTGAACAAATCAACTATTGAGCAGGAATTAATAGCAATTCACTGGGCTATTAAGTTTTTCCGGCCATATATCTATGGATCTAAATTTTTAGTCAGAAGTGATGATCGTCTTTTGACGTATTTGATTGCAATGAAAAACCCTTCAGGAGTATGATTTTACCGTTGAGTACCTGAGGGGAAAAGATAATCATGTCGCAGACGCCTTGTCTCGGCTAGATTTTTCAGAAATTAAAAAGATAATTTAAAATTCAGAAAAAAATTTTAATGTTACTACTAGACAACAATGAAAAAAAAGGGATGTAGTAAAAACACTACCAATCCCGAATATTGTTGAATTATCAAACATTTTAAAAACATATGAAGCAGATACAAACAATGCGCCAAACTAACGGTTGACGATAAGTATTGTATATATATTACTAGAAGAAATGTCGACTTTAATAATAGAAAGTATAATGAAGTGATCACTCAAAATATAAAAAATATTATTGATTAGTGACTTACATCAATTCTTCCCACGGCTTGAGAAATAAGCCATCAGTAACAATTTAAAGAAATTGCAACAGCCAAAGAATGACTCATTATTTAAAAAATAAGTATACAAGAATATAAAGATAAAGGTAATAAATTACTCGAGTGCCTTCTATAGAACTTACGCCAACCATAACAAAAAATTACTGATGATATAACAAAAAAGTTGATTTTACAAAAATACCACGATGATCCTATTTTTGGTGGACACCCAGGGATAACTCATACTTTGAAAGATACGAAAAAAATTCTCATGGAAAAACATGACTAAAGACGTCACCAGACACGTCAAAACTTGCGAAGAGTGTCATGTAAATAAAAATTACAAAAAGACAAAAGAGGAAATGGTCATAACTCCAACACCATTGAATGCATTTGAAGTGGTACAAATAGACCCTATCGGACCACTGCCAAGAACTACAAATGGCAACGTATTCGCAGTTACTATTGTGTGTGAACTGACGAAGTATTTAGTGGCCATTCCGGTGGCTGATAAAAGCGCTAAAAGTATAGCTAAGACAATTTTTGATAATTTCATATTAATATATGGTACTATGAAAAGAATCGTCACCGACATGGGCACTGAATATAAAAATATAGTTTTCACAGAAATTTGTAAATTGTTGGGAATTCAAAATACTATTTCCACAGCATACTACCATCAGACATTGGGAGCTGTGGAAAGAAGTCATAAAACATTAAATGAATACATTCGTTCTTATGTTTCGGTAGACAAAAATGGATTATGTATTTCACATACAGTTACAGCACAACACCATCAATGGCTCACGATTATTGTCCCTACCCAGCTAAAAAAATTATATATGGTCCATATATTTTTAATATATGAATGTATATAACTATATATGAATATGTATGAATGCATGTATGGAAATATATGGGTATATACATGGCAAAACTATTATATATGAACTAATATATGGACTAATATATGAAATGTATTATAACATATGAGCTCATATATGAACATTTAATTATAAGGCTCTTCATACGTGGATCTATATATAAATATGAGATTTTATATATGGAGCCATGTAAAAATGTATGCATACATGATATCTCACATAAGATCGTTTTTGCAATCAAAAAAGCTTAGAATTTTATCACTGCTGTATTGGAAATCCATTAGAAAATACATACGGTATGCAGAGTTTATATTTATATTTATATTTATATTTATTTATACATATGCATACCCCTCAACGTTTAAAAAAGAAAAACTTTTTCTTGTATGATTTTATACATTGTGGCCCTATTTAATATATCAAATAATCAAAAGGATAATCCAGTCATTAATTTTATAGAAAATAAAAAAAATTCTCTAGATAAGAAACAAAGTTCATATTACTGTATTGAAAACTATTGTTAGACGGATTATTTTTTCTTTTATAATTAATTGCATTAGTTTTTAATCTGATTTCTTAAGCTAAATGTTATGTACGAATATGATTTATGTGTCTTTTAAATAATTGATTCACCTTTTGATGAATGAAATGACTTTTAGTTCGTTTTGAATTATTTGTCCAAACAAATGTTTCATTAAATACAACCTCTCTCTCAAGTCTTAAAAAAAATTTAATTTTAGTAATTTAATTTATTTCACAGCAGTGCGCTTTTGTGAATCAAGAGTGTATGAATATGAACTTTGCATACTGTAGAGGGAATTTACACATACATGTATGAAAATGTATGAATATATATAATCATATATGCCCATATACCCTCATTTTTCGGATCCGAACCATATATGTGATATCATATATGCTCCATACATATTTTTTAGCTGGGTATGAGCTTATTTTCGGCAAGACTCCCAACAATTTTGATTTTCTCTGTGAAGATAAAATAGACCCATTATACAACATAGACGCGTATGATAAAGAAGTTGAATATAGTGTCATGTTAGCATCACTGCCATAAAAGAATACAACGCTGGTTTATCGACTGAACAGACAACACAGACGACACTCAAAAATTTGTGCAGTAGTGTCTATAGATAACACTGTGGCTGAGGTGGAATTTTTCGTTGTAGAAGACTCGATGCTACCAAATGATAACCTTATTGGGCGGGATTTGTTATGCCAAAAAGGGAAGCGTACAATTATAGAAGAGGATGAGTGCTGGATTCAAAATATTAATACAAATGAACAAACAGAACCCTTATCGACTGTTGAAAAGGAACGACTAAGAGAAATTTTGACCAGACATATGAAATGTTTCGCTGAGAATATGAATGAGTTAGGATGATGCAATTTGGTACAAATGGAGATCAAAGTTACAACACCTGAGCCAGTCTTTACGAAACCTTACAAAATACCTTTTGCAAAACGCCACATTGTAAATGATATTGTAAATGAACTCCTTGAAAATGACATAATCCGAAAATCCGACTATCATTATGCCTCTGGTGTGGTCCTGGTGAGCATAGGTTATGCATAGATTATCGACAACTGAATAAAGTAACGGTGAAAATACAATACCCCATGCCGGTAATGGACGAACAGTTCGCCAAACTTGCCAGAAACCGCATTTTGGCCTTGTAAATGCCCCAGCCGTGTTCCAGGCCATGATGAACCGCATCTTAGAATTTATGGAACCGGGTGAGGCATTAGCATATCTGGACGGTGTCATTATTCCCAGCAAAACGGTGGAAGAGGGAATTGAACGGATGAATAGGTTTTTGAATCTTCTTGTGGAGTGTGGGCTGACTTTACGGTTGTCAAAATGCAAATTTCTGGCTGAAGTAATTTCGTATCTCGGTCATACGGTAAATAGGGGTATCATCACACCCGGGGACGACGAAATCGGCGCCATCAGAAATTTTAAAGTGCCAACAAGCACAACGGAAGTACGTCGTTTTCTGGGGCTAACCGGATTCATCAGAAAATTTGTTGAGCCCTATGCTATAATATCGAGACCTATGACGGAACCGTTACGAAAGCATGAAACCAATAACTTCAAATGGGGCGATTCTCAAAATCAGGCGTTTAAAAAACTGATCAATATACTTTGTAGTAAACCAGTACTTACGATCTATGATCTATCAGCAGAGCATGAAGTGCATACGGATGCAAGTAGTCTGGGTTTAGCAGGCAATCTGTTGCAGTCTACAGGAGATGGTAGGTGGCATCCTGTATTTTATTTCAGTAGACATTGCTCGGATGCGGAAGCACGATATCATAGTTATGAGCTGGAAGTACTTGCCGTGGTGGAAACCCTGGAACGTTTTATTGTGTATTTGTTGGGCAAACACTTCCGTGTAATAACTGATTGTGCAGCAATTACTAGGACAAGGACAACTAAAGAGCTGCAACCAAAAGTAGCACGTAGCACGATGGTTACTGAAACTTTTGGAATTCGATTGTGAGTTTGTCCATCGCGATGGTTCTCGTATGGCTCATGTTGACGCCATGAGCAGAGCGGGTGCTCTAGGCGGCTAGGGAACCCGAGTCGGCAGGTTTTGTCATGAGTGTACAAATAGGTAGTGATGATGGGGTACTAGCTATGCAACTAAATGACGAAATTGTGAACGTGAAATCGAACATGAACAATATCCCCAACTAAAATTGAAAAACAATCGTTTATATCGAAATACAGACGACGGCCCTAGAGTGGTAATACCTAAGGCAGACGATGGCGTATCGCAAAGATTTGTCATGACGACGTAGGACATTACGGACTGGAAAAAACGCTTTAGAGAACTCAGCGACATTTTTGGTTCGCAAGTATCAGGAAGTATCTTAAGGACTATATAGCGGCTTGTGCGGAGTGCTGTTATAACAAAGCGAAAGGGGGAAAGCCTGAAGAAAATCTATATTTCGGAGACCTGGAACCACTACCGTTTCGCCAGTTACACATTGATCATTTGGGACCGTTCGTACGAAGTAAAAGGGGAAGTCCACACATACTAGCTATCTCGGACGCTTTTACAAAATTTGCTGTTATAAAAGCCGTAGGAAGTACCAAGTCACTTCCTGTCATAAATATTTTGAATGAGCTATCCAGCTATTTTGGTTTACCCAAACGCATAATTACCGATCGTGGTACATCCTTTACGTCAAAGGTTTTTGAAGAATATTGCGGTAGAAATTGTATTGAGCACATAAAGAACGCCGTACGCACTCCCAGAGCAAATGGACAGGTTGAACGAATCAATCAAACCATTTTATCGTATCTCCGTACCACCAGCGTTGAGCCTAAGGAAGTTCCAACGCCTGACGTACCAATTGGCGAAAGGAGACAGTTAGCTATGCAAAATATAGAACGGGAGCGAAAGCGATGGAAGGAAAGGTTTGACGCCAAACACAGCCGACCCACTCTATATAATAAAGGCGATTTCGTACTGCTTGAAAATGAACTCCAAGCGACTGGTGAGTCGCGGAAACTGTTACCCAGGTACCGTGGTCCTTATATTGTACGACGCGTGATCGGAAAGGACCGATACGTCATTGAGGATATACCAGGAGCTCAATTGAAGGCACGAAAATTTCTTTCCATTTTTAGTTCTGACAAACTTAAGAGGTGGTGTGCTGCTGCACCTGAACTTGATACTGAGGTCGAGGACGACCCAACTCCAGGAGTGGCCGAACTGTCATGTTAGCATCACTGCCATAAAAGAATACAACGCTGGGTTATCGACTGAACAGACAACACAGATGACCACGTTTGGTTTTTTTGTAATAAACGAACATTCGTGTTTGAGCATTCGACGACGCAATACATAATTTCTTTTGATAAACGAAATATTTATTTTATCTATTTATCTATTTTATCTTAAAACGAACGTTTGATTTTTTATTTCTGATATTAAGCTATCCTTTGACAATAGATTGCAAACATCCCATAGGAGAGCTAAAGAATTAATTAGTATTGCTAAAATAAAAAGAAAATTTTGACAAGACCAAACACAGTTCAGGAATACGAATAGGAGAACTAGGTTTTGTGAACCAAATAGGTTATAAATTAGATGCGTTATATAAGGGACTATATAAAGTTATAAATTTAGATAATAAAAACAATTGTATTTTAGAAGATAACAATAAAAATACACTTAGACAGAATTATGAAATGTAATATATAAATTATCTATAGAAATTAAATATTAATACAATAGAACAAAAAAAAATTACGTCATTTTTTTCACTTGTAAACGGGAAGGGGAATCAACTCCTCCCCCATAACTTTTATTTCATAAGTATAGTAACTAAGAAAAAAAGAATAATCAACAAAGTACCAACTAAGTATTGATTATTTTTTTTCTGTAAAAAGGAAGGTGTAGTGTGTTTGACTAGCCGTAGTTGACATACCTTCTATATGCAACTGAAACTTAATACTTTGTTTGAGTTGTTTGTCCACACAGCCAAACTATAGCTGTGGGCACTGTTGCCAGAATTGACGATTTCTCTGCATTTTGACGATTTTCACCTCTCAAAATACACTAGTGACGATTTTAGGTACAGAAATGACGATTTTTCTAAATTTATAAATTATGTTTTAAAAATAAAAACATATATACATATGTACGTATGTAAATTCTGATTTAATTTTTAATGGCACAAAAATCTATCAGATTTTAATTAAAATCTTTATGAAAATCTATACCGTTTATACCATGTTTTATTTTTTATTTTTGACATTTATCAAGATTTTTTTATCCAAAAGACAGCCCATCAACCGAAAAATTTCTAAAACTGCAACCAAACAACTGCAATGTAGCCAATTCAACACCTTTTTGAGGAGATCGTAGCTATTCAATCATCTTTTATATAAATTTATTGTACAGGGTAGTAAAAATAAAATAAAATTATTAGTTTTCGAGTTGATTGCCCACAAATCTACTCACAAGCTAGATTTTGTTTTGTATGGGAAATCTAGTGAAAAGCAGCCAGATTTAGCTAAAAATCGTGTAAGTTCTAGATTTCGGGATGGTGTAAATGCCCTATTAGGCTATATACATATATATTATTGTATACGTGTATATTTCTTGAAAGCATAGTTAATAAGTTTGAATAGTTTTTGTAATAAAACAATTAAAATACAAAAAAAATTTAATTTTTTTGATTTGACGTTTTTTTGACGATTTTCTAAAATGACTTGACGATTTAGACGATTTTTTACACAGAAATCTGTAGTTTTTGACGATTTCACCTCTAGAAGTTCTGGCAACAGTGGCTGTGGGTACTGCTGAGTTTGCATGTTCCCACAGGTAGTTAAGTTAGCTTTAGGAAATTAGAATTAAGATTCATTAAATAAAGATAAACATAACAAGACGCATCAGCGGCCGTTCAAACAAATAACAGTTTAAATAGCATAATATATTAAATACAAGACTGGATCCAGAATACTACCTTGAGGCACACCGGAAGATATTGATTCTGGCACACTAATGAAGTCTCCTTCGACAACAATGAACTTCCTACCAATAATATAACTTTCCAAAAGTTTTTGTATGTTTATTGGCAGATGTCTTCAATTTTAAAAATAGACCTTCGTGCCATACTTTATCAAATGCCTGAGAAACATAAATAAAAAGGGCAGAACATTACTTCTTTTCTTCAAATGTCCTTCTTATAACTTGAACCAATATATGCGTTTGCTCAATAGTGCTATGTTGACTTCTAAAACCAAATTGGTCCGGAATGCACCCATTATCGGCTAAAATTCTGGACAATTTAGTCGAGCAGCTTTTCGAAAAGCTTTGAGGTTGTTGATAGTAAGCTTATAGGCCTATATGACTCAGCATTGGTAAAATCTTTGCTTTGCTTCTTAATCATCTTTAACTTAGCAAGTTTCCAGTTATGTGAAAAATACTGCATTCGTGAAATGGCATTAAAAATAAATAGCTAGATTCTTATTGCAATATGAGGCAATTTCATCAGTATCTTGTTACTGATTCCATCAATAACTGGAGCTTTCTTCGGATTAAGCTCAGCAAATAGTTTTTGAGCATCACGCGTCTTAAACTTTATGAGCCGAGGGGGTAAAGCCACTACACTCGGCAAATCAACAGCACCAATACATGTGTTGGGGTAAATACGTATTTTAAATGATCAGCAAATATGTCATGGCGATACTGAAGCCTTCCAGATAATTTTTAAGATTCAAGCAACTCTTGGAGTCGTTTAGTGCAATTTTTAAATCAGAATTTATGTTGAGGTGATCTGTGCTATTGCCATTCCCTTCTGGCTCTTTTTTCACATACCAGACGTTCATTATCCGTAGAATAAATTCTATAAAACCCAGTCTGCGAGTTAAGTATTCAAAAAGAAAGGCTTTGCCTTTTTGAGTTCTGATTGAGACTGACTTTATTTGTGGTTTTTTCTTATTTTTATACAACTTTCTTAATATAAATTTATTTCTATTTTGTTCAACGACAAATTTAAACACAAGTTTTATTTTTTCATGATTCATAAGTTTTGTGTTTTAATTGTTGCTCTTTTTTTCAATAAAATTATAAGAATGAATTTTTTGTTAACAGAACGGAAGGAGAATCAAATTTCTGAAACAAATGAAAGAAATTAAATTTAACTGAATGAAAGTCAGCATTTTCGAACTTGTGTCAAAGACGCTTTTATATATATATATAAGAAAGTGTCATTGACTTAGTTTAAGTTTTGTTTGTTATATTTGGCTATAATTGAATTAATGTCTACGAGGGGAGCTTCTGGAAGTGTATACGTAACTTGCGCATGGGAGGTAGTAGCATGTTCAGCAGCCTATGTAATCATTTTGTTAAGGTTGGCAATGTTAGCTTCAATATCTTCGGGTGTTCTTGGCGCAATGTTTTCCGTGTTAATTAACAGGACTGATCATATTCACATATGAGTGAGGTAGAGCACTTCTCAGTGGGCTACAGATTGTAACAATGGTGTGAAAGTGATCGGACGAGATGTAGGGAACGTTTATTAATTCCCCTGAAATATTTTTCATGACGCCAAAATCTATAACATCCGGAGTTTTATGTATGTCAGTAGGTCAGTAGGTGGGCTCCCCACTCGAAATGACGTCCAAGCCCATTTTTGAAATTATGTTGAACAACGTTCGACTTCTGGGTGTGATAAGACGCGCACACTAGAAAATATGTTTTGCATTATAGTCGCCAGCTGCTACGAAAGGAGAGATTTGTAGAAATCCTCATATTGATCCTCAGTAATTGGGAATCTGGGATGGGAGTAAGTTTATTTTTATGTTGGCGAATGCCGTTTGCGTTACAGAAACATATTTTTGACGTGTTCATGGTTTGTTAACTAATGATTGAAGCAGAGTATTCTGCATTCTCAGCATTTCTCGTATCATGCTAGTCATATTTGTTGTAAAATTATTTATAGTTTACACCAAATTGTCAAAAGTAGCTTCAAAGCGACTAAAGTTAAAGCTTGAGTTTGCATTCGTCGAATTATTTTGAGGTGAAATATTTTGTGTGGGAATAGAACTAGTCTTAGCTGCATCCGCATACGATACACGTGAAGTGGCGGATTAAGCGTTTGCTGTTTGTGCTGGAGCTAATTTAGGTTGTTGCCCCATAGCCTGTTTAACGAAATATACAGGAAATCCTCTGCAGTTAGCGGTGCGATTACCTCCACAATTACTACATTCTTTTCTGCTAAATCTTTAGGTTTAGTACAACCAGCAGTACCGTGCAATTCACCGCAGATAAAACAAACTCATGGTAACTTGCAGTAAGTTTTTGTGCGACCATATTCTTGACAATTATGGCACTGTACGGGCGCAGAACGCTTGTGTGGTTCTTCAACTGTTTTTCGGTAAGAGATATTTTAAATTATATATTGGATGAGCCTCGTTTTTTTTAATTTTATATCGTTTGGCTCAAGTTCGACGCGAAATAGAGGTTAAGGAATCTTCTCCCTATTAATTATGTTAGATAAATTTTTTACCATAAATCCCTGGAGGACGAGTGCGTCTCTTATTTCTTCGGGAGCAACATAAGAATCTATACCCTTCAATACGATCTGCAAGCCTTTAGCAAATTCAGTAATCATTTTGCGAAAATCGTTTTCTTCATAAATTTGAATTTTGGTTTCATCAATGTTACCACGTTTTATTGGAATGATGTGAAATTTATTCTCACCAATGACTGAAATTAAATTTTTAATAAGAGCGTTTGAATTTTTTTTCTCAAATAGATTGGTGGCGGCTTGGATGTTTTGTTCGTGGATACATCGGGTTTGTTGTTATCATCTTGCAATATTTGAAAACGGTTTTGACGGTTAATAGAGGATGCGCTGTTATCCCTAGATATTTATGGAGCAGATGAAATTTTCGAAGACTTTGGGCTTCGCACGCGCTTTACCACACTTATATGTCTGCCCATTCCGACTTGGACCTTGGGTTTCGGGCTGCTCTTAACTTCAGTAAAAACTTGGTTAAGTGATGCCCACGAGCCCGAAGCGGATTATATCGCTGAATTGAATGTAGAAGTACTAGGCATGTTAACGAATCACTAGTTGGCATTGGACAAAGCGAAGTTGATCGCTGACGAAAAAGTGGCCTCGATGTTAAAAAAATTATCAAATTTCTTATTTATTTTGTTTTCATTAAGACCTTCAGAGCTCTCAGTAAATCTATCATCAGATTTTTTATTTTTATTATTTTCATTAAGAGCTTCAGAACTCATAATAAAATAGGCATTTCTGCCATTATAACTCACTTCACAGTTACTTGTTTTTGAGGTACTCATATAGAATATTCCTCAAGGGCACTTTGTTTGTTTGTTTGTTTTTTTTGTTTTTGTTATTTATGACTATGTAATCAATAACAATATGTATTCCAAATTTTTATCGTATGATTTTTTTTGTTTAGTATGAAATAAAAACTCCGCCAAATCGACTCTTCACTATGAATGTACGAGAACTCCTATTGGTAAATATGATTTTAATTTTAAAATAAAAACATGATTTTAATTTTAAAATAAGGCCTTCATGCCACCCTTTATCAAATGCCTGAGAAACGTCAATAAACAGGGCAGAACAATACTTTTTTTCAAATGTTCTTCTTATAAATTGAACCAATCTTAGAGTTTTTTCAATGGTGCTATGCTGACTTCTAAAACCAAATTGATGGTCTGGCATGCACCCACTATCAGTTAAAATTGGTCACAATTTTGTCATGAGCAGCTTTTCGAAGAGTTTTGACATAGTTGAGAGCAAACTTATTGGCCTATATAACTCAGCTTTAGTAAGATCTATGCCCGGCTTTGGAATCATTTTGACTTTTGCAAGCTTCCAGAGTTGTGGATAATACTCCAGCCGTAAAATGGCGTTAAAAATAAATAACAGGATTCTAATTGCAATATGAGGCAAACTTGAATCTGAACATCACGCGTTTTAAATTTTATGGGTCGAGAGGGTAGAGGAACTACACTCGGCAAATCAACAACACCAGTACATGTGTTTGGGGTAAATACGGATTTAAAATGCTCAACAAATGTTACCTTTTTCAGTATCGCTTCTGGCCCAACCTCAGGTAGAAGTGGTTTATATTCAACGCGTGTTTTAAGCTTTCTAGCAGCGCGAAACAAAGAGTAATTAGATGCTGGTGTGACATCGAGATTTTTCAGATAGTTTTTAAGAGATACAATTTTTTCATTTGCAAGCAGCTCTTGGCAAATTGTAACGATCATGGGAGAATGATCGGAGGAGAAATCTAGAGCAGCTTAAACATGAATTAATCCCTACTGATATTTTTAATGACTCCAAAATCTATAACATCCGGAATTTTTTGTATGTCCAGTAAGTGGGCTCCCCACTTGAAATGACGTCCAAGCCCATTTTTGGAATTGTGTTGAACAATGCCCGACCTCTAGGTGCAATAAGACGCGAACCCCAGAACGTATGTTTTGCATTGTAGTCCCCAGCTGCTACAAAACAACGGCCAAAAGATTTGTAGAATTCGTGGAATTGATCCTCAGTAATTGCGAATCTGGGAGGGGAGTAAATTGATGATATCACGAAATTTGTAACGAAATTTTCGACACAAATATTTGTTGCTTGTAGATGTTCTTCACAAATGTTATCAAGGACATAGTATTTGAATCTTGACTTAATTAGAATTGCTGACCCACCGCATGCACTCCCCCTTGGGTCCTTTGAATCATATAGAGTGTAACCATTTATTTTAAATAAGCTCCTTGAAGTCAAATGAGTCTCAGAGACCAACATTACATCCATATTTTTTTCCATGAGGAAGTGCTCAAGCTCATTTTTATGCTGGCGAATGCCGTTTTCGTTCCAGAAACATATTTTTAACATGTTCATGGTTTGTTAACTAATGCTTGAAGCAGTGTATTCTGCATTCACAACATTTCTTGCATCATGCTAATCATATTTGTTGTAAAGTTGTTAATAGTTAGCACCAGATTCTCAATAGTAGCTTCAAGGCGACTAAAGTTAAAGCCCGAGTTTGCATTCCCTGAATTATTTGGCGTTGAAACATTTTGTGTGGAAATAGAACTAGCCTTAGCAGCATCGGCATATCATGCACGTGAAGTAACTGGTTGGCTCATTTGAGCAAAAGAGGCGGAGTAGGCGTTTGACCCATAGCCTGTTTAACGAAAGAATATACATAGTTAGCGGTGTGTTACCTCCACAATTACTGCATTTTTTATCACTTAGATCTTTTGGCTTATTGCAACTAGCAATGCCGTGTAATTCGCTCCACACAACGCAAACAGAGGGTAAATTGCAGTATGTTTTTGTATGGCCATATTCTTGGCAATTATGACACTGTAAAGGACCTGAACGCTTAGTGGCTCTTCAACTGTGATATTTCGGTACGTATCAATTATAAATTGGGTGCGTCTAATTTTTTTTTAATTTTATATAATTCAGCTGAAGTTCAACGCGAAATAGAGGTTGGGGGATCTTCTCCCTATGAATTATATTGGATTCATTTTTTACTTTAAATCCCTGGAGGACGAGTGCATCTTTTATTTCCTCGGGAACAACATAACAACATCTGATTGTAATGAAATTTCATACAGCATTTAAGGAGATGTTACCGAGCTTAAGTCTGGAATTGGGATTATATATTCTTAAAAGGCGCGGAGCCACAAAGCCCAAACAAAGAAAAATCAAAATTAAACCCTAAAAACGAGTACAACTCAGGAACGGTAAGAAAAATCAAAAATTTTTGTTTTAAATTATTTAAAACTAATTAACCTCTTAACTTACATCATTAGTATTTTAATTTTTATAAAAAATTTAAAAGTTATAAAGCGTTTACTAAATTTATGAAAAAATTAGGAAAAATTTTAATATAGGCTACCTAAAAGAACCAATTCATTAAAAACCTATAACTTTTGCACACAAAAATAAAGCCTGGACATTTTTCTTTTAAACTATTTACTCAAAAGTTAAGAAAATTATCTTTATGGTTAAAGTTAAGAAGAAAATACAAAAAATTGCCGACAAACTCGATTTTATTTCGACTTGTGCGACCTCTAAACCCTATAAGGTTTCAAATTATGATTAAATCATAAAACAAAAGTTTTTGGATACCCTAACATGTATAATTACGAGTATTATCTCAAGTATTTTTCAAAGTTGGACGTAGCTACATAACTACATACATGAATATATTCAATTACAATACAAATTACAAGTAACAATAAAAAAATAAATAAGTATTAATTTTCCTATAAAAATAAATTTTTACTAATTTTTTGTGTAATTACCTTCATCTGCTTACAACATATAAAGAGTTTTCCGACATTTATCAATATTTTCGGCTGAAAATTCTCATTTAGGTGCAAAATTATGCAATAAATACACAAAAAGTAAACCACATAAACTTTTGTTTTTAAACAATTACTAAAAAAAAATTTCATAAAATCCCAAAAATGAGATTTTTTGGTATTTCTGCTGTATTTTTCTTATCTTTCACAGGGCGCAGGTAATATTTTGGGAAATATTTAAAAACATATATCGTTAGCTTAACGTGAAATTGTGCTAAGTCAATTTTTTGTGAAAAATGAGATTTTGATGCAGTCTTAGAAATAAATTCGAAATACATTTAAAAAAAAATATATAAATATGAATAATTTTTACCTGATGTTGGCAATGATGTGTAAATGTGCTAACTTTACGACTGTCAAAGAAATTGCGCTAAGTCAGATGTTATTGTTTTTTCGCGCCCTTTTTTACAAAACAGTAATATCCACTTCCGCTTATTGTTTTTCGTGAGCTTTATTTGTGCAAAATAAATATTATTTGTGGTTTGGTTCCTTATGGCTTCAACAGTGACTCTGACAATTCCTTTGATATGCCAGTGAGAAATAAAAAACGCAAAAAGAGAGCACATGTGGAGAACAATACATGGCTCGTTGCAAAAAATAAAAACAGAAGAGAATGTGGAAAAAGCTATTGGGGAAGAAAAAAAGAAAGTGACGTGTGGAATTATAAAAAAATAAAAGTTGCACGAGCCATAAAGGCAAGATGTAAGTGTGCTCAAGCATGTGATACTGCTACCATGAAATGTGCATTGGTGACTGATGCTCAACGACAGCAGATATTCAAAACGTTTTGGAAGATGGATTGGAAACACAAAAGGTTTATGTGAATACATTAGTGCAAACGACTAAACCATCCAATCCTCGAAATAGAACAAATCCTAATGCATCTAGAAGAGTGCAAACTGTGAAATATCATTTAAAAGTGGATGGTAAAAAATTTGCGCGTATGTAGAACTTTTTTTTAAAAACGTTGTGCATAGGTAGATGCTCAGTGCTTAGTTGGGTGAATAAACCCGTGACTCCACATAATAATGTCATGAGAAATTTGGAAAACAACATTTCAGAAGAAAAAGAAGACATGAACTTATTTTTTGATTCTCTGCCAGTAATGGAGTCTCATTACTGTCGTGCTGTCACGAAAAAAAAATATCTATTACCGGAATGGTGTTCTAAGCAAATGCTTTATGATTTTTATTCAAAAGATTGGTGCGCAACTCACATCGTCCGGCCACTTTCCTTACGTACGTTTCATTCGGTATTTGAGAGCAGAAATCTTGGCTTGTTTGCACCAAAGAAGGACCAGTGTGAAATATGTGCACGTTATTCTGCCGGCACTACTCCACTGGAAGAATATTCTTCTCACCAAGATTCTGACGAATCCAATGTGTTTACCGTAGATCTTCAAGCTGTACTTATGGCTCCGAAATCCCAAGTCAGCAGTTTATATTATAGAACGAAATTACAGGTTCACAATTTGGTTTTTTTCAACATAATAAACAAAAAAGGGTATTGCTTCCTCTGGAATGAAGCTGAAGGAGGTGTGAATGCTGAAGACTTTGCAAGCATATGGGTTTATTTTATTGAAAACACAATTCTTCCCAGCCTTGATAACAGTGATAACCCTATTAAGATAATATTTTATAGTGATGGATGTGGTTACCAAAACCGCAATTATGTAATGAGTAACGCACTTCTAAATACTGCTATTAAGCACAACATTGTGATAGAGCAGATGGAGGCCGATAGTCCACTCTACCATAGAGCGTGCTATGAAGAATACAAATATCGATGTTCCTGCCGAATATATCGGAATATGTAAAGCAGCAAGAAAAAAGCCTATATCATACGATGTGACTTATTTGACTTTGTTATCATCCTGCTGTTCGTACCTTTTTGCGAATTTTCGCGATTTTTATTGATTTTTTTGCATTCCTCACATTTTTGGCTATTTTTAAACAATATTATGGATTGTTTAAAATTTTGCAAATTCTCGCGATTTTTTGCAAAGTTCGTGATAAAAGCGACTTTTGCATGCTTTAAGTTTCTTAACAGTTCTGCCGATTTTTAAAAAATATTATACCTTGTTATCATCCCGCTGTTAGTAGCTTTTTGCAAATTTACGTTATTATCTTTTGAATAAATAAAAATATAGGGTTGGTAAGGTGCAAAATTTTAAAATAATAGCGAAATAATTAACCCACTTTTTTCTGCAAAAAACGACAAAAAAACAATTTTTTTAAACATTTTATTTAATTTGCGTATAACTTTTGACTTAATAGTGATTTTGATATCAAATTTTTTTCAAAATGTTGAAAATTTTGTTCTTAACTCATACCAAGTTTCTATTTTAAAATCGAACAAGATTTGATTTCTCCATTAGCAGAATAGTGGACCAAGGCTGGTAACAAACCCAAAATTTTAATTTTTTTCTCGAATATTTCCTAAACTGTAAGCGAAACTTCATAAATGTAGCATACTTTTTTTAGCTCTTGGATAGAGAAATCCACCTGCAAAAAATCTTTTTTATCAGATAAAAAACATCAGCTTGGCATCGGTTTGACTTTTTCATTAACCCGAGGTAGCCCACTTTGCGGCTCCGCCTTTAAGGATATATAATCCCAATTCCAGGCTTAAGCTCGGTAACACCTCCTTAAATGCTGTAAGAAATTTCATTCAATCAGACGGCTCGTTTAGAAACTGCAGAATTATTTCCACTTTTTTTTCTCAAAATCCCCCACTGTGTAACGTATTGCAATCGATTATATTTCACCTAACGATGAGGACGATCTTATAACAGGTTTGGTGTACAAAATTTGTAACAATTATTATTGTAATCACAACCAGGGTAGGAAAAATTTCTGCTCGCAAATGCTATTTTTGTTTTCGTTCGTTTTAAAATTTGTATTCGGAATTTTAAAAATAAAATTCGGAAAAGAATTCTATTTTAAATTCTTGGTTTTTTCGTTCTCCTCGAATTAAATACACAAAAGTTGATTTAGTTCGTTTGCGAGAAGAATTAAAAAAACCAAGAATTTAAAATAGAAATCTTTTCGGAACGATTGCAAAAGAATTATTCCCATAAACATTTAAATTAGGCAGCATGTTGAGATCTTTTCGAGATATCATCGCCCAGCCCAAACCACTATAGCTATAGAGATGAAATTTGGTGTGTAGATTCTTCTTCCGATGTGTAAATCCAATAAAAAGGGATTTTTGAAAATTCAAACGCCAAAAAGGGGGAAAAAGGGTAAAATTTGTATCTTTATATATCGGAAACTACATTAGATAGACTAAAAATTCTAAAAGCATACGAATGCTGCTAAAAAATAAGCCGGCATGTATTTGGTACTTTTCTAATATATGTACTTTCAGGGATTAAAATGGGGTAAAACAGAATTTTGGTAGCTCTTTTGCACTCGACATATCTTCTAAATTATTCAACGTAGCAGAAAGCTTTTTGGTGCGTTTATTTCTTCTGGACAGAATATTGAATGGATTTGACACTTTCTGAAACATTTTACCCGTTTTCAGTACTTTTATGTTAATGATAATGCACACATATACATACATGTAAAAATAATTTACTATGAGTTCTTACCGGTTACTAGAAGCTGGGATAATAAAATTTATGTGTTTTTTGAACCACCCAAAAAGTGCTAAGGGGGTAAAAACGAGTCAAAATGGGTAAAATGCGTATCTTTATATCTCACAAACTACAGTAGATAGAGTAACAAAGCACTTATTAGAAAAAAGTACTTTTTGGGAAAAGTACTTTTTAAAAAAGGTGCATTTTGGGTAAAGTACATTTTAGAAAAAGGTGCTTTTTGGGAAAAGTACTTTTTAGAAAAAGATACTTTTTGGGAAAAGTACTTTTTAGAAAAAGGAGATTTTTGGGAAAAGTACTTATTAGAAAAGGGTGCTTTTTGGGAAAAGTACTTCTTAGAAAAAGGGGATTTTTGGGAATAGTACTTGTTAGAAAAATGCTTTTTGGGAGAAGTACTTTTTAGGAAAAGGGGATTTTTGGGAAAAATAGAAAAAGAGGATTTTTTAATTTAATCGCGAATTCTATTTTCTTTTCGTTTGCGAATTTTATTTTGAATTCTTGGTTTTTTTCGTAAATAAAATTTGCGAATTAAAAAGAAAAATTCTTTGCAATGTGGAAAATAAAATTCGTTCGAATTAAATTTGTTTGCGAAAGAATTTAATTCGAGCACTCTTCCTACCCTGATCAAAACTCTACTGTAGATTCTGAAAATGAACATATCAATCACAATGTAGCCTCTTATCGTAGAAGAAAATGGGACGATTATTCTGTTTCAGAAAATACACTACAAAATGCAAAAAAAGTGTATGAAGGGACTGCTATATTTAGGATTTTCGACTGTCTATAAAGTTGTAAAACAAAATGTAACAAGAAAACAATAAGATATTGGACCAGCATGTTTGTCGAAAACTTGCTTTAAAATTACCGTAAGACACTGCCAACAACTGGATGATGTTGCTAGAAAAAGTATTTTTTAAATGTTTTGGAGAATGCCCTGAGAAGCTAAGCTAGTTATTGTAAAGGCCCACGTAACACAGACTCCCAAAAAAGGAGTACAGCACAAAGTTGTAAAAGAACTAGTATTTTTATGTATAAGCTTCCGTACAACCACAAACTTCTTCATGTATGTAAGTCATGTTTATTTCCACTCTTGGTATAAATAGAAGAATGTTACGGTACTGGTTGGTCAATAAAAACCCAGTTTCATCGTCTGATAACAAAAAACATCGAATTGATCATTCTAAAAAGGGTGGCTGTGAAATATTTTTAAAACAATATTTTGAACAAACTGAACAAAATGGAAAGCCATTACTGCCGCAAGGACAGTACTAAGATATACATAGCCACAACATTTAAAAACAAAGCCGATATTTATAGGTACTATAAAGCTAAACGTTTGAGTAATAAGGTTCTTCCCGTATCATCTTTTACATTTCATAATTTTTGAAAAAACACAATATAGCTCTATATAATTCCCGCAAAGACGAATGTGGCACATGTGTTGGATTTAGAGCCAAACAAGTTGAATTAGACGAATATAACACATATTTAAAATAAAGAACGTGCTCAATTAGAAAAGGAACAAGACAAAGTTGCTGCTCAGGAATGAAACTGTCATGTATTTGCCATGGATGCACAAGCAGTAAAACTTACAATCTTGCAACACATCAATGCACAAACTACTGCTGGAAGGAAAGCAGTGGGGATCTATCAGCATCGACATTTGTTTTCTGTATAGTGCATCATTCAAACACCCATTGCTTTTCTGATACGCTACCAATCATTATATGCTCCGATGGTTGTGGCTATCAAAATCGTAACCATCTTCTAGCAAATGCAGTAAATTTTTTTTAAAGAAAATAATAAAATAATTGAGCAAAAATACTTAAAGAAGGGACACACTCAAATGGAGTGCGACAGTGCACATACTAAGATTGAAAGGAAACTAAAAAAACAGACAATTTATATAAGAGTAACAAAAGCCAGAAAGATGGTAAAATAGCAAAAATGCCTTTTGATGCTCTTTATCTAAACTATAATTTTTTCAAAGGTTATACCGACAAAAAACTTATTCGGTTCACATATATTAGACGTGGACAGGGAAAAAATTATCCAACTGTTTCACAATTAAAATCTCTTATCTATCTTCCTAGTGGTGATATAAAATATCTTATATACAAATACGGCACACACTTATACACTTTTAAGTATCTTATCGTCTACGAAGATTGGTAATACATACATGGTTTAAAAGGTATTTTTTTTTTAATTATTGGCATAAAAGTTCTAAAAAAAGCATGAAAAAAACAACATTCTGTTGGATTTTTGTTTTGTAGACACATATTTACATACATACGTTCCAGTGGTCTAATTTAGACCAACGGGCTATCCTAATAAAGTTAATTTTAATGACGAGTATAGTAGCCTCCCGACTAGAATTAAAGTATACTTCGGTCATATAGAGCCAAAAACCTTACAATCTGGTCCCCGTCCAATTCAACTAAGTAAGTGGAAGCATTTGCAGGCACTAAAGACTGTTATTCCCCAAGAATAGCATGCTTTTTATGATAATTTAAAACATGTGTTGACAGAGTAATTGTTTATTGATTTTTATGTAGTTTATATAATACCTTGAATTCTATTCATATAATTATAATAGTTTTTGTTTTGTTCAAAAAGCTTATTAATTTAATAAAATTTCATGATATTTCATGGTATTTTTTTTAATATATATATTTATTTATTGTATCTTCAAATATGAACTAACAATAAGTGATCAAATCTTAAAGCTAAAATATAATTATTTAGCCCGACCAGTGTCGGCCAAAACTTAGTGATAGTTTAAATAATACAAAGTAGTAATAATCAAAAAGGAAAATTGAATGTATTTTCAAGCATTCCCATCTAGTGTTGAGTAAAATAGCCCTTGTGTCCCTCTTTTTTAGGCGGATGTGTCCAGTAAAGTTCAAAATATTACGAGCAAGCGGATTAGGATGTGACTCGAGTTTTGTTAAGTATTTGCCTGCGTATCTTGCAATTTCTTCAGTCACTAGTGGCATTTTTAAATCACGATGCAAATTTGAATTCTTAATGTACCATGGAGCAGATGTTATTAACCTTAAAATTTTGTTTTGTCTTCGTTGAATTCTCTCTACATTGCAAGCTGAAGCAGTGCCCCATAACTGGATACCGTAACACCATATTGGCTTCAAAAGCGACTTGTACATTAAAAGTTTGCAGTCCAGACTAAGTGTTGAATTTCTGCCAATCAGCCAATGAATTTGATATAACTTAAGTTTCATCTGAGTTAGCTTAAAGTCAATATGATGTTTCCATTTAAGTCTTCGATCAAGGTGTATACCAAGGTATTTCACTTGGGAATGTTGAGGAATATTTTGATTGTTGATTCGAATGGGGGAACAAGTATCTCTTCTTAGGGTAAACGTTGTATGGACACACTTTTGTTCATTGACTTTAATTCTCCATAAGTTCAACCAGATTTCCAACTGTGTAATATGTTCTTGAAGATATCGGGAAGCCTCGTGCCTTATTGGTTTGCTACCGGGTGCTTATGCTGTTGATTTAGACATTTCAGTCTGGGCATCATTTTGTACGGTTGCCAGATTTATCGGCCTCGCTGGCATGCTGGCGTTCTCCTCCGGCTGAGCTCGCCGTCTTGGGGGGTGTTCTTGCCGACTTTCGGGCAATAAGCAACAATAAACAAAAAAAAATCATGCCAGCTGCACTTGGAACGATGTAAAACCAAGAGAAAAAAAATGTTTATAAATATATGAAATTTGGAGCCTGAAAGTGGAAATTTTTATTTGAAAAAAAAAACAAACTATTGAAAAAACAAAAAGATTTACATGTACCACTAACCACGCATACTTACAAGTCTGCTCTCTCAACATAAATGTTGGGTTAGCCGGTCTTTTTGGCTAACCGTGGCCTCCCTCCCACAGAAATCCTACTGGATTTCACCGTGATAACCCGGCCTAAGTTTGTCGGTGGGTTATCCCATCCCTTCATGATGGTTACTTACCACTAGTCTCTACAGCCTGAAAAATCTACCTTAACCTATCATTTTGGGCAATAAAAAAATTTAAATCATATTGAAGAATAACAATACATTTTCAATTTATTTATCCAAAAAAAAACAAAATGTAAACTATTCAATGTAAAATTATTTAATATTTAAAATATTATTTTTTTTCCTTTGATTTAATTAAAAATAATTAAAAATGAAAATTTTCATAAATCATAGAAAAAGCAAAGTTAATTTAAATAAACGAAATGGTTTAAAATTATTTTCCAAAAATAATTATGATTTCTAAATAAACAAAAAAAAATTATATTTCTAATTATGCAGGGTAAACACCTATCATTTTAAGCCAAAGGGCTTATTATGGGGACTTGGGGCAGGTTTGAGCTCGAATCTGCTCCTAACTCAGTGCGAAAAAGCAAATATGGCACTAGAAAAAATAACTATAAGTGTTTTCCCTATCATTAAAAAAGGTTAAGGGTTTATACACACTTTTATGGAAATGTATGCCTATAAAATATATATACTTTTATGCCTATAAATAAGTAAATAGAGAACAATTAATAAAAAAAACTTAACTTGTATTTGTCTTTCGTCCGTCCGTCCGTGTCTGATGACAGGTACCTGGCTCCTCCAGAAATGTTACAGCTTACTTTAGGGTTAGTGCGGGTGCTTTAGCCAGTTCCCTCGTTGTATGTGGCGTGTTGAAGGCGAGATATATTATCTTTCTTAGGGCCTTAAATTTAAAACTTTAACTTTGTTGAGTAGTTATAAGCCTTGTTGATTAGTTTTACGTTTTATACGATTTTAATTTTGTTAAGTAGTTTTAAGTTTTTGGCTATTTTTACTTCTCTTGCTTAGTTTTAAAGTTTTTAGAAAATTTTGATTTTTTTTCTTTACCGATCAGTTCTCAGGTTTTTCATAAACTTTACCTTTTTATGCATACTAAGGAAGGCTGTATCATCGGCAAACGTAGATGTATGGATATTGCTGCTCACAGGCATATCACAAGTATAAATCAAATACAAAACTGGCCCCAGTATGCTCCCCTGTGGCACACCGGATGATATAGATTGGGGCAGACTCATGAATTCTCCATCCACAATCGTACACTTTCGGGTAGTTATGTAGCTTTCTAATAAATTCAGAAAATTTATTGGCAAATATGATTTTAATTTTAAAATAAGGCCTTCATGCCACACTTTATCAAAGGCCTGAGAAACGTCAATAAACAGGGCAGAACAATACATTTTTTCTTCAAAAGTTCTTCTTATAAATTGCACCAATCTATGAGTTTGTTCAATGGTGCTATGCTGACTTCTAAAACCAAATTGATGGTCTGGGATGCACCCACTATCAGTTAAAATTGGGGACAATTTTGTCATGAGCAGCTTTTCGAAGAGTTTTGACATTGTTGATAGCAGACTTATTGGCCTGTATGACTCAGCCTTGGTAAGGTCTTTGCCCGGCTTTGGAATCATTTTGACCTTCGCAAGCTTCCAGCTTTGTGGATAATACTCCAGTCGTAAAATGGCGTTAAAAATAAATAACAGGATTCTAATTGCAACATGGGGCAAGTTTATCAGCATATTGTTACTTATTCCATCAATACCTGGAGCTTTCTTCGGGTTGAGTTCAGCAATTAGTTTCTGAACATCACGCGTGTTAAATTTTATGGGTCGAGGGGTAGCGCAACTACACTTGGTAAATCAACAACACCAGTACATGTGTTTGGGGTAAATACGGATTTTAAATGCTCAACAAATATGTTACCTTTTTCAGTATCGCTTCTGGCCCAACCTCCGGTAGAAGTGCGCAGAGGTGGTCTATATTCAACGGGTGTTTTAGGCTTTCTAGCAGCTCGCCACAAGGAGTAATTAGATGCAGGTGTGGCATCAAGATTTTCCAGATAATTTTTAAGACATACAGTTTTTTCGTATGCCAGCAGCTCTTGGAGTCGTCTAGTGCACTCTTTAAATCTAATTTTATTTTGGGGTGATCTGTGCTGTTGCCATTCCCTTCTAGCTGTCCTTTTTTCACGTAAAAGACGTTCAATGTCTGTAGAATAAATTCTATTAAACCCAGTCTGCGGATGGGAAGTAGTGGCATGTTCAGCAGCCTGTTTAATATTTTCGTTCAGATTTTCAATGTTAGATTCAATATCACCTGGTCTTCTTAGGTTAATATTTTCCGTACAATGGATACTGAGGTATTTTTTTAACCCCAGCCAATTAACACGGTTGATCATCTTTACATATGGGACAGGGAAGTCACTTCTTAGTGGGCTACAAATTGTAACAATCGTGGGAGAGTGATCGGAGGAGAGATCTACAGAAGCTTCAACATGAATTAATTCCCTAGCGATATTTTTCATGACTCCAAAATCTATAACATCCGGAATTTTTTGTATGCCCGTAGGCCAGTAAGTGGGCTCCCCACTTGAAATGACGTCCAAGCCCATTTTTGAAATTGTGTTGAACAATGCCCGACCTCTAGGTGTAATAAGACGCGAACCCCAGAACGTATGTTTTGCATTGCAGTCCCCAACTGCTACAAAACAAGGGCCAAGAGATTTGTAGAATTCCTCGAATTGTTCCTCAGTAATTGCGAATCTGGGAGGGGAGTAAATTGATGATATCACGAAATTTGTAACAAAATTTTCGACACAAATATTTGTTGCTTGTAGATGTTCTTCACAAATGTTATCAAGGACATAGTGTTTGAGTCTTGACTTAATTAGAATTGCTGACCCACCGCATGCTCTCCCCCTTGGGTCCTTTGAATCATATAGAGTGTAACCATTTATTTTAAATAAGCTCCTTGAAGTCAAATGAGTCTCAGAGACCAACATTATATCAATATTTTTTTCCATGAGGAAGTGCTCAAGTTCATTTTTATGCTGGCGAATGCCGTTTGCGTTCCATATACATATTTTTAATATGTTCATGGTTTGTTTACTAATGCTAGAAGCAGTGTATTCTGCATTCGCTGCATTTCTTGCATCATGCTAGTCATATTTGTTGTAAAGTTGTTAATAGTTAGCACCAGATTCTTAATAGTAGCTTCAAGGCGACTAAAGTTAAAGCCTGAGTTTGCATTCGTTGAATTATTTTGCGGTGAAACATTTTGTGAGGGACTAGAACTAGCCTTAGCAGCATCGGCATACGATACACGTGAAGTAACTGGTTGACTCACTTGAGCAAAAGAAGCGGAGTACGCGTTTAATGGTTGGGTTGGAGCTAATTTAGGTTTTTGACTCATAGTCTGTTGAACAAAAGAATATACAGGGCATCCTCTATAGTTAGCGGTGTGATTACCTCCATAATTACTACATTTTTTTTCTGCTTGTTCTTTTGGCTTAGTGCAGCTAGCAGTACCATGCAATTCACCGCAGATAACACAAACTGTAGGTAAATTGCAGTAAGTTTTTGTATGGCCATATTCTTGGCAATTATGGCACTGTACAGGACCTGAACGCTTATGTGGCTCTTCACCTGTGATTTTTCAGTGTAACAGAAACTTTACGCTATAAATTGGATGGGTTTCATTTTTTTTCAATTGTATGTCATTCGGCTCCAGTTCAATGCGAAATAGGTGTTGGGCGACCTTTTCTCTGTTAATTATATTAGTAACGTTTTTTATCTTAAATCCTTGGTCTAGAAGTGCACATTTTACTTCTTCGGGCTCAACATATGAATCTATGCCCTTTAGTACTATCTGTAGGCCTTTAGCACTCTTAAGTTGGTATGTGTAAAAGTTTGTTTTATTTTTTTCAAAATCATTTACAATTTTTCGAAAATTGTTTTCATTGTATATTTGGATTTTAGGTTCATCAATATTACCTCTTTTAATTAGAATTACGTGAAAAGTATTTTCACAAATGGTCGACAGTAGTTTTTTTAGAAGCGCGTTAGAATTTTTTTCCCTCACATATATTGGTGGTGGCTTAAAAGACTTCTGAGATGATGAAGCGGTCTTGTCGTTATCGTCTTGCAATAATGAAAAACGATTTTGGCGATTCATGGATGATGCGCCATTATCCCTAGACATCTTTGGAACAGATGAAATTTTAGAAGAATTCGGGCTTCGCCCACGCTTTACCACGGTTATATATCTGTCCATTCCGACTTGTACCTTTGGTTTTGAGCTACTGTTATCTGTAGAGATAACTTGGTTAGGTAATGAACAGCCCGAAGCTAATGATTTCAATGGCTTAACTGACGAAGTACTAGGCAACTGTAATGTTAAAGAATCACTAGTAGGCATTGGCAAAGCGAAGTTGATCGCTGTCGAAAAAGTGGATTTGTTGTTAGAAAAAGTGTATTATCAGATTTTTTATTTTTATTAAAAGCTTCCGAACTCACAGTAAGTCTGTCATCAGGTTTTTTATTTTTATTGTTATCATTATGAGCATCAGAACTCACAGTAGAATAGGCATTTCTGCCGTTATAACTCACTTCACATTTATTTGTTTTTGAGGTACTCATGTAGAGTATTCCTCAAGGGCACTTTTGTTTGATTGTTTGTTTTTTTTTTTTTTTTGATTACGGTTTTTTTTGTTTTTGTTATATATTACTATGCAAAAAAATATTAACAAAGCAATTAAAGCTTATTTATCAAAGCTAATAATATGTATTACGAATATTTTCTTTTATATGATTTTTTTTGTGTAGTATGTATGTAAAAAAAACTCCGCTATGACGTTAGTTCACTATGAAGGTACGAGAACTGATTTCATGGTATAAAACAATATTTTTACCAAATTTTGATTTTTTTCAGACAATCTGCGCGTATGTCGTCATTTATTTTCTAAAATTTTAATTAAAAATGCTGAAAACTATCTACATAATTAAATTTTATAGTTGAAACTTTCAAAATCTACCATCACAACTTTTTATAAGCGCTCAAACACAAAAAATATTTTTAAAATTGACGATTCTCCGACACTGCTGAATGTAGGGTACATGTCCAAAATACAAAATAATTAGCTCTTAGCACATTCTGAATTTATTGTCTTTAGGGGCTGACCATATATTACGTAACGCTGTTTCTCCGATTTTTAACCATCCCCCCCGGCTCAAGTAACAAAACGTTACAAAACTATGAACCCCCCCCCCCCCCCCCCCCGGGGGGAACAACGTAACAATGAGTTAAAAACAAATGACTGTTGTAAATTTGAGCTTTCATTACAAAACACCTTTACCCTGTTCAAATCATACCTTTAGCCTTTTCAAATCATAAATATAGAAACAAATTAAGTTAGAAAAATAATAATTAAAATTAACTAATAAATGATAGTTTAAAAGTTTTTTATTTAAAAAAATAAAATTTAATTGATTGTATTAAAGTCTTTTGTTTTGTGCGTAGACAAAAATTAAATAAGCTTACACGCTCACCAAATATTGGCAAAAATATTTTTTAAATTTCTTCCCAAGTGTCCTCAAACTCCAAAGACTATGGTTTTATGAAGAGCTTAATCCTAAACTGTATGTATTAGAGTTGAGCGATATTTGGAAACCTGTTAATTTTTCACAGCGATTGGAAAATCACATATCACAACTGTGACTGAATTTATCAAGTAACAGGATTTGGAAATATAGTTCTTTCATAGAAACTGTGATTGTTTTTGAATGCTTACTTTACAGTAAATAAAGCTACCACATTAATTATTTTTTCTATCTTCTGTTTGTCGAGAAAAAATCGTCAAATCATGTCAAATCGCATTTTCTGGCAACTATGAACAGCTCACATTTTTATATTTGCAATTTTATTGTCTCTCTGCCTCTTATACGAGAATTCTCAATATTTGGATGCGGTTGATTGCTTTTTGTTTGTTCTTATTAGTATGTAAGAGCTGAAATATGTTAAACCGTGATCAGTTTGAACAGTTTACTTTCACTGCTGCTCTTCTTATGAGATTTTTTCAATATAACAAAACTGCTGCGAACAAAATACTGCTAACCTATGATCACACTCACAGTTTAAAAGAACTTTAGAAATCACGTTCACAAGGAGCAACATTATTAAAAGATCACGTTATTGCTCATTACTAGTATGTAGGTAAACACTGAAACAAATGTCTTGCCAACAGTGTTGTTTAGCGTTTGTTTTAGAATATTTCCCTGTAGTAAAACATTTGAAAAATCTCTTATGTCTTGAAATGTCTTATAAATGGTCTTGTGCAGAACTTTAGTATGAATTAGTGATGCGTATTCGAATTCCCAAATATACGGCCATTTCTAGATATTTTTTTTAACATGTATTTATTTATTGTATCTTCAAATATGAACTAACAATAAGTATTCAAATCTTAAATCTAAAATATAATTATTAGGACCGACCACTGTCGAACATAAAATCAGTGATAGTTATAAATAATACATAAGTAGTGATAATCAAAAAAGGAAAAAAAAGTATTTTCAAGAAATCCCATCTGGAGTTTTGAGTATTAGAGCTCTTGTGTCCCTCTTTTTTAGGCGGATGCGTTGTTGTGAATCAGAATTGAACAATCCATTCACTTGGTTGTTAAATTCTTTGCGTGGACAAATTGTGTAATAGCGATATTTCGTAATTGGGTCAAAAGCTTAATAATAATAAGTACGGTAGCAAGTAAGCATAATAATATTAACTATAAAGCTTAATATTAATATATTAAATTATGATTAAGTTTTGTATAAATAGTTCATGTTAAGAAACCAAATGAGGAGTTGTAGTTTGTTAGTTGAAGACAGTTGTAATTAGTTAGTGAGGGCAGTTGTAGTTAGTTGTAGATAATTGTAATCAGTCAGTGGTAATTAGTTAGTTGTAATCAGAGTCTTGTATTCAGCAGTCAAAAGTTAGGGTCATACCTGCGATTCCCACGGGACCATCCAGGTTTAATATTGTAAAGTAAAATAATAAGATACTAGTTTTTAGTTAGCACAACTGTTTAATAAATCCTTTTAATATACAAAAGAAAAATCCGTTTTTAAATTAAACACAACATCGTCCAAAATATTACGAGCAAGCGGATTAGGATGTGACTCGAGTTTTGTTAATTAATTGCATGCGTATTTTGCAATTTCTTCAATCACTAGTGGCCTATTTAAATCACGATGTATATTTGAATTTTTGATGTACCATGGAGCCGATGTTATCAAACGTAAAATTTTGTTTTGCCTTCTTTGGATTCTCTCGACATTAGAAGCTGAATCAGTGCCCCATAGTTGAATTCCATAGCACCATATAGGTTTCAAAAGCGACTTGTATATCAAAAGTTTGCAATCTAGACTGAGAGTTGAATTTCTACCAATCAGCCAATGTACATGAGTTAATTTTAGTTTCATTTGTGTTAGCTTACAATCAATGTGCTGTTTCCATGTAAGCCGTCGATCAAGGTGTGTACCAAGGTATTTTACATCTGAATGTTGAGGAACAATTTGATTATTAATTCTAATGGGGGAACAAGTATCTTTTCGTAGAGGGTTTTCGTGCATGCTAAAAAAGGCTGTATCATCGGCAAATGTAGATGTATGGATTTTAGTGCTAACAGGCATATCACAAGTATATACCAAAAACAAAACTGGGCCCAGTATACTCCCCTGTGGCACACCGGCGGAGATAGATTCGGGCACACTCATGAAGTCTCCTTCCACAACAATGAACTTCCGGGATAGAATATAACTTTCCAATAGCTTTAGAAAGTTTACTGGTAGATATGTCTTAAATTTTAGAATTAGGCCATTCATGCCATACTTTATCAAATGCCTAAGAAACATCAATAAAGAGAGTAGAACAATACTTCTTTTCTTCAAATGTTCTTCTTATAACTTGAACCAATTTATGCGTTTGTTGAATGGTGCTATGCTGACTTCTAAAACCAAATTGATGGTCCGGTATTCACCCACTATCAATTAAAATTGGGGACAATTTTGTCATGAGCAGCTTTTCGAAGAGTTTTGACATAGTTACCAACAAACTTATTGGCCTATGTGACTCAGTTTTGGTAAGATCTTTGCCCGGCTTTGGAATCATTTTGACCTTGGCAAGCTTTCAGTGTTGTGGATAATACTCCATTCATAATATGGCATTAAAAATAACCAGCAGGATTCTTATTGCAATATGCGGTAAGTTCATCAGCATCTTGTTTCTAATTCCATCAATGCCTGGAGCTTTCTTTGGCTTGAGTTCAGCAATTATTTTTTGCACATCACTCATATTAAACTTAAAGGGTCGAGGGGGTAGAGCAACTACTCTCGGCAAATCAGAAACACCAGTTTGGCGTAAATACGGATTTTAAGTGCTCAGCAAATATTTTACATTTTTCCGTATCGCTTCTTGCCCAACCTCCGGTAGATGTGCGCATGTGTGGCTTAAACTCAACGGGTCTTTTAAACTTTCTAGCAGCGCGCCGCAAAGAGTAATTAGATGTTGGTGTGACATCAAGACCTTCCAAATAATTTTTAAGAGATGCAGTTTTTTCAGATGCAAGCAACTCTTGAAGTCGTTTAGAACATTCTTTAAGTCTGAGTTTATGTTGGGGTGATCTGTGCTGTTGCCATTCCCTTCTAGCTCTTCTTTTTTCACACACGAGATGTTCAATATCCGTGGAATAAATTTTATTAAACCCAGACTGCGGGTGGGAGGTAGTGGCATGTTCAGCAGCATGTTTAATAATTTCGTTAAGATTGGCAATGTTAGTTTCAATGTCATTGGGTGTTCTTAGCGTAATATTTTCCGTGCAATGACTGCTAATACATTTTTAAATCCCAGCCAATTAACACGATTGATCATCTTGATATATGGGTGAGGTAAGTCACTTCTTAGTGGGTTACAGATTGTAACGATAGTGGGGGAGTGATCGGAGGAGAGATCTAGAAGTTTCAACGTTAATTAAATCCCTAGAAATATTTTTCATGTCGCCTGCTTAAGTACAAGTTCTTTGTTTCGGTTAATACTTTTCTCTCAGTGCTTAATGCAATTTTAAAGTACTTTTCTTTCAACCTTGTTTGAAGCATTTCAACGAGTAAACCGCTAACGGTATTTAAGCATGGTTTTGCCAAATTTCACTAGTTATACTAATGTTTAACTATAAATAATTACTCGTCATTTAGAAGTCAAAGAATGCACTACGTGCAATTATAAATCCTTTTACGAGGTATAGTTTAATATAATAAAGAGAGATTTACGTCTCAAAATGAATTACAAAATATTAATTCTTGTTTGTTTTATTTGTATAGTGATACCTCATCGGATATACGCCGAAACAACGCCAAAATCAATAACATCCGGAATTTTTCGTACGTCAGTAGACCAAGTAAGTGCGCTCCCCACTCGAAATAACATCTAAGCCCATTTTTTAAATTGTATTAAACAAAGCTCGACCTCTAGGTGTTGCAAGGCGTGAACCCCAGTACGTATGTTTTGCATTTTAGTCTTGTAGTTGCCACGAAACAAGATCCCAGCGATTTGTAGAACTTCTCATACTGATCTTCGGTAACTGATGATCTGGGAGGTAAGTAAATTGATGATATCACGAAATTAGAACAAAAATTTTCTACAAAAATATTCGTAGCTTGCATATATTCTTCACTAACGTTGTCAAGGATATAGTGCTTGAGTCTTGACTTAATTAGAATTGCAGATCCACCGCATGCACTCCCTCTAGGGTCCTTTGTATCATATATAGTGTAGCTATTAATTTTGAAAAAGCTTCTCGAAGTTAAATGTGTCTCAGAGACCATCATTATATTAATATTTTTTTCCTAAGGAAGTGCTCAAGTTCATTTTTATGTGGGCGAATGCCGTTTGCGTTCCAGAAACATATTTTTAAAATCTTCATGGCTTGTTAATTAATGCTTGAATCAGTGTATTCTGCATTCGTAGCATTTCTAACATCATGCTAATCATATTTGTTGTAAAATTATTTATAGTTTGCACTAAATTATCAATGGTAGCTTCAAGGCGATTAAAACTAAAGTTTGCGTTTGTATTTGTTGAAATATTTTGCGGGGAAACATTTTGTGCGGGAATAGAATTTGTTTTAGCAGCATCGGCATACGATACACGGGAAGTAACTAGTTGGCTCATTTGCGCAAAAGTGGCGGAGTAACCGTTTCCTGATTGAGATGGAGCTAATTTAGGTTTTTGCACCATAGTCTGTTTGACAAAAGAGTACACAGGACAACCTCTGTAGTTAGGGGTGTGATTACCTCCACAATTACTGCATTTTTTATCACTTTGATCTTTTGGCTTATTGCAAGTAGCAGTACCGTGTAATTCGCCGCAAACAACACAAACAGTGGGTAATTTACAGTATGTTTTTGTAGGGCCATATTCTTGTCAATTATGGCACTGTGCGGGACCTGATCGCTTATGTGGCTCTTCAACTGCGATTTTTCGGTATAAGAGGTATCTTAAGCTATAAATTGGTTGTGTCTCGTTTTTTTCAGCTGTATATCATTCGGCTCCAGTTCAACACGAAATAGAGGCTGGGGGATCCTCTACCTATTGATTATGTTGGTAACATTTTTTACCTTAAATCCTTGTATCATGAGTGCATCTTTTACTTCTTCGGGATTAACATGAGTCAATGCCCTTCAATACGATCTGCATACCTTTGGCACTCTTAAGCTGGTACGTATAACAACTTGTTTTATTTTTTTCGAATTCCGTCACTATTTTGCGGAAATCTTCGTATATTTAAATTTTCAATATAATTTTCGTCAATGTTACCACGCTTTATTGGAATAACATAAATGTGTTTTCACCAATGGCCGAGACTAATTTTTTAATTAGGGCGTTAGAATTTCTCTCTCTCAAATATATAGGTGGTGGCTTAAAAGACTTTTGCGATGATGCAGCGGGCTTGTCGTCGGTGACATACAATAATGAAAAACGATTTTGACGATTGGTAGATGATGCGCTATTATCCCTAGACATATGGAGCAGATGAAATTTTTGAAGAATTCGGGCTTCGCTCACGCTTTACCACGGTTATGTATCTGTGCATTCCGACTTGTGCCTTGGGTTTTGAGCTACTGTTATCTGTAGTGCTAACTTTATTAAGTGATGAATACGAGCCTGAAGGGGATGATATTACTGACTTATATGAAGAAGTACTAGGCAACTGTAATGTTAATGAATCACTACTATTTGACATGTGGCAAAGCGCAGTTAATCGCTGACGAAACATTGGCTTTGCCGTTAAAAAAAGACTTTCATTAGATTTATTATTTTTATTCTTTTCATTAAGAGCTTCAGAACTCACAGTAAAATAGGCATTTCTGCCGTTAGAACTCACTTCAAAATTTTTTGTTTTTGAGGTACTCATATAGAGTATTCCTCAAGGGCACTTTTTTTGTTTTTTTGTTTGCGTTTTTTGTTTGTTTTTGTACTTTATTATTGTTTGTTTGTTTTTGAGGTACTCGTATAGAGTATTCCTCAATACCACTGTTTGTGTTTATGTTTTTTTGTTTGCGGTTTTTTTTTTTGTTTTTGTTATTTCCACTATGTAAAAAATATTAACAAAGCAATAAAGCTTATTTATTAAAGTCAGAATGTACCTATTACGAATAATATATACTACGAATTTTTTTTGTATAATTTTTTTGTTTGTTTGGTATGTAAGAAAATTTCCGTTAATCGACTGTTCGCTATGAAGGTACCACGAGAACTGATATGTACTCGAATTTGTTTAAACAAATATATGTATAAAGGAATTCATACATCCAAAACGAAATTTAAATGAATGGCACACAAATATTAGTTTGTAAAAATTAAAAATAAAGAAATTTGTTTCTATTTGAAACACCAAGATGAGAATTGGCGTTAGCCTCACATCGCTTCCACTAGTGTCTATAGGTGAAGTCGTCGTTTATTTCAAAGATCTTGAAGATACTCCGTTTGGCTATCTTCAAATAAATCTAAAATGTGCGTAAAACTAAAAAAATTATATCTGGTATCAATAAAGGTTGCCGTGGTAAAAAATGTTTCATTATCTAAGGTCACTGCTACACATTCAATATATATTGTGATATTTGAATCGGAATCCATTTTAATGGATTGATGGATCACGAGCTTATGCTACACGTTCAATATATATCGCGTCAGTATTTACGTTATTTTTGTGCTGTGCGGATCGTTTATTAAGAAAAAGTCGCCAGAAAACAAAAAAAATGTTTAGCCGACGAGTCCCACAACTCCAGCAATGCCACCATATTAAAAATAGTCTTTCAAAATAATTTTTTCAGTCGTTAATTCCGATTCCACCGGCATAACCCACTCTCTTTCACTATCTTCTGGCATTACACTTTATTAAAACAAACTTTACATAATCGTAATACTTTTACTTTTTTATTTGTTAAATTTTTCACTGCGTCTTTTATTTTATTTCTTTTATTTCACTTATTAACGTATTGCGATCTAATATCATGAAAATGCTACACGTTCAATATTTATCACGCGATCCGCGATCTGGGTTCCATAATTTAGGCCTTTCTGCGATAAGGATCGCGATCCATCAATACTGAATGCTACACGTTCAATAAATATCGCGATACTGGATCGCGTTCAATACATATTGAACGTATAGCAGTGCCCTAAAAGACAAAATTTTTTAACCAGTGCACTTAGCGGGAGGGCCTTAAACATACACATTTGTTGGGGTATTTTGGGAGATCAAATGAATCGAAATGATGTCCATTACGAAAGATATGTAATATTTCTTTTCTTAATTTTTGTCCTTTCTGCAACATTACATTTTCAATCAGGGATCGCAAATAACGATTATTTTCAAAATTTAAACTGAAATAATCACACTAATAGAGAAGTCCTACGTACAAAAGGTCCATGTTACATGGACTACCTATAGATGCAATGATTTTTATTTTTTTATTTTTATTTATTCCTTACAAAACAACAGTTATTTCTTGATTTTTATTTATTCCTCACAAAATAAGAGTTTTTTTTTTGATTTATATTTATTCCTCACAAAATAAAAGTTAAAAGCAAAATTGCAAAATTTTCAAAAAAAAAACAACAACCACATAGAAAATTATTTTGCACAAATGATGCAACATTGTCAGGGTCTGAGTAAGTGCAAGATTATCAGGGTAAATTTTTCAAAGTTGTGCAACTTTTTATGGCATTGCCAATCCAAAAAAATTTACAAAAAATCAACCAAGCAGCAAATTACAACGCAGAAATACCTAAATGTTTTTCTTTTAAATGAAAAAACAAGTGGTTGAAGGTATTTTCGGACCAAATAAATTAATTAAAACATTGTAAAATAAAAAACTTTTTAAAAATTCTTTGCTAGAAATTGTAAAGGAATCTTCAAATTATATTTTAAGATAACAAGTACATAATTTTGTTATTTTCGAAAGACCTACATATGTATGTCTCAAATCGTTATTAAAATTTTGTCAAATAATACCAATACTATTAATATTGATATTTTTATTGCTGAAGTAATTACATAACTAACCAGCGAAGTTCCAACACTTTGTTTTAGCATTTAAACAAACTCTTTTAACAATTAAGAAACATACGAGTACAATATATCTTTGATCATATTAAGTGCGTTCAAGAACTCAAAATTTTTACGAATTTGTAAAATTTTTTACTGGATTGCGTTCGCGTACACAAAATCCATTAAATGAGAGGGCGAATTGAGAGAGAAAAATTACAGTTCATTTACTGAGTAAATGCAAATTTTTACTGGACAAATTTTTTGCCAGTAAAATCCAGTAAAATGAAACCATAGACATCGTGGGCCAAGCCCATAAGTTCAAATAAAAACATATGTGCCTATTTCTTTTATTATTAAACAAAACATTCTATCGTGTAATTTTATAAAACAAGTGGAAAAAAAATCTTAATCGATTTTCCCGAAAACACATATTTGTTCCATACGGCTGACCAGTACCCAGTACTGCTTTCCAGAAGCGTTTTAGTAAGGGAGACAATGTTACAGAATCAATTGCTGTTGAGCATGAATAAGGATTTATTTGTTCGAGATGAGCCAGCTAGAAGCAATACATTTAGTTTCCAAAAAGCCATGAATTTGTGTCTTGCTAAAGTGCTCCACATAAGTAATAATACGTAATTTTCGTGAGAGCCCGCCTTACGTTAGTGCTTTTCAAAAGCATTTTTCGAAGCTTTTGTTCTCAAGTAAGTAATACATTGCTTCCCTGTTGTTAGTGCTTCCAAACCAAATTTTTTGCTGGGTAATTAGTAATTACCTGACGATATGTATATATTTATACATATGTATGTATGTATATATGTATGTATATATGTATATATATTTTTTTCATATAATTTTTTAGCGCCAAAATTTTCAATCAGCTGTTGTGTATATTTTAGTGGATTTTACAATTTTTCCGTTCGCGTACTTTTATATGCAAATTTTTTTATTGAGAGTAATTTCTTTAAATTACTCAGTTACTGGATTTTACTGGAAAAGTACTCAAACGCACCTATTGTGTTGCTTTATAGACAACTAAACAAAATGGGTTGCTCACTTCAGAAAGTGCAATTATGCTTTTTTGCACAGTTGCAAGAGTTTATTTGAAAACATTTATTAAAAAAAGGGAAAATATAATATGGAAAAAATTAAAATTACCAACCCCAACCAATTTGAAAAGCTTGTGTAAGAGTTGAAAAAAGCTAAAGGCCGGGGCACAATGAATCCGTCATACATTAAACATCGCCTTTTTCAACTGACAGCTAATTTGAAATACATGGTTTCCTATGAGGTCTGTTACATTCAGTACGTGTCCGTCAACGCAAAGTACAACAATTGTTCAACTTTTAACTTTTTTCGTACGTTGAGTAGTTTGACAGATATTGTTTGATTTTTTGGTATGTTTTTGGTATGTGTTTGTGTTTTGTGGGAGCAAAAATAAAATTAAACAAAAGAAATAAAGGATATGAATAAAAAAGTTGAGTTTAATAAATAAAATGGAGAATCAACCTACAAATGCTTCCATCAATAAAATACTCATTGTACCAACCTTCTCCGTCGCTGCGTTAATGTTAGTTGAAAAAGGCTAAGTGTAACGTATGACGGATTCATTGTGCCCCGGCCTTAAGGTATTCCGACTCTAAGGGATTCAAGGTACGGAAGGAAATTGTTGCGACTGCACTAAATTCCCTCGGTCCACCAATAGAACTAGTGGTGGGTAAATGTAAAGTAAATAGTCTGTTGAGAAAGTATACTGTATGAAAGAATTATTTTTACAGATCTGGCGGGACTTGAGGTTTAAATAAAAAAGGATGCAAACAACGCTGTGTGTAAAGCAACAAGAGGCAGCGTATATAAACAATCAGGATTAAGCCGCTTTGGAGAAAGCTCCAATTAAAACCACTCCTTATTTTGCAAATATGTATATGTCGAAATTTATCACTTACTTTTCGTTGGGTAACTGACAAATGAATTTTGTATGAGAAATCTCCTTTTCACTAATAAATTTATTATTTTCTTCGTCCCGATAAGAAAGAAAAACATTTTATATTTATGATTTATTTGAACGGGCTAAAGTTATTTGTTTATTAATAATTATCATATGTAATTTGGCTTAAATAAGCGATACGAACTTTAGAAGTTCGAAAAATAATAATTAAAATTGAACTAGAAAAATATTTTATTTTAATTTATTTACAAACCTTTTACTTATCCAAAAACACTTCTACCGAAAATAGTAAACAAAATGAGTCGGCTGACTCAAATATTGGATATGTACATATATTGTATTTATCGATAAACAGGCAACGTCGTCGTAACATTGTTAGGGATCAGTTAGCATTGATGTTGTTTCAAAATTGACGACAATGTTGTCGACGCCAAATAGAATAAGGGTGATTAAATAAATAATTAAAAAGGTTGGCGGCGCAGCCTAATAAAGATTTTCTGTCTGGCAAAGTTTTAATGGGCGCATCATAAGACGTAGCTGTGGACACAACTGTTGTGAAACTGTTGGCCCCAGCAGTTACTTCTTAGAAACGGCTTGATGGATGTACTGCAAAATGAACAGCTGATGAATGTAAACAATTGAAAAGTAATAAAAGAGGAACAAAGAAAATACTTTAGGTTGGCTAAATTAATTAGTTTAGGTAAAAGGTATGTACAACAAAGAATATGTAATGAGGTCAGTAGCCCATGAATGTAAAATAAAATTTCCTCCACAAAATAAATATTCAGTGTTTGCAAAACACTGCAATAAACAGAAAGACCTGCGCCTATTGTATTTATATTTTAACGCTAAGCCGCCATGTGCTCAAAAAATCTTTAAACGCACTAGTGAATTAAATATGTAATATATAATATAAATAGTCAGCATAATAAACATACAAACATATTTTATATTAGTAATTTAATTTAATTCATTTTGTTACTTTATCGCATTTTGAATATAAAATTTAACAAAAATTTGCAGCCGCCACCTAACAAAGCGGCGTTGCATTATAGTATAAACGGCATAGCTCTTTTCGACCAGCTGTTCAGGCTGAGCACATGTTGACTATAGGTAACTCAACTATGCGTTTCTAAGACAAAAACTCAACGGTTGCGCAACAGTTACGTCTTATGAATGCGACCAATGTCTAATAATGATTTTCTAGTTTAGGGACACCTCCCCAAAATTATAAAAAAGAGTATCCCATCCCATAGTAAATTAAAAAAGAAAGAAAAAATTAAATAAAAATATTAGCGGCTTGGTTTAGTTTCCGAGTTATGGGCTTCTGAAATTCTAGTGCAATGTTTTGATTATACAGTGTTTTTCATCGAATATGACCAATTTGGTATCACAAAAATTCCAAAAAAAAGTACCGTACCTTATAGAAAATTGAAAAATAAGAAGAAAAAAAGTAAACAAAAAGACAAAACAAAAATTATAATTTAATATGTATGTATATATAATTATGGTGTTTCCCTAGACGGCACAGCGTAGAGAAAATTTTCTGCCTTGCAAAGTTTTCTTGCCTAATAACGTTTTTCTTAAGGATTTTCTCCACCATGGTGTTTCCCGAGACAGCGCACTGTGGACCATTTTAAGAAATGGTAATTTTTTTCATGGTCACTGATTGAAGAATGTTAAAGTTCATAGACACTAGTAAACCTCGGGAGCCAAAATCTTAAAACTTTATTTCAACTACATCACAGTGAACAGGGTGACTCAAAACGGAAATTTTCAGTATTTTGCTAAAATTAGAAATTTCTTAGTAAGCTTTTGATTTTCAAAAATCTATAACTTTTCGGTTTTATAAGACATTCAATCCAAATAAATTTTGTAAAATTACCTTATTTATTAGCTTTCAGCTCAAGAAAAGTAAAGTGTTTATAATTTTTAGAAATTAATTTTTTTGTTCTTTTAAAAAGGTCAAAATATTCCTAAACTCTTCCACTTAACAGAGCATAACTTCCACAGTTCAAAAGGAGAAAAAAATTAGCATTTTTTGTAGCCGAAACTCTCCTCTAAACGCCTATTCACTATTGTACACCCAACACAACATGTGCAAATATACAGTGGGGAGCAGTGGTGAGTACATGTTTGCATATTCTGCATTTTAAGGCGCATAAAAATAGTAATAATGAAGCGATTTAATTTTTGTTTTTTGAATTATATTTATTATTCAGTTGCTAACATAAATGCTTTTAAAACAAAACAAAAAAGTACACATTCAAAGAAAAAACTTAATAAAATTAAGATAACTCTCATGTACTCACTTTTGCACCTTCAAACAACACTTAAAATATGTTATATTTTTTGTACTTGATCCATATCTCTTTGTTTTAAAACGCACAGTTTATGCGTTTTACTATACTTTGAACCAATTTTTGGATAATTTCATCTGGAATTTTCTGTTACTCCACCTGCACACATTGCCACAGCTTGATTTGGATGGATGGAGCCATTTGATATTGTGCCAACCATATTTTCCCAATTGACCACAAATTCTCAATTGGATTGAGGTCGGTACTTTGTGGAGGCCACTGCATCAATTTAAAATTTTTCACAGTCTGCAATTCCTTAACGATTTTCAAAGTTATTTTCGGGTCTCCATTCTGTTGCAACATAACATCTTTCTCTTGCCATATGTACCATGGGGAACAAATAATTCAACACAATATGCTACCAATAGGAGATCTGTCTGAAGAAGCGGAAGAAAAAAGAAACAAAGACTACAGATTCTTTCGCGAGCACAACACACGAAAAATTTCCAGATGCTGTACTAATGAAAACTCGATTACTATTTTATTATGCACATCAGATCAATTTATGTCCAATATTCGATAAAAATGGAAAACTAGCTTTATTGAAATAGACCTAGAAGATAAACTACTTCTAGAAGATGAAAGTCAAAGCTATTTAGAAGAAATATTTACTAAAATTTTTTAAATAATAGTAATTTTTAAGTTCACAAATTTATTAAAATTTTGCGTATAACATTAATTTTTTTATTGGATTTAAATAGAAACCTACGTCTACTTCATTATCTAAGGAAAATTTACAACAATGTTTGCATTTAGGATTGTCACACTGTGCTTAAATATATTTGTAAAAAACTATATAGGCATAGATTAAAAACTTCATTCGATAAAAAACTTTGTACAAAAAGAAATCAGTTTTAAATAAATATATAAACGAACGAATACCTAAAATTGTTCTTGCTTTTTAAAATCGTTTTGTCAAACGTTTTGACAATTTCAGAAGTGGGATAAACCTTCAACGCCGCCAGAGATTCGCTATACGTAAACGCAGCGAAATTTTATTTAAAGAAAATAAAAAACAGCAACACATCCGTCAATACTTTTTGAGGAAAATTGTTTCTTCGTACTTCGCACTTGAATTAGAACTTTAAAAGGTATAACAGCACGTTTTTTGTTTTCCATACGTGAACCGTCTACATACTCATATCGTTGAAAATGAGTTCCGAACATAATTTTAATAAATTGAAACTCGCCGAGTTGAAGAAGAAATGTAATGATATTGGATTGCCTTATTAAGGCAATAAAAATGCTTTAATTAAACAACTCGAGGAATTTTATGCAGAAGAGGTATATCAAAGCTTCACAAACGAGTCTAAATTATTAAAAAGAGTACATGCGTTAGAGAAGTCGCTCTCTAATTTGCAAAGCAATGGCTTTCGAGGTTTTACTTCGTCACCAGTGGATAAAACAAATTCTGGTTTGCAGCCGCTTGTAGAAACAGAAGACGAAAGTGTTACGACACCAATAAGTACTCAGTACAATTTAAGATCAACATGTGCAACACCATAGATGACTCAACCGATGCCAAGAGAAAATATACCAACTACAAATAACGTTTCTACTCCGTATATGCCGAACGTATCTAATACTCCGATTTACACCACCAGTAACCAACAAACTACCTCGCAACCATTGCCTTCATTTTACCCCAACTAAGTCATTTTCCGCTTCACAGTTTGGAACTATAACAAGTGCATTTGTGGCAAATCCTTATATTACAGAAGGAAATTTTACCACACCGTCATGTTATCGAACAACAAATGATTTTATACCACAAACTGTACCACCAGTACAGTATAGCGCTTATAACCCTTACAGTAACGAACGTGAGGTAATAGGGCTCCTGCCGGATTTTAACCCTTCATCAGAAACATCATTAAATGCATCCCAATTTGTAAAACGTGTAGGTTGCTTCAAACTAGCCTACAATTGGGATGATCGAACGGTGTTATTTGCAGTGCAACAAAAACTACAAGGCCCAGCCAAATATTGAGTTGACGCTCTTGAAGACGTTTTTCCAGTTGTAATGAATATTGCTGACGTGCATATCAAAATGGCCAATACTAAGCGTTTGTACAATTTATTGGGTGCAAAGCCGGTATACCTGAATCAGCTACTATGCGTCATATCATAAATGGTATTAATGATTTAGATCTCAGAAAGATTTCAAACGATTATTTGACAAGCAATGATTTACCCAGGGATATAATGAATTATTGTAGTTACAAAGAAATAAAACTAACAGAAATTCTTTTGTATCTACTTCCGTAAAAACAACTGCCCAATCTCCCTCTAATACAAATGAAACACAAATTGAAGTAAAATGCTATAATTGTTATGAAATCGGTCACTACTCATCAAAATGTCCAAAGCCGCAACGAAAATCACGCTGTGGAGTATGTAATCGTACAACACACGTAACTCAAAACTGTCTGGAAAAGATAACACAAAAAAAAATTCAGTGAATATCATAAATGACCAACAAATATGCAAAACAAAACACACCTCATAATAACGAAATCGTTAAATACATACAGCTGCGGTCAATATAATAGCACCACGCACACATTTATACTGACTCCATTTAGATCTGTTTAACTGTTAGGCCGATTCAACTCAAAACAAAATAATAAATTCTTTGATGTTAATGGTTTATTATCGTAAGAAAATTATTTGGTTTTTTTCAACAGTATAAAATGCGCTAATTAATATAAACAAAAACCCTAAAAATTACACAGTCAAAATAATAGCACTTCATTTCATTTTTAGCAAAAAGCAGTGGTCTTTCTTAAAATAAATCAAAAATTTCACTAAGATATCCTGTAGATAAATTAATTGTATTGTTTCAATACTTTTTCGCGTGCCCTTTGTTTGCTATTACCGCGGCACAACGCCTTCCCATGGAATCGACTAAATGCTGGCATCTTTCAACTTTGATGGAAATCCAAATTTTCTGCACAGCCTCCCAGAGCCCTTCAACACTTGTTGGTTTTGATGTAGATACACCTTTCTTTATGTCCGTCCACAGATTTTCGATAGGGTTCAAATCTGGGGACTGGGCAGGCCACTCCATTACATTAATAGAGTTATCGTTGAACCATTTTTTTGCATTTTGCTGGTGTCTTTGGGGTGATTGTCTTGCTGGAAGACCCACACCAGCGGCATTTCGTAGGAAGCATACGGTAGCATAATTTCAGCAAGGATTTTTACATAAACAGATGAATCCATAACGGTTTTGATCCAATATATAGGACCCACACCTTGATACGAGAAGCAACCCCATACCTTAATACTATGACCTCCATGTTTGATCGTTTTTGATGTGAATTGTGGCTTGTATTCGCTGTTAGGTGGCCTACGGACAAAACATCCACCAAAAAGAACAATTTTGGATTCGTCAGTCCATAGCACATTTCTCCACTTTTCCTTTGGCCAATTTAGATGAGCTTTAGCAAAAGATATCCGTTTAGCAACATGCTTAGAGAAAGGCACTTTTCGAGGACTACAGACATTGAGGCTATTGTCTCGAAGTCTGCGGCGAATAGTTTCCAAGCTTGCCGGCACATCCAATGTTTTTTTGAGCTCCGTAGCTGTCATAAAGGGATTTGCTTTAGTCGTCCGTACTAACCGTTTTACTATTAAGGGTGACAAAACTCGTTTCCTACCACGGGATTCAACTTTTTGCTCATATCTTAGGGCATTTATTATCATTTTATTGGAACAGCCCAGCCATTCCCTTATTTGGGAATACGATTTACCCTCGGACACAATTTTTTTTTATTAGTTCACGCTTTTCAGGCGAACAATGCTTTCTGCGACCCATAACTATACAATTTTTATAAAATTATTACACGATTTTATAGAAAGTACATATATTAAAAAAAAAAATTAGTAGCCTACTGGTGCTATTTTATTACCTGCACGACATGATAAGTTTTGAAAAAATATCTTTTATAACTGATTAACAGTTACGAGATTTGACAACAAATGCACACACTCTGAGATGGTATAAAAAAATTTTTTTTTATTGTTTTTTATGCATGTTTTTTTATTTATTGCATCTTCATATATGAACTAACAATAAGTATTCAAATCTTAAATCTAACATAATTAATAGGCCCGACCAATGCCAGACATAACTAAGTGATAGTTGTAAATAATACATAAGTAGTGATAAGCAAAAAAAAATTTCAAGCAACTTCATTTGGAGTGTTTAGTATTAGAGACCTTGTATCTCTCTTTTTTAAGCGGATGTGTCCAGTAAAGTTCAAAATATTACGAGCAAGCGGATTAGGATGTGACTCGAGTTTTGTTAGATATTTGCCTGCGTATTTTGCAATTTCTTTAGTCACTAGTGGCATATTTAAATCACGATGTATATTTGAATTCTTAATGTACCATGGAGCAGATGTTATTAACCTTAAAATTTTGTTTCGTCTTCGTTGAATTCTCTCTACATTGGAAGCAGAAGCAGTGCCCCATAACTGGATACCGTAACACCATATTGGCTTTAAAAGCGACTTGTATATTAAAAGTTTACAGTCTAGGCTGAGTGTTGAATTTCTGCCAATCAGCCAATGTACCTGATTTAATTTTAGTTTCATTTGAGTTAACTTATAGTCAATGTAATGTTTCCATGTAAGCCGTCGATCGAGGTGTATACCAAGATATTTCTCATGTGAATGTTGAGGAACAACTTGATTATTAATCCGAATGGGGGAACAAGTATCTCTTCGTAAGGTAAATGTTAAATGGACACACTTTTGTTCATTTACCTTAATTCTCCATAAGTTTAACCATAGTTCCATCTGGCTAATGTGTTCCTGGAGTTTTCGGGATGCCTCATCAGGGTTTTCGTGCATACTAAGGCAGGCGGTATCGTCGGCAAATGTAGAAGTGTGGATACTACTGCTCACAGGCATATCACAAGTATAAATCAAATATAAAAATGGCCCCAGTATACTCCCCTGTGGCACACCGGATGAGATAGTTTCAGGCATACTCATAAAGTGTCCTTCCACAACTGTAAATTTTCGTGCAAGAATGTAACTTTCCAAAAGATTTAGAATGTTTATTGGTAAGTATGTCTTCAATTTCAAAATCAGGCCTTCATGCCACACTTTATCAAATGCCTGAGAAACATCAATAAACAGGGCAGAACAATACTTCTTTTCCTCAAATGTTTTTCTGATAAATTGAACCAATCTATGCGTTTGCTCAATGGTGCTATGCTGGCTTCTAAAACCAAATTGATGGTCCGGGATGCACCCATTATCAGTTAAAATTGAAGAAAATTTTGTCATGAGTAGCTTTTCAAAAACCTTTGACATTGTTGACAATAAACTTATTGGCCTATATGATTCAGCCTTGGTAAGATCTTTACCTGGCTTTGGAATCATTTTAACACCGATACATGTATTTGGTGTAAATACGGATTTAAGATTTGCAATGTTAGATTCAATATCATTGGGTGTTCTTAGCGTAATATTTTCCGAGCAATGACTACTAAGATATTTTTTGAATCCCAGCCAATTAACACGATTTATCATCTTGACATATGGGTGAGGTAAAGCGCTTCTTAGTGGGCTACAGATTGTAACGAACGTGGGAGAGTGATCAGACGAGAGATCTAGGGAAGCTTCAACGTGAATTAATTCCCTAGAAATACTTTTTACGACGCCGAAATCTATAACATCCGGAATTTTTCGTACGTCAGTAGGCCAGTAAGTAGGTTCCCCACTCGAAATAACATCCAAGCCAATTTTTGAAATTGTGTTGAACAACGCCCTACCTCTAGGCGTAATAAGACGCGAACCCCAGAACGTATGCTCAGCATTGTACTCGCCAGCTGCTACGAAACAAGGTCCAAGAGATTTGTAGAATTTCTCGTATTGGTTCTCAGTGATTGAAAATCTGGGAGGAGAGTAAATTGAAGATATCACGAAATTTGTACAAAAATTTTCAATGCAAATATTTGTTGCTTGTAGATGTTCTTCACTTGTCAAGCATATAGTGCTTGAGTCTTGACTTTATTAGAATTGCTGATCCACCGCATGCTCTCCCTCTAGTGTCCTTTGTATCATATAAAGTGTAGCCATTCATTTTAAAGAGGCTTCTAGAAGTCAAATGAGTCTCAGAGACCAACATTATATCAATATCTTTTTCCGTAAGGAAGTGCTCAAGTTCATTTTTATGTTGGCGAATGCCGTTTGCGTTCCAGAAACATATTTTTAACGTGTTCATGGCTTGTTAATTAATGCTTGAAGCAGAGTATTCTGCATTCTCAGCATTTCTTGCATCATGGTAGTCATATTTGTTGTAAAGTTCTTTATAGTTAGCACCAGATTCTCAATAGTAGCTTCAATGCGACTAAAGTTAAAGCTTGAATTTGCATTCGTTGAATTATTTGGCGGTGAAATATTTTGTGTGGGAATAGAACTAGCCTTAGCAGCATCGGCATACGATACACGTGAAGTAACTGGTTGGCTCACTTGAGCAAAAGTGGCGGAGTACGCGTTTAATGGTTGAGCTGGAGCTAATTTAGGTTTTTGCACCATAGCTTGCCTGACGAAAGAGTACACAGGACATCCTCTGTAGTTAGCGGTGTGATTACCTCCACAATTACTGCATTTTTTCCGCTTGATCTTTTGGTTTGGTACAACTTGCAGTACCGTGCAATTCACCGCAGATAACACACACTGTAGGTAAATTGCAGTAAGCTTTTGTATGGACATATTCTTGGCAATTATGACACTGGACGGGACCTGCACGCTTATGTGGCTCTTCAACTGTGATTTTTCTGTACAAAAGGTATTTTAGGCTATAAATAGGATGAGTCTCGTTTTTTTTCAACTGTATATCATTCGGTTCCAGTTCAACACGAAATAGGGGTTGGGGTACCTTTTCTCTGTTCATTATGTTAGATACATTCTTTACCTTAAATCCTTGGAGGACGAGTGCATCTTTAATTTCTTCAGAGACAACATAAGAATCTATGCCCTTCAATACGATCTGCAGGCCTTTAGCGCTCTTAAGCTGGTATGTGTAGAAGCTTGTTTTATTTGTTTCAAATTCAGAAACCATTTTGCGGAAATCCTTTTCGTCATAAATTTGAATTTTCGATTCATCGATGTTGCCACGTTTTATTGGGACAATGTGGAATTTGTTTTCACCAATGACCGAAATTAATTTTTTAATAAGGGCATTTGAATTTTTCTCTCTCAAGTAGATTGGTGGCGGCTTGGATGTTTTATTCGACGATACATCGGGTTTGTCGTTTTCATCTTGCAAAATTTTAAAACGGTTTTGGCGATTAGTTGAGGATGAGCTGTTATCCCTAGACATCTTTGGAGCGGATGAAATTTTTGAAGAATTCGGCCTTCGCCCACGCTTTACCACGGTTATATATCTGTCCATACCGACTTGCACCTTGGGTTTTGAAATACTGTTATCTGTAGTGATAACTTTGTTAAGTGACGAATACGAGCCTGAAGGGGATGATATTACTGAGTTATATGAAGAAGTACTAGGCAATTGTAATGTTAATGAATCACTACTATTTGGCATTGGACAAAGCGAAGTTGATCGCTGACGAAAAATTGGTTTTGCCGTTAAAAAAACACTCATTAGATTTATTATTTCTATTTTTTTCAGAACTCACAGTAAAATATCCATTTCTGCCGTTAGAACTCACTTCATAATTTTTTGTATTTGAGGCACTCATATAGAGTATTCCTCAAGGGCACTTTTTGTGTTTTTTTTGCTTACGGTTTTTTTTTGTTTTTGTAATTTATGATTTTTTTTCTGTTTTTGAGTTACTCGTATAGAGTATTCCTCAATGTCACTGTTTATGTTTTTTTTTTGTTTGCGTTTTTTTTTTGTATTTGTTGTTTCCACTATGTAAAAAATATTATCAAAGCAATAAAGCTTATTTATTAAAGTCACTATGTACCTATTACGAATAATATGTACTACGAATATTTTATTGTATTTTTTCTTTGTTTGGTATGTAAGAAAAAATTCAGCTAATCGACTGTTCGCTATGAAAGTACCACGAGAACTTTTTTTTTTTTTTTTAATGTACAACTTAATACAATATATTTTATACATAAGATGAAAATGGGAAGAACACCTGATTACTTGATTGAGCAAATAAGATATGTTGGAGATGTACAACCGTATAACCTGAGGAATGCCATAGATTTTAGAACACAACGAGCAGACACCAAACCAATGCAATGCAAAAATCTCTGTTTTTTAAAGGACTGAACCTATACAATATGATACCAAATAATATAAAGAATGAAACAAACATAAACATTTTTAGAAGAAAAATAGTAAATTTTATAAAAAATTCTAATTTTTAATTAGTAATTTTAATTTATTAATTTGATTTATAAATTATTAATTTTTAAATGCTATTAGATTAATATGAAATGTCAGTTAAAAAGTATTTTAAATACTACTAATAAATACATACATACATACATACATTTTTTACACTCAAAAAGATTATATAATAAATAGGTGAAATTTTTACATATATCGAATCAGAATATTGCAACTGGTGTATTATATTGACTGGCACTGTAACTGTAAATGGACAAAAAATTCTCGCCTTCGTTGACCCAGGTAGTAAGCGATCGTTAATTCGTAATTCGTATGCTTCCACCATTGGTAACATTAAGAGTACATATTTGCTACTAGAAGGTTTTGCTGGTGTGCAATATGTCTGTTATGGTAAATTGCCCGCACTGATTGAAATTGATAATAATTTGCTCAATATTGATTTATTTATTGTTGATAATGATCTTATAAGCGAAAATGTTTTATTGGGTCGATATACTCTGTGCGGAAAAGGTAAGCGATTAGTAATAGAAGACACTGACTGACGATTAGAAAAGTTGAACAGTATAACGCCTTCTACAGATCTGGAAACTAATGCAATGGAAAAACTAAACTCTTTATTACTGAGTCGTCAAAATTATTTTGCTGAAAAAACGTCTGACTTAGGAAAATGTAAATTGGTCAATATAGAGATAAATCTTACACCAAAACAGCCAATTCAATGAAAGCCTGATAGAGCACCATTCGCTACACGAACTATATTAACAAATGTAACTGACGATTTGTTGCAAAACAATATTATACGTCCATCAGATTCACCTTACGCCTCCCCAGTGGTATTGGTTGGCAAAAATAATGGTGAACAACGTATGTGCGTTGACTATCGTCAATTAAATTCCATTACATCCTTGCAGGAATATGACTTTACACTAGTTCATAGAAAAGGAAGTAGCATGGCTCATGTGAATGCGTTGAGTAGAGCTCCTGATAAACCACCACTTGAAGCCGAACCTGCCGCACGAATAAGGAAGGTTATTGCCGAAACCGATGACTATGTGGCAGAGAACGACAAAATCTGATTGAAAAAATATTCATACGTAATCAAAATCCTAAAAGCATGCCTTTGTGTCCATACAATCAAACTTGTTCCAACATACATAATCGTTGCTGCTTTTTAATCATTCCAATCATACAGTTGTTGTTGGCTCTACGATTATAAACATGTGTCGCATCATACCAATCAATTCGGGTGTTTGCTCCTTTTTCCCATTTATGATTATTTTCATGAAAAATAAAATAAGTAGGCAAAAGCGTTGATTCTGATTATCAACAAATATTTTTATGATGAATAAAATCAAAAAAGCAAAAATGAGCGCGTATGAGCGCGTATGCATCAAGTGATGATGATTTTTTAGAAACAAGGGAATATTATGTACTTATGATTGTATCAATTAGAAAATCCATATTTCGTATTTTTTACGAAATTAAGTTTTTCTGTAATTCCAATACATTGCACACAAATACACCTCGTCAAAAAATTTAATGCAATAGTGTAAAAATAACGCTTTTGCAAGCTGTTGGACAAAAAAGTTACATTGTGAATATTAGTTTTTATTATACCTTCTCCTGTAAAGTTGCAATTACTTGTTATGGCCCTTCCACTTGACGTTATATAAAGTTATAACGTTATATAACGTTACTGGCTGTCTAACAGACATATCATCGCCCAGCCCCCAAACGACATTTAGTGCGTTGGGCTCCCCTTTGATTTATAGAACCACTATGAAGGGATTTTTGGTAATACGATAACAAGTTGCAAAAAGGTTAAAATCGGTAACTCGAAGCTACGATAGACAAACTCCAAATTTCAAACAATAAAATAAGCCCACACTTGTTTGGTACTTTTTCGATAAGTGTACTTTTAGGAGTTAAAAGGCGGTAAAAATTGAAGTTTAGTATCTTTATTACACTCGACACATCTTCTAAAGTGTTAAGCACAGCAGAGAGGTTTTTGAGTCGTTCTTTTCCCTTGGACAGAATCTGAAATAAGTTTTACCACTTTCTAAAAATTCGAACTTATAAGGAGTTAAATAGTGCCCGTTTTCATTACTTGTTTTGTTCTTTAGCTTACCATTTTCCATATGTATGTATGTATATATGTACATATGTACATGTAAAAATAATTTACAATGACTTCTTACAAATAGTAAAAGCTAAAATGTGTGGTGGTGCCAAGGTGCAAAAAAGTTACTAAAATGGGTATATACGAAAAAATTTTAAATTCGGTAGAAGTCATATAGTTGAAACATTTTAAGTCTGAGTTAAATATTATTAACTGATATAGTGCATTCTTGAACATTGGAACTAGAGGGTACTTTGAATATTAACTATTCAAAAAACACTATTCGGGAAAGGTACTTTTCGAAAAAGTGCCCTTTCGATTTTTTTAAAATTATTTTAAAATCCTGGTCGTTTTCCATTTTTTCTTTTTAAAGTGTTTGCTTACTGATTTGTATTAAAAAAATAATATTTTTCATAACTCCTCTGCTTTGATTTTATTCAACATGAAAACCTGATTATATAAAAATTTTAATAAAATATGTATGAAATTACTTGCAACTTACCAAACGATACGTTCGTAAGTATGATTCTGATTTTATTCAACATTAAGTTTTTTGCATGATTAAATGTAAACAAAAGTTTAATGTATGATGAATGATTAGAATAAAACATGTTCGATTACTCGACTCACATTTACTTAAATGAAGCGTTCACCATTACGATGATGATTTTACTCAATGTTGATTTATTTTGCATGGTTAAAAGTGAATAAAAAATTTATAGGATGATTAAATCAGGAAATACGTGATTTTTGTCGTTCTCTGCTATGTGGTATCCATGCAACGATAAAGATATTTACAAAATTATAATGGTCTTGAAGGGAGAATGCAAAGACAGAGAAAAATGTTTTAACATAAACCACGCTGAACCAAAGCGATATTTAGAAAACGATCTAGTTGTGATCGAAAACGAAGCACCAGCAACAGGGGAAACTAGAAAGCTGGAGCCAAAGTACCGTGGTCATTACATGATCGCCAAAGTATTAGGTAACGACAGTGACTTAATTGAAGATGTACCTGGCATTCAACTTACAACTCGTAAGTTTCCATCTGTTTTTGCAGCAGATTAAATATGGTGTACAAGTTGCCCAAATCTTATAGATATAGATTAAATAAACTATATATAGGCATATATTAAAAACTTCATTCGATTAAAAACTTTGTACAAAAAGAAAGCAGTTTTAAATAAATATATAAACGAACGAATACCTAAAATTGTTCTTGCTTTTTAAAATAGTTTTGTCAAACGTTTTGACAGGATTTTCGCTTCTAGATAAGCTAATTTTTAACTCAAACTTCTTCAAAAACCAACCTTTGGCCCTTCATTCTAAAAAAAATTCACGATGGCAAAAGTTTGGCATTTTCTAAAAGAATTTAAGTCAGAAATAATTTTAAGTCAGGCTTAAGTTCAGTAATTTCAATTCTTATTGAATGAAATCTTTTTATTAATTAATGTGAGTATCTAAAGAGAAGAAAAATTAAACTTAGACTTTAAGCTGGGGGAAATACCGATACTTTTCTGTGCAGCCACGCACTTCATCAGCACCCTAGTCTATCTACTTGGGTAGAGATTCTTGTTAACATCAGCTATTTAACTTAAATTTTCAATGAAACGGAATATGAGAAACGATTGTTGTGTATACAATTGATTTACCTTTGGTAAACAGAATTTAAGTTTTAAATAAGTAAAAGTTGTAATATGTATTCAGAATCTAGGTCAGTTCAATTGTGAAAAATGTTCAACAAGCTTACCTTTGAATGAATTACGAGTAAGATGGAATGCTCTTAAGGATCGTGGCAATGAGTTCCAACATTTGGCGACTCGTACAGTAAATGATCTTTCATAGATAAGACGATTTCTAATGGGAAATAGAAGCTGTGGGCTTCTACCATCTTGCAAAAACGTAAAAAGTCTACGGACATAGTCTAGACAATCTGTGAGCATAACATTATAGAAGAAAAGTAGTGATCTAATCTGTATGAAGTTTTTAAAACTGCAATATTGGTTGCCAAAAATAATGGTGAACAACGTATGTGCGTTGACTATCGTCAATTAAATTCCATTACATCCTTGCAGGAATATGACTTTACACTAGTTCATAGAAAAGGAAGTAGCATGGCTCATGTGAATGCGTTGAGTAGAGCTCCTGATAAACCACCACTTGAAGCCGAACCTACCGCACAGAGGATATACAGAGATGTCACGATACGGAAGATAATTTGTGTTTTCAGAGGTCTCGCTCTCGCAGTCACTGCGCATTCTTTAACCTTCTTTCGTGGTAACATTTTTTAGGTTAATTTCATTTTACGCTTTGTAACCTCATTCGATTGGCGATTTTTGCAAATAAATGGTAAAATTGATATTTTTAAATGTAAATGCATTGAATAAGATATCCAATAATTTTAAAACATTATTTAATTGCTTTTTTAAAAGTAATAAGCTATTTGGCATTTTGTTTTTTGATTCAACACAAATTCTTTCATTTAATTTTGTAAAATTGTGTACTTCGTTTACTTGTTAAAATGTATTTTCAGTTTATGCTTTGTGATCTGACTTGCTGTGTGATTTTTGTAAACAAAAGGTAAAAATTAAAATTGGTCAATGAAAATGCTTAAAGTTAAATCAGTAATCATTTGTAAACAAATTTAAATCACTTTTTAATGCCATTAATCTATTTCACATTCTATTTTTTTAATTCAATTCAACAAATTCTTTAATTTAATTTTGTAAATGTGTATGTATGTATGTATGTACAGGTGTTCGTTTCACTAAATACAGATTTTCTCTTGTTTGTTACTACAGTTGTCCCTTTCTCGCAGTGACTGCACCACAAATGATTTTAGCTTTTTTCATGTCAGTTATTACAACTCTGGTCTACTTTGTGCCTGCCGCACGATTAAGGAAGGTTATTGTCGAAACCGATGACTATGTGGTATCCATGCAACTAAACGATAAAGATATTTACAACATTATAATGGTCTTGAAGGGAGAATGCAAAGAAGACAGAGAAAAATGGGAAAAACGTTTATACATAAACCACGCTGAATCAAAGCGATATTTAGAAAACGATCTAGTTGTGATCGAAAACGAAGCACCAGCAACAGGTTAAACTAGAAAGCTGGAGCCAAAGTACCGTGGTCATTACATGACCGCCAAGGTATTAGGTAACGACCGTTACTTAATTGAAGATGTACCTGGCATTCAACTTACAACTTGTAAGTTTCCATCTGTTTATGCAGCATATTAAAATATGGTGTAGAAGTTGCCCAAATCTTGATACATCGGAAGAAGTAGACTTCCAAATCGAGGACGATTTGATCTCAGAATAGACCGAACTGTCACACTGTGCTTAAAGATATTTGTAAAAAACTATATAGGCATAGATTAAAAACTTCATTCGATAAAAAACTTTGTACAAAAATACCTAAAATTGTTCTTGCTTTTTAAAATAGTTTTGTCAACCTTTTGACAGGATTTTCGCTTCTTGATAAGCTAATTTTTAACTCAAACTTCTTCAAAAACCAACCTTTGGCCCTTCATTCTAAAAAATTTCACGATGGCAAAAGTTTGGCACTTTCTGAAAGAATTTAAGTTTTAAATAAGTAAAAGTTGTAAATGTGATGCAAAAATATAACACTTTTTTCAAAACAAATCTTTTAAACAAGTTTTAATAACTCGCTTTTGTACAAAAAATTAGCTAAAACTTAAAATGCATTTTAAATTTTTCATAATTAATTCTCTAACCGGTCGCTTTTAAAGTTTTATATTTTAAACTTAAAGCCTATGGTCTCACCTAGTGAACATATACCTCCAACCCAGTCAAAAGTTACGAGGGCAATTATGAAAAAAAATTCAACGAGAAATATTTCCCGGGGAATAATTTCAACTAATAGCAAGTAATAGGGAAAACAAAAATTCTAATTGTAAAAGTGAGAAATTCCTGCGGAATTTTATTCGAACCTGCCCTGTATATATCGCTCATTTACTTCAATAATGATTTAATAAAACAGAAAGAAGCGGCATTTCGTATTTTATCTTGTGTAAAAATTTCATACAAATAGCTTGTAACATCACCTCCTGAGAGATTTTTTTCATTTCTCCATTGAGTTGTATGCAAATTGAAAACTTAAAACGCGTTTTCTGCAAAACTTTTTTTTTGAGTTGTGCCACTATTGAAATAAATGAGCGATATTTTTGACCGCCATCTCGTGAAATTGTCCTCTGTGCGGCGCAGCCTAGTAAAGATTTTCTGTCTTGCAAAGTTTTCTTGCCTAATAGCGTTTTCTTGCATTGCCGGACTTCTGCCGGGCTTAAGGATTTTCTCCAACATGGTGTTTCCCGAGACGGCGCAGCCTAATTAATAAAGATTTTCTGCCTTGCAAAGTTTTTCTGTTTAATAGCGTTTTCCTGCATGACCGACAGTCTATTTTTAGCATTTCATGAAACGTATTCTCAAAAGCTTTAAGATGATACCAATATTGGACATATTCGTTGGAAAACACCCTATAATATAATAATATTGCACTACAATTTCAGAGGCCCATAACTCGGAAACTAAGCCTCGCCGCCAATATTTTTATTTAATTTTTTCTTATTTTTCAATTCACTATAGGATGGGATACTTTTTTTCATTTTTGGGAGGTGTCCCTAACTAGATTAAAGCCAGAATTTTCTCCACCATTGTGTTTTCCGACACCGCGCAGCCATGCAAAGTATTCCTGTTCCATTCAGAAATGCAATGCAAAATCATTTTTGTATGAAAACTTCAAAGACCTATATCTCCGAAACTAAGGCTCGCCGCAAATTTTTTTATTTAAGTTTTTCTTTTTATTTTTTAGTTTTCTATCGAATACCAAATTCTTTAATAATTTTGGAGTTAGGTCACTAAACTTAATTTAAGCCATTGCTATACAAAAATTTGCCAAGAACTTTTCACATGACACTTCAAAATTTTGGAGGGCCGTAACTCAGTAAATATGCCTTTCCGAGGATTTCGGACTTAACAGTTCTGTATTAGAATTTAATTTTCTATCAATTAAGACGAGTTTTATTTTATTTTGAGTAGCTTCACTAAACTAGATTTAAGCATACAATTTTATGGGTTTACTTTCATTGTCGGCATAATCCATACACACTAAACATTCAGAAGGCACTTAGTATACATATATATAATTTGCAATTACAATTGCAAACACGTAAAACATAAAACAATTTCCTGAAAATCAATACATACCAATTACTTTAAGATTTTGTTTACTATGTTGTTTTATTATAAAATAGACGATATAAAAGCCAGGAACCCCAGGTGTTCTTTTCTAAATTAATAAAAGAAATCAGTTGTGCCAACCATGACTACATTTATACAACTTATTCTCAGTGATGCTTACTCTACGTCTCCACCTGACATGAAATATTGCTGTAACTTCAAGTTATGACTGAGTTGTTAAAACAAATGTACTATCAATAATGTTATAAATTGAAAAAAGCATTAACTTGACCAGTCTACACTGAACATTAACTTGAAGTTAATGTTTAAAGCGGCCCATACACTACAACAGCATGCATGCGCAATCAAGTGTTTGTGCCAGCGGTTGGGTCGTGTATGGGCATTTTGTGTGATTGTACGTGTTGCTGTAGTGATGTCAAATAGAGTTTGATATTTTGCTGATGGTACAAGCTTGCTGGTGTAGTATATGGTGAAATTAGCTCAGTTGAGCAAAGTTTTCATGGAGTAAACATGCATTTAAAAAATATAATTTATTGAAATATAATTTTTTTCAATGGAAAAGAGAATTTTAGCTCTTTAGTTATACATAGCTGCTAATTTTAACAACATACAAATAGTAATTGTAAGAATTTTTTGTCCATAGACTGAAAAAAATAAATAAATTGTAGCAAAAACTGTGTCACTATTCATAACCAACATTACCGCAATTTTGTAAAAAATGAATATTGTACCAGCTTGTTGGTATAATGTGTGCTTCGAGCATGAATGCTCAATCGCTTGATTGTGCGTGCATGCTGTTGTAGTGTATGGGCCGCTTAAGTTACCCTACAAGAAATGGATGACTGAAACTAACACAAACAATTTTTTACTAATACATTTACAAAATTTTTTCATTCAATTCAACATTTAGTATAGTTGCTCTACTCTAACATATATGCTAGAGTGGAACATCTAATGTACATATGTCAAAATTTTTAAAATAGTGAATTTTACTGAAAATAATTTATAGTTCGTTCGGTTTTTAAAATTAAAATGCATAAAAGTGTTAAAAAATTATGGTGTTTGTGAAAAAGTAAGATAAAAGCAATAATGAATAAAAGAAATTTTATACTGTTTAATTAAAAATATACATACATATGTATGTATGTATGTATTCGTTTCTTTTAAAATTTTTAGATATTTGGAAAGGGGAAAATGCGTTGTGAAGAATGTGCAATTCATGCAGTCTGTGGAAGTTTATAAAAGTATTGAAAGAGATAAGTAAAAAAGTGCATAAAAGATATTTACAAGGTTTAATTTAATATGTATATTTATATTCTAAATTTTAGATATTTGTTGACAGCAAGGTGCGTTGGATGAAAAGATCTGAGGGCTATATACCGCTTAAGTTATTTGGTGATTTTGTATATTTGTATTTTTTGTTTCAAATGCTATTTACTTATGTATTTTAGAGTTATTTTTGTAATAAAAATGCATATAAAATTAAACAAAAAGTATTATAAATTATATTTTTTATTTAAAAGTTACATTTTACCAGTTTCTACGTAAATATTGACTAGTAATAGTTGACTAGTTGCCTTGTAACCATTGAGTAGTCATAGTTCACCAATGCTTATGTAATCTGTGACTGGAAAAAACGTAGCAGAGTTAGCAGTTCAGATATATGTGTTTTAATTAAGTGAAATTAATAAGTTAGAGAGAGAGAAAAAATCACACGTACACAAATGTTTTGGTAATTTTTTTTTACCAAGGCCTTAATAAACTAACTGGGGCCAGTGACCGAAGTTGTCGTCGTCGCTACTAGTCAAATCACTAGTCAATCTGTAGGGTAGTCAATTTATGTCAGGTGGAGACGGCAACAAGCAATGATGGAAAGGTTTTATTTAACATGTTCCGCTAACATATGGTCTATACCAAACGCTACAGTTACACGACCAAGATATGGTTTAAGTTTTTCACATATACTGGTTGACAAAAGTCGTTTAAATTGAAAGAAGTGACGTTGGCTGCACACAATATCCAAGCAAGTTTATTTTCAATAAGCCGTTGACAAAAGAAACAGCTTAAGGCAAAAAAACTTCATGGCTGCTATCTAGGTCTATAAGCCGCAACACATCATTATACTTCTTATTTTTGTTCCTACACATATTTATTTAAATTTAATTAAAATTTTTCGGTGGAATAAAACATTATTTGTTATAAAAGAACATAAAAATATTAAAAAAAACGAAAAGTGTGCTCAATGAAATTGCTTGTTTTTCGCCTAGAAATTGAACAAACAATTGGAACGAAAATTTGAAATTAAAATTAAATAAAAATCTAAAAATTAGATTGCATTAATGAAAAAGAGTGATGGTATTGAAATTTGAAAGTTAAAACTTGATAGTGTTACCCTCAAGTAACATAATAAGTGCGTACGAGAGCTCAAAAATTTGTAAAATTTTTTACTATTTTTTACTGGATTGCGTTCGCGTACACAAAACCCAGTAACCACCTGTCTCCACGCGCAATAAGCTTGGAAATAATAATAAATAATAAATAACAAGTCAGAAAAGCGTTGCGCGCAACGCGTGGTATGTACTTCAACCTTACGTTCTGAACTGTCAAATTCTATTTCCAACAGCATATGTCCACGTATGGACCGAAGAAACACTTATTTGCAAATAAATTGCAAAATAGTTGCTCATACTTGTTTCGAAGAAATAATGTTGAACGTGAGCTGTCAAATTTCATAGATATTTGTTGTCTGTGTCAATTAAATATAATAATCTTGTGGGTGGGTTAAAAATACGGAATTTTTAATGTACATATAATAAAATGAATACAAATAAATTACTTTTACATAAAATGAAATAATTAAAATAAAACCAAAAAACATTGATCCATACACAGCGAATGTTTTAAATTTATGTCCAACTCCACAATGAGTGTTCTATAGCTCAGAACATAAGCTTGTACATGAACATTTTTGTGCTGCTATTCTATCGACGTTATTGCTTATGTTCGGTAATTATTATTGCGCGTGGAGACATGCAATTTTGCCAGTAAAATCCAGGGCGCAAATTAAAGCGACCCATACACTACAACAGCATGCATGCGCAATCAAGTGTTTGTGCCAGCGGTTGGGTCGTGTATGGGCATTTTGTGTGATTGTACGTGTTGCTGTAGTGATGTCAAATAGAGTTTGATATTTTGCTGATGGTACAAGCTTGCTGGTGTAGTATATGGTGAAATTAGCTCAGTTGAGCAAAGTTTTCATGGAGTAAACATGCATTTAAAAAATATAATTTATTGAAATATAATTTTTTTCAATGGAAAAGAGAATTTTAGCTCTTTAGTTATACATAGATGCTAATTTTAACAACATACCAATAGTAATTGTAAGAATTTTTTGTCAATAGACTGAAAAAAATAAATAAATTGTAGCAAAACCTTTGTCACTATTCATAACCACCCTTACCGCAATTTTGTAAAAAATGAATATTGTACCAGCTTGTTGGTATAATGTGTGCTTCGAGCATGAATGCTCAATCGCTTGATTGTGCGTGCATGCTGTTGTAGTGTATGGGCCGCTTAAGGCATTCGATATCGAAGAAATTTTCCAACAATTTTAATTGTGTCTTGTATTGAAATTTTGATTGATATCGAATGCCGTAATTTGCCCCCAGGAAAATGAAACCATAGGTTTTTATATATAAGCAAACAGAATCAAAAAATTTTTGTTTCTGATGAAAATTTCAAAATATATAAAAAGCAATATATTAATTTATAATCAAGGCATTTTCATATAATGCTCAATTCGTTTTGAAATATTTGTACTTGAGATTTCAAAATAATAAACCGAAAAATGTGTTTTGACATTCAACCAGCGCTACCGTTGTAAAATTCCAAAAAGTGGCACATAAAGGGGATTTGTTATAAAAAGGTGGCACCTAAAAGGGATGTAAAGAAAAAAGGGACAACCCTCACAACAAGAACATTTTAAACAAATCTGCTTATTTTTAAAAACATCAAGAATAGAAATCAGGTTTTGCATATTTAAAGACTAAAAAAATACTATTTCAATGATAAAATACAGCCACAAAATATAAAAATAATTCACATAGTCTGTACTTAAATCTTCTGAAGATACATATATATTTTTAATGCTTTCTTGACACTGACACTTATTTACAAAAAAAAACTAGCTTAGCTTATTTGCTTTACAGAAAATTTATTTAAGTTTTGATATATATCTGAATATTAGATTCTCAAGAAATAGGCACAAAACAATTCTGTAAATTTTTTGTACGTTGCATTTTTTAATAAACGGAAAAATATCGTTTTTTGAAATTTTTAATACTTATTAAATGCCTATTTCTTAAACTGTATATCTGTACTTTTTCCAAATGATGAATTTATTCATCATTTGAAATATAGATAGCACGGTATGACAAGTTCAGTAGTAGTAGAATGTATGCGCCCGAGCAATAAAAATTGTCAAATTTGGGTAATTAAAATTGAAATTTTGTAATTTATGGGCTAAAATTTACATATTAAGGTAATAACTGTCAATGGTGCGAAATGACGAGGGTTATCGACGGTTTGTACGTAGAAAAGGGTAGTTTGATGTCGGCCGTCGATGTGTGTTTGTTTTAATTTTATGGTTTGATATCTGTTCGCCGATGCGCATAGTTAATTATGTATGCACGTGGGGCTTGTTTGTACGTATTATGTTTTTTCGTTTGTTAAGCGGTTGCGGAAGGGTACTTGAGAAAGAAATTGTGTGGAAATCTATGAATGTTTTTTGTTGTTGGTTTTATTTAGTTTGATTTTTATTTATTTTTTTCCTATGTTTAAAGAGTTCGAAGACATGAATAAAATATATGGTTTGTGAGATAATCATGGTTTGATATCCGTTCGTCGATATACATAGTTAATTATGTAGGTACGAAGGATTTTATGTATGTTTTTGTTTTAATTTTGAATGGAATTTTTGTTTGTTTGTTAAGCGGTTGAAGCAGGTTTATGATTTTAGAGTGTAAGTGCGTGTGTGTATAGAGAAAAATATTGCTTTTGTCTTTTTGCAATATTCTTTTTTTAGCTGGTGGTCATGGAAGGAAATCTATGAATATTTTTTGTTGTTGGTTGTATTTAGTTTGATTTTTCTATTTCCTATATTTAAAGAGTTTAAAGAGGTAAACGAAGTATGTAATTTATGAACTTATTTGAAGGTTGAAAAAAATTAAGTCTAAGATATTTATGATTGTCAAAGGGAATTAGAGATGCGTGATCATGGGAGCCAACGTTATGCTCATACGTGTGTATGTTTTTACAATAACTTGAGCGTTGGCAGATGGGTAAGTAGTCGTATATGTATATGTGCAATGCCGAGTACAAATCTGGCATTTTCTCGTGTTCTAATCATTTTTAAAAATGTGTGCAACGCCTTTCACATTATATTTTTTTTTATATGGAATACAAAACGGATATGATAAACGTTACCACTAGGGCACACTGTTGCGATGTCACAAAATATCATAGTGTGTACTTTTTGTTGTTTGTTATATTCGTTTTTTTAGCTGGGGACATGGAAGGGTATTTTAGAAAGTAATTATGTATGCTTGTGAGATATCAATGTTTTGTTTTTGTTGTTGTTGTTGATTGATTTTAATTTTTTTATGTGTAAAGAGTTTGAAGAAATGAATAAAATATACAATTTATGCGTGTTGTATTTATTCATTCTTTTCACTTCTTTTGTAAAGAAATTAAAGTTTGTGATATTGAGGATTGCCAAAGATTGGTTGTTATTTTCACTGCTTGCTGACATTTGTCTCTGTCTCTTGTACACACCATATACATATAAATAAACGATTGAACAAAATTTTTTTATAATTTTAATTTTTATAATTTTAATTTATTTAAAAAATATCGTAAATATATGTTGTGACAATGTAAGAATAGAAAAATAATATATATTTTTTTAGTTTATTTCTTGATAAAGTAAATATGCATTTCTTAAGGCACAAACTCCATAACTGTGATAGCTGCAGTATAAATATTCTGGATATTTAAGTTGTATATGCTTAAAGTTGATGTAGCCAATATCTTCGATGTTGAAAACTTTAATTTGAAGTAGTTTTTCAAACCATTTCTTCTTTTCCTCACCCTTACCATAGATTGAATAATGTTTTAAATTGGATTTTAAAAATGTTACAACACTCTTAAATGATATTGATCCGTCATTCCAATTCAGATGATGAAAGTTTCTCGTTAGCCAATTCGCTTCTCTTTGTTTTGCTATTGATAATCTTTTGAAGTTAAACGGTGGTTTAATAATAAAATTTATGTGCTCCTTATTGTTAAAAACAATTGCTATTTCTTTTGCAATGAAGATGTTTGAATTAGACTTAAATCCTTGAATATCGATGAAAACTTTATCCCCAGTCATCTTATTTTATTATTTTTTATTTACATTATCTTACGAACTTGACTTTTTAAGGGTATGTATTCTATTATACGGTCGTGGATGAGTATACAAAAAGCTGATGTATCGGTAGGTATATTGGAGTCTGTTTCAATTTCAATTTTTTATATCAACAGGACCGTTAGAGAGGGCTTCGTTTTGATGACTGACATCTACTCCCACTATCGGCACACTATTTTTAAATTCTTGAGCAGTTAGAAGTGGTTGTGATTCCCTCATCTAGTAGCTTTGTTGAAACCGTAGATACATATCATATAGAATGGCATACCGATCATTTTTAAATTTTATATTTAGATCATCATATGGGTACGATTCGGAATTTAAATGTACTTTTAAATTGTTTAAATTACAATGAACAAACTTATTTTCTTGTTGAAAAGCAATCAACACAAAACGGGGTCGTTCTCTATTTGCAGCCAATTTAACATTCCATATATAGCTAGTTCCTGTATTTAGTTGAGGATTAATGTGACAATCCCAACTGCGAAATGCCATTGGTATAGAAGCACCACTGTTAATAATTTTAATCATATTCAATTTGCTCAGATCGGATAATTGTACATGCGGAATTCTCCATGAGATGTTTGAGATACTAATTTTTGGTTTGTCAGTAGTAACAGTTGAGTATACGAGTTTTTCATCGTTCTTACTACGTAAGAGAACCAATTCATGTTTACCGCTGAGTATAATTTTATTATAGTCTTCAGCGAAACCTAAAAATAGTTTCAGTGGTACATAGAAATTAAAGTGTCCATTTGAAATATCCAAATCATCGAGTTTGTTCCATCCTGCATTGTACAAGCCAACACTTTCTGTTGGTGATAAGGAAACAAAATTTTTTAGGCTGCTTGTAATCGCTAAATGTCTTGTATGATCAATTTCTATGCCATTAAGTTCATATCGAATTTCGTCAAAGAGATGTGCCACAAAGTTATTTTTTAATTTTAGATTTAAAAACGAAGATATTTTGCTGTCATTATCATCTACAATACTTCCCTCAACATATATGTAGCTTTCGCTGGGTAGCACATATAAGTCTTGATTTTGTATTGAAATTCGAATCTCATCATTATTGTTGAAGGATTGTAGGTATGGTGTATATGTGTGATAGTCCTTTTTAATTATACTCTCGTCTGATTGAGGTTTTTCTAGAACATCTAGTATGTAACTCATTTCTTTGTCAACTTTAAATTGAGAGACTTTAAAAATTTTTTATTTTCTTGCGTCAAATATTTTTTGTGTAATGATCTCTTTAATTGTGGTTTGGTTTGCAATAGTGTTTTATGAGTGTATCCAATTTTATCCTTAGATTGCTTAACGTTGTATATTATCATTATTTGCTAGATCTCAAATGTAGTCGTGTTGTAATTTCCTCTCCTCGGAAATTAATTAAATCACCGTTCTGATCAACTATGCGTAGAGTAAGAGAACTTATCTCTCGGCAGTTAACTGGCAAATAGATAAGATTTCGAGGAATCTCAACAATTTTATACCCTGGGGGGACATTGATCGCTAATTCATGTAATGTATGTGCTTGTGAGTTATTCATATATGTGTTAACGACTATACTACATTCACCACGCAAGATATTCACGATGAAAATATTGACTGGTAGATCTGAGTAATGGTCTTGGTTAGGAGCTAGAATTTTCTTATTGAATCCAAAAAGTTTTCCAATTGTGTTATCTTTGTTAAAGTATATGGGATCCTTAGAGCTATTTACTCTAACTTGCATTGTATTGTTATTAGCTTCTATAGCAATTTTATTTTCCCGAAAATACTGCTTATAGTGATGTTTAATATAATCAACTATATCATTCAATTCATAAGATCCTATTGGTATTTTAATTACATGTTCACCATAATGAAATATATTGTTATAATCATCTACATTGGGAATGCTATTATATGAATGAAAATCAGTTAGAGCACATTCATATTCACCATCCAAACGAATAGGAGGAAAGTAATTTGCAGATAACTCAGATGAGTTTGAGCTAAGAGTAAGTGTTATTGACATTATGGTTGTCTGATTACAAATAAGTGAAATTAAACACAGCACTTTGTATAAAAAAGGAAGTTTATATATAATTATATTTTATTTAATATATTAGATACAAATATAGACTTATATATACACACTCAGTAGTATGAATGTGAGGCTTTCGGACCACGGATCCCATACATTTTTGGGATCATGTCTACGCTACAGTCGGTATTTTAGTTTCATCGATCGGTACGCTACACAAAGAGAGTGTAGTGTTGTTTCCATCCCTGGAAAAAGTGTATTTCTTGGCGCGTTAAGATTTGTGGTTTTTATATTTTAATATTTCTTGACGCGTTAAGATTTGTGGTTTTATAATTTCTTTGTATTCGCTTCGTCAGTGGGTGGTCAAGTTAATTGTTTGAAATTGTGTGTGAGTAATGAGATTCGGCAACTGGGCTGGCACGACTTGGTTTGGCTTGCCTGGGTTTGGCCGGGGTTTGGTCGGGGTTTGGGCGGGGGTTTGACTGGGGTTGGTTAGGATTTGTATACTAATTTTGTATGAGAAAAGTAACAACGATGATATAAGTGCCACCCTATTGTATTGTTGTTCTGTTGTTAAAAGTTCTGTTGTGGTTTTTTCGTTGATATGTATGAATGTGTTTGGTATGTAGCTACAAGTTTTTAAAATTGTGTGTAATCAGATTCGGTTTCTGTTGTAGTTTTTTCGTTGATATGTATGAATGTGTTTGAAACAGTTGATTTAATTAAATTGTTTGAATACAAAAGCTTGACTCTAACCATACACAACAAAGTTGATTAGAAATAAAAATCAAAACAATACTATTTATGTATATATGTATATTTTATTTATTAATTTTTTTGAAAATTTTATAATATAATAAAAAATAGTAAAAAAATAAATCTTATATTGAAGTATATATATATATATATATATATGTATAATATTATTGAAGTTCATCTTTATTGATCCAAGAATTATGTTGATTGGAAAATCCCAACCATTTTACGTAAGCATGGTGCCCCTTAGTTTTAATAACATTTTCAATCAAGTATGTATTTGGAAAATGTGTCTTTAATAGTTCATGTTCATAGAATCCACCAACAATCGGATTCCTTTCATAGTCTTCCAATAAATAAGTAATGGGGTTTGTGTTCTGTAAAGTACGAATTTTAAAAATTTCAGTTGTCCAGTTTGGAGTATATCCTTTTGAAAAAATATGTTTATATTTGCTAATTCGAACGTGATCTCCAATTTTTAGTTTACCAAATTTATATATTTTGTGATGATTATAGACTTGTTTTAGTATAGAACTTTCATTTTCTGTGTTAACAGACTTTGGCGTCATTCCAATTGTTCTATGCTTTTTATTATTATATTGATTAATTAAATCCTTGCATATATGTATCCATTGATAATTTCCTTGTAGACTAAAATTTTTCCACATCATTCCTTTTAGTGCTCTATTAAATCGTTCTACAATGGACGCTTTCATGATACTATATGTAGAATAGTGGTTGATATTATGTTTTATCATCAAGTTTTGAAATATTTTATTATAGAACTCTTTACCATTATCTGTTTGCAAGTTTTTTGGAATTCTCTTTAGCGAAAAAATAGATTGCATAGCATTGGTTATATCGTCACTACTTTTAGATTTTACGGGTACAGCCCAAGCAAATTTTAAAAATGTATCTATAACTGTTAAAATAAATCTATAGCCTTTGTTATATTTTGAGTAAACGCCCATTTCAACAAGATCTGCTTGCCAAAGATCATCAATTCCCTTGATCACCACTCGACGTCGAATGAAATTTCTACGTGCTTGCTTATGAAGCTCCTGAACCACTTCTTGTCGCTCCATTTCTAACGTCTATCTTACAGATTACATCAATTTAAATGCTGTTGATATTGAATTTAAATCAAAAACGATTTATATATCTATCTTTAAATGCTTTGTAATGAGCTTCGTTTTTTCATTTAGACGTTCTTCAACTGAATCAATTTTGTGATTAAATAATGATTTCATTTCATTTAGTGATTGATTGAGATTATTTAGTATTATACTTTGATCATGTATTAATTTACTTAAACGTGTTTCTACATTATCAAATTTTTCTGTAGTCAACACGTTTTGTTGTTGTATTATTTCGTTAAAACGATCCTCCATTCCCTTAATTCTCTCCATGTACATTGTATCCAGTTGTTTCTTTATTTCACTTAAATAACTTTTCATGTAAATTTTGTTTACAGCATCGTTTTCCAATACAGGACTAGCAATATTTTTTATTCTCCGCAAGTTAAAGTTGAAATTACGATCACTATCCAAATGAATCTTGAAATGTTGATTTTGGTATCTTACAGATTTTTCAATATAATGTCCAAACTTATCGATAGGCATTTTATGAATATGAATTGTTTGTATATTTTTAAGTCTATTTATATAATAATTTTTGCTTCTCTCAATTCCTCAATAATTGATATAATTTCATTATTATGATTTGAGTGACCAGCTGTTGTTGATGAAATCAAAAGACGCAATCTATCAACCAATTCATTAGGATCATCCTAATTATGCTTTTTTCTATTCAATTTCATTAAACCTTGTCCCTCATGAATTTTCTGTTGTTTAAATAGGTTTTTAATAATCGTTGTATATTTAATTGAACGATTTCCTTTAATCTGGCCATTAATACTGTTATTTCGTTTATGGACATTAGTCATCTCCAATATTTGCTTATAATTATTTAAATCTGTTTTATTATAATTGATTGGTTTCTTATAAACTAACAATTCATATAAGCCTGATGTGAAGGGCCATTTTAAATTACCTACAGTAATATTGGTTGAATTGAAAGCGATGGGTTCATTACCCAGTCTCCAGATTTGATTTTTATCCTTATGAGGACCATAGGTTTTATCATATATATTTAATTTAACTTTTGATAAATTATATTGAACACTTTCATTGGGATGTATTGCAATGGTGTTATCATCATCATTGCTATCATCCTCATTATCAACATTATCATTATTATCATCATTATCATCATCATCATCATGGTCATCATGATCATTTTCATCATCAAATGATTGAAACGTGTTTGAACTTTTCTCGATTTTCTTGTTATTAAAGTTTGGAGATAATCAAGCTTACTCTTTTTATATGGTGTACTGAAGGCAACTTTATTATTCTCAAGATCATGTTTAAAAGAGTTATCCGGATATTTTTCATGTTTTATAATGTTACTATTAGTTGATTGGACTAATTCTTTTAATGGTTTTGATATTGGTTTAAATGTCTTTTCCAACAATTCATCATTTGCAATTTCTCCAAGCAAAATATTCTTATATTTCTTTTTTAAAATATTTCGAGTTTTAATAAGATTATTAACTAGATTTGTGTTCATATTTATAGATTGAATTAGAAACAGATTCAAAACAGATCAGTTTAGCAGTTAGAGTTTAATAGTTGAGAAGCTTTTAGTTTAATAATTAATCTTGTACTGATTTTAAAGTATCTGTAATATTTCTTTTATAGCTTTATAAATATATCGATACCTTTTCTATATCGACCATTATTCATAGGATCATCTTTGTTAATAACTAGAAAACCATATTTTTCTTTCCAACACTCGGTACATAACTCATGAAATGTTTTCAAAGTCATATCAGAACCAACATAATCATTGTAAATATGCTTAATATTCATTGCATCCTGTTTGAAAATTATAATCATATTAGCATTATCGCGAATCAAGTGTTTTGGTATACGTGTATATGTTTGACATAAATAAAAACTATCAATGTCTTTATGGCGACCCATACAGAAGTAAGAACGTACATGATTTTGTTTCTCACAAGCTATATCGTCGAATATAAATACTGAATTTGGTTTAACTTCGTCTGGCGATAGAACATCATCATTATTGGAAAATGATGAAAAATTTATCTCCTTAATGGGTTTAATTAGACTTTCTAAGTACTTATATTTCGGTTGTTGTGTTGATTTTGAATATAAGTAAATATTTTTAAATTTCAATCCATGAGGACTTTCAATAAGACTGATCATAACATTTGTTTTTCCGCAATTTGATGGACCCACAATAAGAGCTCGAATAGAATTCGGTAGTAATGAACTATGACGAATTTTATTTGATGAGTCGAGCTTTGATTCGATATTCTTTGCATCAATCCTTTTATGTTGTTTAAAAAAACGCATTCTGAAATCTAATGATAACATAATATATAAACCAGTCTCTTTTATTTGTTTTCAATCAATTTAATTTCAATCTTTAATCGATAAAGTATCAATAGGTATGACTATCATTTATAAAAAGTTATTCAGTCGCCATCCATCCTTCATTGGTAAAGGTTTTCTAAATAAAATAATTAATAAACTTCCCATTGAACTTCATCTACCCGGTTATCAATTTTGTGGACCTGGTACAAAATTAAAGAAACGTTTAGCTAGAGGTGATCAAGGAATCAATCCATTGGATACTGCTTGCAGAGAGCACGATATAGCATACTCAAACAATAAAGAATTAGAGAAAAGACATATTGCTGATAGAATTTTAACTGAAAAGGCTTGGCAAAGGGTCAAAGCAAGCGATAGTAGTTTGGGTGAAAAATCAAACGCTTGGTTTGTTGCTACTGCAATGAAAGCAAAAACAAAATTCGGTATGGGTAACGTTATTAGTAAAACTAAAAGATTGTCTTCAGTAAATAAACATCAACTATTTAGACATGCATTGAAAAGTGCAAGAAAGAATATAAAAAAAGTGAAAACTTGAAAGATGCTATAAAGATTTCACGAAAAGTTGTAAACAATATTTTCAAGGGGAAGAAAAAATCGTTAATAAAAACACCTCGAATAATACCGCTACCAAAATCTGGAGGTTTTCTTCCACTTGCCCCTATATTTGCTGCACTGGGTGCACTTGGTGGTTTAGCTGGTGGTGTATCTGGTATTACAAAAGCAATCAATGCAGTTAAAAATGGAAAGGAACAGCTGACTGAAGCAAAACGACACAATAATACAATGGAAGCCATTGCGATGGGAAAAGGCATGTTCTTAAAACCATATAAAAAAGGTTTTGGATTATATTTAAAGCCTTATCAACAAAATTTTTAATGAAGCTACCTAAAAGAGCCCTTTCTGATGTAGACTTGAGAAAATATGCAAAACATATTCCAAATTTTAGAGGTGTGTTGATGTGCAACACTCTTCCAAGCAAACCATTTAAAAAAGAATGTGGAATAATCAATCTGGATACTTCAAAGGGACCTGGCACACATTGGGTAGCATACTGGAAAAACAACAATCAAATCGAATATTTTGATAGCTTTGGCAATTTGCAGCCACCAAAACAATTAATAAAATATTTAGGAAAAAACATTAGTTATAATTATGATAGATATCAAAATTTTAATACAATAAATTGTGGTCATTTATGTTTAAAATTTTTGTTTTCGAAGCTAAACTAAAAAGAAACTATAAATGTTTTAATAAAATACATCGGTTAAGAATTAAAAAGATCTTGTTTTATTTATATATAAAATTTTTTTTCATTTATTAAAAATTTTAAAAGAAATATTATAATTAAATAATTTTTCTAATTTCGCTTGTTAGAGGTGAGTATTCGATTAACCGATCATGAATAACTAAACAGTATGCTGATGTTTTTTCTGGAATTGGTTTGTTTGCTTCAGTATCAAATTCAATTCGTACATCAATAGGTCCAATTTTAACAGTCTCATTTTGATGTGAAACATCAACAACAATAAGCGGTGCGTAAGACTTGTAATCATTAACATCCAGCAATGGTTCAGGTTCTCGCATGTAAAAGCTTTGTTGAAATTTTGCATACATATTATATAGCACAGAATACTGACCATTTTCAAAACGATTATTTAAATCGTCATATGGATATGACTCTGAGTTTAGATATACTTTTAAATTAGAGATATTACAATGGTCAAATATATTTCCTTGTTCTTTACTTTTCTCTTTTTGTAAACCAATTATAAGAAATCGTGGTCTTTCGTTTTGTGGAGAAAGCTTCACATTCCATAAAACCTTTGTATTCGTTGGTAGTGCAGGATTTACATGACAATCCCAACTACGAAATGCAATTGGTATAGAATTTTTGCTGTTGATTATCTTAAACATTTCCAATTTTGCAAAGTCCGATAGTTGAATATGCGGCATTTTCCATGTTATATCCAGAATTGTTAATTTCAAATAATCAGTTGTATTTGTAGGATAATATGATCTCTCATCGGATGTAGAACGTTGAAGAATGAGCTCATGTTTCGAATTTAATAGTATTTTGTTATAATCTTCAGCAAACCCCATCAACATTTTCAGAGGTATACAACAGCTAAAATGACATTTTTCTAAAACGAAAGTTTCGTTAAGACACCAACCAGCGTTTTTTAGTGTAGCACTTTCAGCCTTATTCAATGATACAAAATTTTTCATGGTGGATGAAATTCCAAGTTTGCGTGTACGATCAACTTCAAACCCATTAATTTCATAACGAATTTCATCAAACAAATATGAAACAAAGTTGTTTTTAAATTTCACATCTATAGCTGGAACCTCTTTGTTTGCTTCCGTCTTTACTATAAAGCCATGAATGTAAATCATACTCTCACTTGGTAAGACAAAGAGATCCTGATTTTGAATTGGTATACGAATTTCATCATTGTTGTTGAATGATTTTATTCAAATAACCTTGTAGTATTCAATTGATTAATATCTACAATCATCACTTCCAAAGATTTATCATTTTGAAGATTTTGATCAGTGTTATAATATGCAGTTGAATTTACTTCTAATTTTCTTTTGCTAAATCCGAGCAACTTTCCTATACTGTTTGGTTGTGAAAAATCTATATCCATTGATGAGGTTATTTCAGTTTTAAGTGTGTTATTGTTAGCTTCAATTATTAGATAAATTGGTTCATCAATATCTTTTAAGCTTGAGTTTAAGAAAAAATCAATATCCTCAAGTTCATACGAACCAACCGGAATAGTAATAATATGATTTCCTATATGAAACAAATTGTTGTGAACATCTACATTGGGTATGGAATTGAATGTTACAAAATCAATAAGTCCACAAACATATTTTGTAGGGAGTTCAATTGGAGGAAAATATTCTCCAACCAGAGTTGAAGTGTTTCCGATTAAAGATATTGTTATTGACATTTCAAGTATTCAGAATGAACTAATGTTTGTTGATTATTTTATCTGATTTAAGTGTTAAATAATAAATATAAAAAAAAATAATGTTTTTTATAATTTTATGTTTTCTTTATTAATATTTGATTTAATAAACTTTCTTAAGAGTATTACATTTTTTTGAGCACATATACAATATTTTTTATGATAACAACAAACATTTACAGATTTATCATTTTGATATAATGTTTTTAAATTTGGACAATTTAGATCATCTAGGTTATAAAAATTAATTTTATCCTTAAAAATATTTTGAATCCACTTAATTTTTTCTAATCCTTTAACATAATAAATAGAATTTTTATCTTTAACATGCGCAATATAATATTCCTTAATATTTGTTAAGGTTGAATCGCCATCTTGCCATTTTAATCCGTGATGATGATTATAAAGCCAATTAATTGAATCTTTTTCTTTTGTTGTCAACAATGAATATGGAAAAGGTGGTTTAATAATAAATGTTTGTACTTGTATATCGTTAATTGAAATACTCAGTTCTTTTTCAATGAATTTATTGTTGAGATAAAAACCTTGTACATCTACAACTAATATTCTCTCCTCAGACATTGTGTAATACTAATCAAGTCACAAGGACGACTGTAGAACGTTTATAAAGTCTATGTTTTTAAATTATTATAAAAATTCATTATACATAATGCTTCTTCCCAACTTTTATCGATAAGGAACATTTACTGGTATCAGGTCCACAAGTTGTTTCATTGTTGAAAAACTGATTATTCATTGTTTTTCTTATTTAAATTTTTTTTATTTATGTTAAATAAAACTTCTTATCACATCAACAACAAAGTTTATATTAAGTAGTAGTAAATGTATTTCATCATATTAGTTAATTTATAATATTTCCATATCCAAATCATGTGTATAATCTTGAATGTTGATTAATGTAATATCGGATCGGTATGTAGTATCATCCTCAGAAACCGCCTCAATTTCACCATTACTTAAAATTCTCTCGTATTCAACTTGACGGTATTCGAAACATGAAATATTTAATCGACGTTTCAAGTAATTGCTGTCATATGTACAACGGATTCTCAATTTTATATTATCTTTGTATTGAAGTTGAAAATGCCTATAAAATGGAGCCGAACTATGATATTCTCTTTTTACAGTACTCTCATCATATATAGGTTTTTGAAGGACATTTAGTATTTCATTCATGGTTGAAGATTAAATCCTAATGATTTTAAGTATTCTGTATTATATGATGTTAACGGTTTTTTATTTTTTATACTTTCTCGAATGTGAGTTGGTGCGGTATTGAATGGAAATCCTCTTTGCATTACGTTTTTATTGTAAATGATCATTATTCTGGTTTGAAGTGGAGTCTAAGAGTGATTTTTTCTCTTCTAAAATTTATAAGTTCACCGTCTTGATTTAAGATTCTAATCGTTATGTTGTTTATTTGCTGACAGTTGACGGGTAAATAAATAACACTTCGAGGTTTTTCGCTTATTTTATATCCTGGAGGAACATCAAGAGGAAATTCATGAATAACATGATTCGAAGTATTATTAATAAATGATCCGGTTGTTAAGTTGCTTTCAATGCGTATTGTATTAACATCCGTAATATGTGCAGGTAAGTCAGATTCAAATAACCTTGTAGTATTCAATTGATTAATATCTACAATCATCACTTCCAAAGATTTATCATTTTGAAGATTTTGATCAGTGTTATAATATGCAGTTGAATTTACTTCTAATTTTCTTTTGCTAAATCCGAGCAACTTTCCTATACTGTTTGGTTGTGAAAAATCTATATCCATTGATGAGGTTATTTCAGTTTTAAGTGTGTTATTGTTAGCTTCAATTATTAGATAAATTGGTTCATCAATATCTTTTAAGCTTGAGTTTAAGAAAAAATCAATATCCTCAAGTTCATACGAACCAACCGGAATAGTAATAATATGATTTCCTATATGAAACAAATTGTTGTGAACATCTACATTGGGTATGGAATTGAATGTTACAAAATCAATAAGTCCACAAACATATTTTGTAGGGAGTTCAATTGGAGGAAAATATTCTCCAACCAAAGTTGAAGTGTTTCCGATTAAAGATATTGTTATTGACATTTCAAGTATTCAGAATGAACTAATGTTTGATGATTATTTTATCTGATTTAAGTGTTAAATAATAAATCCAAAAAAAATAATGTTTTTTATAATTTTATGTTTTCTTTATTAATATTTGATTTAATAAACTTTCTTAAGAGTATTACATTTTTTTTAGCACATATACAATATTTTTTATGATAACAACAAACATTTACAGATTTATCATTTTGATATAATGTTTTTAAATTTGGACAATTTACATCATCTAGGTTATAAAAATTAATTTTATCCTTAAAAATATTTTGAATCCACTTAATTTTTTCTAATCCTTTAACATAATAAATAAAATTTTTATCTTTAACATGCGCAATATAATATTCCTTAATATTTGTTAAGGTTGAATCGCCATCTTGCCATTTTAATCCGTGATGATGATTATAAAGCCAATTAATTGAATCTTTTTCTTTTGTTGTCAACAATGAATATGGAAAAGGTGGTTTAATAATAAATGTTTGTACTTGTATATCGTTAATTGAAATACTCAGTTCTTTTTCAATGAATTTATTGTTGAGATAAAAACCTTGTACATCTACAACTAATATTCTCTCCTCAGACATTGTGTAATACTAATCAAGTCACAACGACGACTGTAGAACGTTTATAAAGTCTATGTTTTTAAATTATTATAAAAATTCATTATACATAATGCTTCTTCCCAACTTTTATCAATAAGGAACATTTACTGGTATCAGGTCCACAAGTTCTTTCATTGTTGAAAAACTGATTAGTCATTGTTTTTCTTATTTAAATTTTTTTATTTATGTTAAATAAAACTTCTTATCACATCAACAACAAAGTTTATATTAAGTAGTAGTAAATGTATTTCATCATATTAGTTAATTTATAATATTTCCATATCCAAATCATGTGTATAATCTTGAATGTTGATTAATGTAATATCGGATCGGTATGTAGTATCATCCTCAGAAACCGCCTCAATTTCACCATTACTTAAAATTCTCTCGTATTCAACTTGACGGTATTCGAAACATGAAATATTTAATCGACGTTTCAAGTAATTGCTGTCATATGTACAACGGATTCTCAATTTTATATTATCTTTGTATTGAAGTTGAAAATACCTATAAAATGGAGCCGAACTATGATATTCTCTTTTTACAATACTCTCATCATATATAGGTTTTTGAAGGACATTTAGTATTTCATTCATGGTTGAAGATTAAATCCTAATGATTTTAAGTATTCTGTATTATATGATGTTAACGGTTTTTTGTTTTTTATACTTTCTCGAATGTGAGTTGGTGCGGTATTGAATGGAAATCCTCTTTGCATTACGTTTTTATTGTAAATGATCATTATTCTGGTTTGAAGTGGAGTCTAAGAGTGATTTTTTCTCTTCTAAAATTTATAAGTTCACCGTCTTGATTTAAGATTCTAATCGTTATGTTGTTTATTTGCTGACAGTTGACGGGTAAATAAATAACATTTCGAGGTTTTTCGCTTATTTTATATCCTGGAGGAACATCAAGAACATCATTCAGAATGAACTAATGCTTGATGATTATTTTATCTGATTTAAGTGTTAAATAATAAATCGAAAAAAATAATGTGTTTTATAATTTTATGTTTTCTTTATTAATATTTGATTTAATAAACTTTCTTAAGGGTATTACATTTTTTTTAGCACATATACATTATTTTTTATGATAACAACAAACATTTACAGATTTATCATTTTGATATAATGTTTTTAAATTTGGACAATTTAGATCATCTAGGTTATAAAAATTAATTTTATCCTTAAAAATATTTTGAATCCACTTAATTTTTTCTAATCCTTTAACATAATAAATAAAATTTTTATCTTTAACATGCGCAATATAATATTCCTTAATATTTGTTAAGGTTGAATCGCCATCTTGCCATTTTAATCCGTGATGATGATTATAAAGCCAATTAATTGAATCTTTTTCTTTTGTTGTCAACAATGAATATGGAAAAGATGGTTTAATAATAAATGTTTGTACTTGTATATCGTTAATTGAAATACTCAGTTCTTTTTCAATGAATTTATTGTTGAGATAAAAACCTTGTACATCTACAACTAATATTCTCTCCTCAGACATTGTGTAATACTAATCAAGTCACAACGACGACTGTAGAACGTTTATAAAGTCTATGTTTTTAAATTATTATAAAAATTCATTATACATAATGCTTCTTCCCAACTTTTATCGATAAGGAACATTTACTGGTATCAGGTCCACAAGTTGTTTCATTGTTGAAAAACTGATTATTCATTGTTTTTCTTATTTAAATTTTTTTTATTTATGTTAAATAAAACTTCTTATCACATCAACAACAAAGTTTATATTAAGTAGTAGTAAATGTATTTCATCATATTAGTTAATTTATAATATTTCCATATCCAAATCATGTGTATAATCTTGAATGTTGATTAATGTAATATCGGATCGGTATGTAGTATCATCCTCAGAAACCGCCTCAATTTCACCATTACTTAAAATTCTCTCGTATTCAACTTGACGGTATTCGAAACATGAAATATTTAATCGACGTTTCAAGTAATTGCTGTCATATGTACAACGGATTCTCAATTTTATATTATCTTTGTATTGAAGTTGAAAATGCCTATAAAATGGAGCCGAACTTTCAATTATTCCCGCAATAGTTTTTTCTTTTTTTACTAAATCTTGCCTAAATGTTTCAATAGCTTGTTCAACAGTAAAAGATTGATTTATAGGTGGTGGAGAGTCTTCTTGTTCTTCGTTTGATTTATATTCTGTTTTTGCTGTTGACTCGTTGTTTTTATTTAAATCATTATTAAACTTTAAAAGTTTGAAATTTAGTTGTATGCTCACAGTATCATTATTTGGTAATTTTATTGCAAATTCTGTATTTTTAAGTTAATTTTCACTCAAATCAATAGGTAATGAAGCTGAAAACACTTGTATGATATAGATATATGCAAACAATGTGATAAAAATATTTTTCATTTTAGTTTTTCTTTTTAATAGATATGTTCTTAAGTTAGCGATATATTTTTGAATGAGATGATAAGAATTGTTTCTTATATTTATATACTAATTTAATAATCTTCATATTGAAATGAGTCATCACCATCGCTAGCACCACCAGCTGTTTTCTTAACTTTACTATTATTAAAAATTTTTTGAGGGAGGGGAGGTTTTTGCTGATTTTTATTCAATGAGCGGATACCAGTCTTACCATTATAAGATTTAGCTGGATCACTAAAAACATGTTCATCTATTTCACTATAAACACATGATGGTTTGTATGAGTATACATTTATATCTTTAAAACCACCCTCATAGACTGTTCCAACTAGTGATATCATACCACCAATAACCTCAATTTTTATATGTTGATTGTGACTAAATTGAAATATTGGAATATTTGTTGGCATTTGTTGTCCTCTATTAAGAGAAAAAATTTGCGTTCTAGTCCCTCCTTCTGCGGTTAGAAACACCTGCATCATAATATCCAAAACTATTGCATTTATTATTTGAAAAGTTTTCCACTGTACATGACAAGTACAATATTTATCACCAGTTTTTAAAAATTGACCCCAACACATATTCATCAAAGTTTTTAATTTAACTGAATCTCTTTATATATATATATATATATATACGTATACATAACCGCAATTGATAAGAAGTTATTGAAATATCTAAAAAACGTCTTATACTATCAATTATTGAATATAAAGAATCAGTTTGAAAGTTCGTTTTACGGTGAAAAGTCGAAAGCAAAAAAAAATGAGAGCAAACTTAAGAAAATTGTTTCAAAATCCTAATATTACATACTTACCTTTAAAGGATATGGAAGAAAATACTATATATGAAATCAACGAGATAGATCGAGTAGATACAAAATATGGTGAAAGTATAAGATGTCTTCTAAATAAAGAATATTACATTTATTTACCTAAACGATTTCTGATTATTACTAAAAATCAGATGGATTATCTAAACACAACTCCACACATTTTAAAGAAAGTTAAAGAAGTGAAGGGATTATATACTCTAATCGTTAAAAAGAAGAAGCAATATGTATTCTACAACAACTTGTATGACAGTACTGAAGAAGAAGATGATGATGATCATGATGATGAAATAGAAAACACATTTTAAATAAACCTCGAAACAGAAACTTTTTTAAAATTATAAAAACATATGTATCAATAAAAACCCATAAAATCTAAAATTTCTCAGCTATTTGATAAATTAGGAACTTTATAAAAATGAAAAACCGCAACGGAAGCTTTTTAAAATTAAATAAAAACGTAAACAATTTTAATCGGCGCCTCAGTCGGTATTTCACTACTACTAATCAAGTTCGAATATTTCTATTTATACTCAAATTATCTATATCAAGCCAAATATGAATATCCGAAGAAGTTAATTTAATTTTTAAAAGAAGGAGATATTATAATAAAGCTTAAAGCATTTTAATTATGATATTTGCTGATGTTGCATCTGAAAAGCAGAATAATATACATACATATATGTACGTGTATATTTTTGTATAGGGCACAAGTAGAATGAGTCATCATTGTTCTTGTGCCAAACTTGTAGCATTATTCCTAATACATACATGTATACATACGTACATTCGTACAGGCACAGTTAAATATACAAATAAACATGAAGCAAAAATTATACCAAGGTCAACTCAAAATTATTTTAAATATGGGTGCAGTCAATTTTAAAATTAGGGGATTTATATAAGGTTTAAAAAATGTTTTTTAAGCTAAATTTCTATTATGAATATAATTTTAGTGAGTTTTGCTTAAACAAAATTCGAAATTCTGTTTAATATTTTTATGAATATGGTTGTAAGCATTTTATAATAGACAATGCAAATGTAATTATAATGTTTATGCAAGATGAGGAAAAAATTAAGCTCGTTTATAGGCATCATGTTGTATGTGATATGAATTTTTAAAAGTTTTAAGAAGTTTGTAGCGAGTGTTGGAAGGATAAATAATATAGTATTTTCTTAAGGTTCTTCAGCTTTTATATGTTTTCATAAAAAAATTACTGCTCATAAAAGATTGACTTTAGTTGATTCATCTGACCTGAAACTTTATTCATATAAATGTTATAAATGGCTAGCTACTTGTAAACTGATATCTCAATCTAGCTGATTTGATATCTGATAAGATGATCTGAAAACCAGACCAGCTCCTGAAAAACTAATCTGAAAACCAGACCAGCTCCTGAAAAGCTGATATGAAAACCAGACCAGGTGCTGAAAAGCTGATCTGAAAACCAGACCAGGTCCTTAAAAGCTGATCTGAAAAACAGATCAGGTCCTGAAAAGCTGATCTGAAAACCAGACCAGGTCCTGAAAAGCTGATCTGATAGCTGAAAAAACTGATCTGATAGCTGATACCTGTTCTGTTATTTTCTGTTAGCGAACAATAATGAGATGGTGTTAAAGCAGTTAGTGTCGATAAGAAAATATCTGATGAAATTTAATGGAATTTCATAATATTGTGAAATTCAATTCCTCTTGTATAGAACCTCTCAACGAAAACATGATTGTGCATGTTTATGCAATATAAAAACAGAAATTTGCACATAAGGAAAAACAAAAAAATTATGATCCAACGAAGTAAAGCCAATAAAGAAATAAAAACCATTCACATATTTAATTCTTTTTTCAATATTTTATTTAAAATATTTTCTTAAAAATCTTAGTACTAATACAAATTTAGCTCTATGTATATATAAAAAAATATGATAGAAAAAGAAAGATCATTAATCTAATATTTGATTCTTATTTACAAATAATTTAGGTATAGGTAAAAGATAAAAGTTTAAGACCATGCTTTAACATGCTTTTGTGTGAATAGAATACTAAAATTAATAGATACATTCATAAACAAATATATATATAACCAATAAATAAATTAATAAATAAATACAGAAATAAATACATAAATAAATTAATATACAAATAAGTAAGCAATAAATAATTTATTTTTTTACTATTTTTTATTATATTATAAAATTTTCAAACAAATTAATAAATAAAAGAAAAAATTCGTTATCAAAACTATATTTTTCAAATATTTGCAGAACCACAAACAAGTTTAAATATACCTTTTCTAAATATTTCATACATTGAAAAAATTCCTAATCAGAAATATATTTTTCAAATATTTGCAGAACCACAAACAAGTTTAAATATACCTTTTTCTATTACATTTTTTCTTCCAACTAAAAGCACTAAACTAAATATTTCATACATTTTACACCACAAATCTAGACGCGCCAACAATTAAACTTTTTTTCACACATTAAGAAATCTATTTCAAACAATTAACTTGACCACCCACGGACGAAGCGAATACAAAGAAATTATAAAACCACAAATCTTAACGCGCCAAGAAACATTATTAAAATATAAAAACCACAAATCTTAACGCGCCAAGAAATACACTTTTTCCAGGGATGGAAACAACACTACACTCTCTTTGTGTAGCGTACCGATCGATGAAACTAAAATACCGACTTAAATCAACTGTTTCAAACACATTCATATATATCAATGAAAAAAAACTACAACAGAAACCGAATCTGATTACACACAATTTTAAAAACTTGTAGCTACATACCAAACACATTCATACATATCAACGAAAAAACCACAACAGAACAACAATACAATAGGGTGGCACTTATATCATCGTTGTTACTTTTCTCATACAAAATTAGTATACAAATCCTAACCAACCCCAGCCAAACCCCCACCCAAACCCCCGCCCAAACCCCGGCCAAACCCAGGCAAGCCAAGCCAAGTCGTGCCAGCCCAGTTGCCGAATCTCATTACTCACACACAATTTCAAACAATTAACTTGACCACCCACGGACGAAGCGAATACAAAGAAATTATAAAACCACAAATCTTAACGCGCCAAGAAATATTATTAAAATATAAAAACCACAAATCTTAACGCGCCAAGAAATACACTTTTACCAGGGATGGAAACAACACTACACTCTCTTTGTGTAGCGTACCGATCGACTGTAGCGTAGACATGATCCCAAAAATGTATGGGATCCGTGGTCCGAAAGCCTCACATTCATACTACTACACTCAACTACAATATTTCATTTTTATTGATCCAAGAATTATGTTGATTGGAAAATCCTAACCATTTAACATATGCCTTCTCTCCTTTAGTTTTAAGAACTTTTTCAACTAGATATGTATTTGGATATCTAGTTTTTGAAAGTTCTTCATCATAGAACCCACCTTTGATAGGATTACCACGATAGTCTTCTAATATGTATGTGGCTGGATATGTATTTTGAACTCTTTTAATCGTGAAAATTTCTGTGGTCCAATTTGGTGTATATCCTTTTTCAAAAACATGTTTATATTTACTTATGCGCACATGATCTCCCACATTAAACTTTGATAATTTGAATAGTTTTCAGCGGTTATATACCGTGTTTAATAATTTTTTCTCATTTTTATAGTTAACTTGAATCGGTGGCATTTTGATGGTGCGATGAATTTTCTTATTATATGTATTAATCAAGTCTTTGTAAATGTCGAGCCAGTTATAAGACCAATTACAGCTAAACTCTTTCCACATCATTCCTTTTAATTTTCTGTTAAATCGTTCTACTATGGATGCTTTCATTCTGCTATATGTTGAGTAGTGATTAATGTTGTATTTATTCATCAATTTTCCAAAGTGTTCATTGAAAAACTCTTTACCATCGTCTGTTTGCAAATTTTTTGGTATTCGTCCTAGTTGAAAAATATTCTGCATAGCCTGGCTTGTTTCCAATGCAGTCTTTCTTTTCAAGGGTACTGCCCAAGCAAATTTTGGAAATGTATCAATTACAGTCAGCAAAAATCGATAATCTCTACTGTCTGTAGAATAGTTCCCCATTTCAACTAAATCAGCTTGCCAAAGATCATCTATTCCTTTCATAACAACTCTTCGACGTGGAAAATGTTTTCGTGCTTGCTTATGTAGTTCATTTATTTATACCCTTTACCAAAAAATGGTAAAAGGGTATATATAGGTTTGTCATTCCGTTTGTAATTTCTACAATATTAATAAGAGACACATAAAGTATATATATTCTGGATCCTTATGCATAGGGAAGACGAAAAAGCGATGTCCGTCTGTCTGTACGTGTACGGTTTTCCCAAGCTCCCAGAAGAGCTAGAGACTTCGTTCTTGGACTGGTGTGTCAGAAATTTTCCAAAATAATTTTGCTATTGAAAATCAGCAAAATCGAGCAGACGGTTTCAGAGCTGGAAAACTCAAACTCAATTTACCCATAGAAAATAACTACCGAAAACAAGTTTTTATTACTTTTTTATTAAATTAACTTATTTTATACTTCGGTATGAATAAAATTGGTACTTATAATTAAAAAAAAATTTTAAAAACTTAACAAATTAAAAAACGTTTCCAGGGTTGGAAAACTTTAACTTTTTTCCTAATAATTAGACGTATTTCATGTTTTAGGAAGAAGGGTATTTTCTCAGGAACGGTAAAAGCTACGGGTCTGAAATTTGGACAGTGTATGTAGAACTTTGGTCGCTACAACAATTTTTATTTTTTTTTTTATTTTTATTTTTTTTAATACATGAATTTATTTATTGTATCTTCAAATATGAACTAACAATAAGTATTCAAATCTTAAATCTAAAATATAATTATTAGGACCGACCACTGTCGGACATAAACTTGTTAATAGTTATAAATATAATAAATAAGTAGTGATAATAAAAAAAGAAAAAAAAATTATAAAAAAGTATAAAAAAAGTATTTTCAAGAAATCCCATTTGGCGTGTTGACTAATAGAGCCCTTGTGTCCCTCTTTTTTAAGCAGATGTGTCCAGTAAAGTTCAAAATATTACGAGCAAGCGGATTAGGATGTGACTCGAGTTTTGTTAAATATTTGCCTGCGTATTTTGCAATTTCTTCAGTCACTAGTGGTATATTTAAACCACGATGGATATTGGAATTTTTGATGTACCATGGAGCCGATGTTATTAACCGTAAAATTTTGTTTTGCCTTCGTTGGATTCTCTCTGCATTGGAAGCTGAAGCAGTGCCCCATAACTGGATACCGTAACACCATATTGGCTTTAAAAGCGACTTGTATAATAAAAGTTTACAGTCCATGCTAAGTGTTGAATTTCTGCCAATCAACCAGTGTATTTGAGATAACTTAATTTTCATCTGAGTTAGCTTAAAGTCAATATGATGTTTCCATGTAAGCCTTCGATCAAGGTGTATACCAAGGTATTGATTCGAATTGGGGAACAAGTATCTCGTCTTAGGGTAAACGTTATATGGACACACTTTTGTTCATTTACCTTAATTCTCCATAAGTTCAACCACATTTCCAATTGTGTAATATGTTCTTGTAAATATCGGGAAGCCTCGTGAGGGTTTTCATGCATACTAAGGCAGGCTGTATCATCGGCAAACGTAGATGTATGGATATTGCTGCTCAAAGGCATATCGCAAGTATAGATCAAATAGAAAACTGGCCCCAGTATGCTCCACTGTGGCACACCGGATGATATAGATTCGGGCACACTCATGAATTCTCCTTCCACAACCGTGAACTTCTGGGTAGTAATGTAACTTTCTAATAAATTCACTAAATTTATTGGTAGATATGATTTTAATTTTAGAATTACACCTTCATGCCACACTTTATCAAATGCCTGAGAAACGTCAATAAACAGGGCAGAACAATACTTCTTTTCCTCAAATGTTTTTCTTATAAATTGAACCAATCTATGAGTTTGTTCAATGGTGCTATGCTGACTTCTAAAACCAAATTGATGGTCTAGGATGCACCCACTATCTGTTAAGGTTGGGGACAATTTTGTCATGAGCAGCTTTTCGAAGAGTTTTGACAATGTTGACAGCAAACTTATTGGCCTATATGACTCAGCTTTAGTAAGATCTTTTCCCGGCTTTGGAATCATTTTGATTTTTGCAAGCTTCCAGAGTTGTGGATAATACTCCAGTCGTAATATGGCATTAGAAATAAACAGCAAGATTCTTATTGCAATATGCGGTTCATCAGCATCTTGTTACTAATTCCATCAATACCTGGAGCTTTCTTTGGCTTGAGTTCAGCAATTACTTTATGTACATCACGCATCTTAAACTTTAAGGCTCGCGGGGGTAGAGCAACTACATTCGGCAAATCAGCAACACCAGTACATGTATTTGAGGTAAATACGGATTTTAAATGCTCAGCAAATATTTTGCATTTTTCCGTATCGCTTCTTGCCCAATCTCCGGTAGATGTGCGCAGAGGTGGCTTAAACTCAACGGGGGTTTTAAGCTTTCTAGCAGCGCATCACAAAGAGTAATTAGATGTCGGTATGACATCAAGACCTTCCAAATAATTTTTAAGAGATGCAGTTTTTTCAGATGCAAGCAACTCTTGAAGTCGTTTAGAACATTCTTTAAGTCTGAGTTTATGTTGGGGTGATCTGTGCTGTTGCCATTCCCTTCTAGCTCTTCTTTGTTCACATACGAGATGTTCAATATCCCTGGAATAAATTTTATTAAACCCAGACTGCGGATGGGAGGTAGTGTCATGTTCAGCAGCCTGTTTAATAATTTCGTTAAGATTGGCAATGTTAGTTTCAATGTCATTGGGTGTTCTTAACGCAATATTTTCCGTGCAATGACTACTAAGATATTTTTTAAATCCCAGCCAATTAACACGATTGGTCATCTTCGTATATGGGTGAGGTAAGTCACTTCTTAGTGGGTTACAAATTGTAACGATAGTGGGGGAGTGATCGGAGGAGAGATTTAGAGAAGTTTCAACACTAATTAAATCCCTAGAAATATTTTTCATTACGCCAAAATCAATAACATCTGGAATTTTTCGTACGTCAGTAGGCCAATAAGTGGGCTCCCCACTCGAAATAACATCTAAGCCCATTTTTGAAATTGTATTAAACAAAGCTCGACCTCTAGGTGTTAAAAGGCGCGATCCCCAGTACGTATGCTTCGCATTATAGTCTCCAGCTGCCACGAAACAAGATCCAAGCGATTTGTAGAACTTCTCATACTGATCTTCGGTAACTGAAAATCTGGGAGGTGAGTAAATTGATGATATTACGAAATTAGAACAAAAATTTTCTACAAAAATATTCGTAGCTTGCATATATTCTTCACTAACGTTGTCAAGGATATAGTGCTTGAGTCTTGACTTAATTAGAATTGCAGATCCACCGCATGCTCTCCCTCTAGGGTCCTTTGTATCATACATAGTGTAGCCATTTATTTTGAAAAAGCTTCTCGAAGTCAAATGTGTCTCAGAGACCAACATTATAGCAATACTTTTTTCCGTAAGGAAGTGCTCAAGTTCATTTTTATGTTGGCGAATGCCGTTTGCGTTCCAGAAACATATTTTTAACGTGTTCATGGCTTGTTAATTAATGCTTGAAGCAGAGTATTCTGCATTCTCAGCATTTCTTGCATTATGTTAGTCATATTTGTTGTAAAGTTGTTTATAGTTTGCACCAAATTGTCAATAGTAGCTTCAAGGCGACTAAAGTTAAAGCTTGAGTTTGTATTTGTTGAATTATTTGGAGGTGGAACATTTTGTGCGGGAATAGAATTTGTTCTAGCAGCATCGGCATACGATACACGGGAAGTAACTGGTTGGCTCCTTTGCACAAAAGTGGCGGAGTAAGCGTTTGCTGATTGAGATGGAGCTAATTTGGGTTTTTGCACCATAGTCTGTTTGACAAAAGAGTACACAGGACAACCTCTGTAGTTAGCGGTGTGATTACCTCCACAATTACTGCATTTTTTATCACTTTGATCTTTTGGCTTATTGCAACTAGCAGTGCCGTGTAATTCGCCGCACACAACACAAACAGTGGGTAATTTACAGTATGTTTTTGTGTGGCCATATTCTTGGCAATTATGGCACTGTACGGGACCTGATCGCTTATGTGGCTCTTCAACTGTGATTTTTCGGTATAAGAGGTATTTTAGGCTATAAATTGGGTGTGTCTCGTTTTTTTTCAGCTGTATATCATTCGGCTCCAATTCAACACGAAATAGAGGCTGGGGGATCTTCTCCCTATTTATTATATTGGTAACATTTTTTACCTTAAATCCTTGTATCATGAGTGCATCTTTTACTTCTTCGGGATTAACATAAGAGTCAATACCCTTCAATACGATCTGCATACCTTTGGCACTTTTAAGCTGGTACGTATAAAAACTTGTTTTATTTTTTTCAAATTCAGTCACTATTTTACGGAAATTTTTTTCTTCGTATATTTGAATTTTAGTTTCGTCAATATTACCACGCTTTATTGGAATAACATGAAATGCGTTATCACCAATGGCCGAGACTAATTTTTTAATTAGGGCGTTAGAATTTTTCTCTCTCAAATATATAGGTGGTGGCTTAAAAGACTTTTGCGATGATGCAGCGGGCTTGTCGTCTGTGACTTGCAATAATGAAAAATGATTTTGACGATTGGTAGATGATGCGCTATTATCCCTAGACATCTTTGGAGCAGATGAAATTTTTGAAGAATTCGGGCTTCGCCCACGCTTTACCACTGTTATGTATCTGTCCATTCCGACTTGTACCTTGGATTTTGAGCTACTTTTATCTGTAGTGATAACTTTATTAAGTGATGAACACGAGCCTGAAGGAGATGATATTATTGACTTATATGAAGAAGTACTAGGCAACTGTAATGTTAATGAATCACTATTTGGCATTGGACAAAGCGAAGTTGATCGCTGACGAAAAATTGGATTTGTCGTTAAAAAAATATTTTCATTAGATTTATTATTTGTATTATTTTCATTGAGAGCTTCAGAACTCACAGTAAATTAGGCATTTCTGCCGTTAGAACTCACTTCATAATTTTTTGTATTTGAGGTACTCATATAGAGTATTCCTCAAGGACACTTTTTCTGTTTTTTTGCTTACGGTTTTTTTTTTGTTTTTGTAATTTTTGATTGTTTATTTGTTTTTGAGTTACTCGTATAGTATTCCTCAATGTCACAGTTTATGTTTTTTTTTGTTTCTGTTTTTTTGTATTTGTTATTTCCACTATGTAAAAAATATTAACAAAGCAGTAAAGCTTATTTATTAAAGTCAGTATGTGCCTATTACGAATAATATGTACTACGAATAATTTTTTGTATAATTTTTTGTTTGTTTGTATGTAAAAAAAACTCCGCTAATCGACTGTTCGCTATGAAGGTACCACGAGAACTGACTACAACAATAAATATATAAAAGCTAAAAATTAAAGGGTGTTCCAAAATGAATAACGAAAACTTTTAAAATCCCATGTAATATACATACAATTGTATGTATGTATGTACATATGTATATTGACACTTGAAATTTGTAAAATTAGTGTATTTTTATATAGGCTACAACAATTAACACTAAAATTAAAAAAATTTAAATTAAAGGGTGGTCCATCAGTTAATGAAATTTTGACTATGTAGTTTTGACAAATTGCTATATCTTGGAAACTGTAAGACTTAAACTCTTAAAATTTTCAAAAACGGTCGAACTAAAAAATCCGAAAATTATAAAATCGCCAAAAATTTAAAAAAATCGCCAAAACAAAAAAAATCGCCAAAATGAAAAAAAAAACGCTAAAATTAAAAAAAAACTCCAAAAACCGAAAAAAATCGCCAAAACAAAAAAAAACTCTTGTGAACAAAAATCGCCAAAAATTAAAAAAAAAATCGCCTAAATTAAAAAAATCGCCAAAATCAAAATAAATCGCCAAAACGAAAATAAATCGCCAAAATTAAAAAAAACGCCAAAAACCGAAATAAAATCGCCAAATCAAAAAAAAAAATTGTGTATATGAAAAAAGAAGCCAAAAATTGAAAAAAGTCGCTCATTTGAAAAAAAAACGGCAAAATCAAAAAAATCGCCATAATGAAAAAAAATCGCCAAAATTAAAAAAACGCCAAAAACCGAAAAAAATCGCCAAAACGAGAAAAAAGTGTCAAAACGAAAAAAAAATCCCACAATGACAAAAATCCGCAAAAATCGCCAAAACAAAAAAATGCTTATATGAAGAAAAATCGTCAAAAATTAAAAAAAATCGCCTAAATGAAAAAAAATCGCCAAAATCAAAATAAATCGCCAAACCGAAAATAAATCGCCAAAATTAATAAAAAACGTCAAAAACCGAAATAAATCGTCAAAACGAGAAAAAAAGTGTCAAAACTAAAAAAAATTACACAAAGAAATAAAAACGCCATAAAACGAAAAAAATTACCAAAACAAAAAACGAATTGCCTACATGAAAAAAATCGGCAAAATATTAAAAAATCGCCTAAATGAAAAAAATCGTCAAAATCAAAAAAATCGCCAGAACGAAAAAATAATCGCCAAAATTAAAAAAACGCCAAAAACCGAAAAAAATCGCCAATACCAAAAAAATTGCTTATATGAAAAAAATCGCCAAAATTTAAAAAGCACCAAATTAAACATAATGCCAAAAACCTAAAAATTGCACTAGAAAAAAGTATGAATTTTTTCACAAAATGAATATGTACCTACATATCTCTGTGCTTATGTATGTATCTCTATACTACATAAACGCACTTTGGTAAAGGGTATATAAGATTCGGCACAGCCGAATGTAGCACTCTTACTTGTTAAATTTCTTTTTGAAGTCATTATTTAACGTATTTAGAATTTGACGGGATAAGTTGAGTTCAGTGCGAGTTCATTTAAGTACTGTCGACCATCATATTTCTTACATACCCATAAATTAACTCATTTATCTTTCTAATTTCTTTTTCAAAGAATAATTTCATACTTGAAATTGTTTCCCTAATTTCATTTAGTTTCTGACTTAAATTTATATTGATTTCATCTCGTACCTCTTCAATTTGACTTTGCAGAAACAATTTATTAACAACGTCGTTTTCCTCCAAAGCTTTTGCCACATTTTTGATTCTTTTGTTTTGAACGCCAATGTTATTAGTTGTATCCATAACGAAGCCCAGCAGCTTAGGAACATTTTTCACAAAAACTGTGCCACTTGTATCATTAAGATAGTGCCCAAACTTATCGATGGACATGATTTATGTAGATAAATATTATTCTATAATTTTTGCTTCATATAATTCTTCGATAATTGAGACAATTTCGTTATTGTGATTAGTATGACCTGCAGCTTGTGATGCTAGCAATAGCCTAAGGCGATCTACTAACTCATTAGGATCATCCCAGTATATATAGTTAGCTTTGTATGGGTTTAGTTTCATCAAACCCTTACCCTTGTAAGGACTTTTTATTGCATGTAGTGATGACGAAGTTGATGAGTTTTTTTCACTTTCTTTCTTAAACAATTTACTGATAATATGCTTATATTTATATGCTCTCGTTCCTTTGATTTGTCCATCAGGTCTATAATCTCTTTTTTATGCATTTGTGCTCACAAAAATTTTCTTATATATATCTAATTCATGTTTATCATAATATTTTGGTGTTTTGTGAAACAGTAAAGAAAATAAACCTGGTGTAAAAGCCCATATTTGATTTCCAATCACTATTTTATCTTCAGTAAGTTTAATACTACTATTGCCAAACTTCCATTCATTATTAAAACCTTTATGTGGACCGTATAGAGTGTATAATTCATTTCTGCTTTCCAAGAGTGCTAGGTCAGTATAACTCTTATTATTATCTGAATTGTCTAGAGTTTCCGATTGAGAGTAAAAATCATCGTTGTCATCATCATCATCATCAGTATCAACATTATCAACCTTGTTTGCGTTTCGATTACTAAGTGAGATATTTTTATTGCATAACGTTTCTTCAACAAGTTTCTTTGCAGTACTTGTCTCTAACTTAACTGATTGTTCGTTGAATGGAAAATTTGAATTTTTATAAACTTTCGTTTTAAGTTCATCTCTTTCTGCCTTAATACTTCTTTTATTATTTTTAGAATTGTTCACAAATTCTGTTAATGGTTCTATTATTGGTTTAAATGTATCTTTGAATTGCTCATGTGTATCTGCTTCATCAACTTTTATACTACGAAATTTTTTCTTTAAAACATTTCTTGTCTTTATTAGCTCTTTTAAAACTTTTTCATCCATTTTCAACTATTAGACACCAGATCTGGTATCAGCTATCAGATCAGGTATCAGGTATCAGATCAGGTATAAGATCAGCTATCAGATCAGGTATTGGGGCATCAGATCAGGTATCAGCTATTAGATCTGGTAACAGATCAGCTTTCAGATCAGGTATGGTAAATACTTTAGGAAATAAGTAGATGTACTATGCGCAAGGCCAAATTAAGTACTAATGTTTTACTTTTATGTAGAGTAATTTATATCGTTATAAAATAGTCGAATTGCTTTCTATAGCGACCATTGTTTAAGTCATTATCTTTGATTATCATCAAAAATCCATATTTATCCTTCCAACACTCTCGACAAATTTCATGAAACTTTTCATAACTTTCAAACGTGCTTCATGTTTGTCTCATCTTGTTTAAACATTATAATCACATTTGCATTGTCTCTTATTAAGTGCTTGGGGATTCTCGTATAAGTTTGGCACAAGTAGAATGAATAAACATCCTTATGTCGTCCCATGCAAAAATATGCTCGTATATTATTTTGCTTCTCGCATGCAACATCATCAAAGATCATAATAGAATTAGTTTTCGCTTCGTCAGGAGCAATAACTTTTTCATTATCTGTAAATGTGTAGTATCCCATCCCTTTAATTGGTGAAATTAATCGCTTTAAGTATTCATATTTTGGTTGATAAAGGGATTTTGAGTATAAATAGATGTTTTCAAACTTGAGTCCATTAGGACTTTCTAGCAAGCTAATCATAACATTAGTCTTTCCACAATTTGATGGTCCAACTATTAGAGCACGAATAGAATTTAGTAAGAGAGAGAGCTATGTTTTATTTTAGATCTGATTTTCGTTGAAGCATCAATATTGCGAATCACAATATTTTTATGTTGTTTTACTAATTGCATTCTTATAACTAATTGCATTTCACAAATGTTACTTTTATTATAGAAAAAAAATAAAATAAGATGCTTATACATTATAACAAAACGTTTAGTTATAAAAAACCAGTCGTTTTAAAAGGTTTAGTGAAGAAAGTAATTAACTCTCTGCCTGTTGAATTACACCTCCCTAGATATCAGTTTTGTGGACCCGGAACAAAATTAAAAAAACGTTTAGATCGCGGTGACAACGGAATTAATTTATTAGACGCTGCATGTAAAAATCCCGATATTGCTTATTCCAAAACCAATGATTTAAATAGTAGACATCAAGCTGACAAAATTCTTGAAAATAAAGCTTGGGAACGAGTTCTTGCAAAAGATAGCAGTCTTGCAGAAAAATCGTTTGCGTATATGGTTACTAACGCAATGGAAGTCAAAAGAAAATTTGGTATGGGATTGAAGAAGAAGGTTGCAAAAAAAGTGAACAAAATGGAAAAAAGCTGCTCAGTACATCAATTAAAACTGCAACAAAAATACTGAAGAAGGAAAAACCTCAAGACATTAACTCTGCCATTAGGATTGCACGTAAGACTATCAACAAGTCGTTAAGGGGGAAGAAATCGGAAGTTGTAATACCACGCGTAATTAATGTTCCAAAGATTGGTGACTTCTTACCTTTGGTACCTATTCTTACTGCTCTGAGTGCAATTGGTAGTCTTTCTACTGGTGGAGCAGCTATAGCAAAAGCAATAAATGCTGCAAAGAATGCAAAACAACAACTTGATGAAGCAACTATACATAATAAAACAATGGAAGCAGTACCAATGGGGAAAGGTTTGTACCATAAACCATATAAGAAAGGATATGGATTGGTTTGTCAAGAAAAACAAAAACCAAATTTTTCATAAAGCTGCCCAATAAACCCCTATCTGATGTTGATTTAAAAAATTTTCAAGTAACATTCCATACTTTAGAGGAGTTTTCATGTTGCATACACTACCAAAACGATCGAGAAAAAGAGAATGCGGAATCATGAATTTGGATTTATCAAGAGGACCTGGAACCCATTGGGTAGCATATTATAAAAACAATGAACATAAAGAATATTTCGACAGTTTTGGAAATTTACAACCTCCATTAGAACTAGTTAAATATCTAGGCAAAAATATAAAATATAATTACAATCAATATCAAGATTATAATTCATTTAAATGTGGACATTTATGTCTTCAATTTTTTTACAAAATAAGTTTAAAAAATAAATAAATAAATAAATAAATACAACTGACGAAGAATTTTTAAAATTTTTTCTGACATTGTTGCAGGCTTATTGGCCTGTATGATTCTGCCTTGGTCAGATCTTTGCCCGGCTTTGGAATAATTTTAACTTTGGCAAGCTTTTAGCTGTGGGGATAATACTCTAGTCGTAAAATTCCATCAATACCCGGCGCTTTCTTCGGGTTGAGTTCAGCAATTAGATTTTGTACATCACACATTTTAAATTTAATGCGTCGAGGGGGTAGCGCAACTACAATCGGGAAATCAACAACACCAGTACATGTGTTTGGGGTAAATACGGATTTTAAATGCTTTGCAAACAAGTTACCTTTTTCAATATCACTCCTGCCCAAACTCCGGTAGAAGTGCGCAGAGGTGGTTTAAACTCAACGGGTGTTTTAATTCTTTTCGCAGCGCGCCACAAAGAACAATTAGATGCTGGTGTGGCATCGAGATTTTCCAGATAGTTTTTAAGAGAAGCAGTTTTTTCATATGCAAGCAGTTCTTGGAGTCTTTTAGTGCACTCTTTTAATCTAATTTTATTTTGGGGTGATCTGTGCTGTTGCCATTCTCTTCTAGTTCTTCTTTTTGCACATACGAGAAGTTCAATATCTGTAGAATATATTCTGTTAAACCCAGCCTGCGGATGGGAGGAAGTGGCATGTTGAGCTGCCTGCTTAATATTTTCGTTAAGATTAGCAATATTAGATTCAATATCGTCATGAGTTCTTAACTTAATGTTTTCAGTGCAATGACTACTAAGATATTTTTTGAATCTGTAATGTCGTCATGTGTCGTGCAAAGCGAGCAGCTGTTTGATAGAAAAGAACAAAAACATTATATTTGTGTGGCCAGATTGTTGGCAGCGCTGCTATGCTGGCGTATGCACCGACTAGGGCTCGCCGTCTTGGGGTGGAGTTCTTGCCAGCCAATCTGGTGTTTATTGCTGCCTACGACATTAACAAAAAAATATCATATCAGCTTTTAAACATAAAAATTAAAAAAAAAAAAAATATGAGGCCCGAAGCAAACACTTTTTCCTTGTCTATCCTTAATAACACGTCACTTTAGAAAGATGACCTGGCTGATGTTCTGCCAGGCTCTATACCCACCCTACCATGACATCTTTTATATGTTTCGTTAGACGTCCCAATACATTTGCCCTTTTGCTACAAATTACTCCTTACTCACCTCCTCTCTTTCTAAATTTAGTCCATTATATGGAAGCGTGAAATTTCATTGATTAGATACAAATGTCTGTGACATATTTATTTAATATAAATTGTATTCATTAAAACAATAAATTACTTTCGAAAAAATTTTACATTAAATTACTAACACTTCAATTTTCTGTTGGAAAAAAACACCCCTAAACCGCGGCTAACGGAACCCTTACGCGGAGCTACCCTAGTTTGAGCTCAAAATAGTGTTCTGCTGGACGCGCACTTTTGCCTCAAGTTGGGCAAAAGGATTGACCTTTACGGTTAATGTTTTTCCTCCAAAACAAAATAAATAAAGAAATATGAAATTTGACGACTAAAACAATTTTGTATAAAAATTTTGTGTAAAAATGTAATTTTGAAATTTGGATTTTTAAAAAAAAAATGTTATATAAAAATAACATAATATATATATATATATATATATATATATATATATATATATATATATATATATATATATATATATATATATATTTAAGGCACTTAAATAATACAAAAAATTTTACGGTCTTACAATTTTCCTTTTGGCTTGCATTTTGGGAAACCTGGGCGTTGACGGCTGCCCTTCCTCCGGCTGGTGGACGATGCTGGATGAGCTTCCCCTTCCCTAGTTATGGCTGTACTTCTGGGTACTGGCTTCTTACGTGCGTTTTCTGATCTTGCTGGCTTCAGTGTGTGATCGGGTGCGTGGGTTTATTTTTGTGGGTAACGTTGCTGCTTTATTGGCCTGCTGGCTTGCAGTTTTCTTCTACATAAATTATAGTGTCTATTTATTTTTATTGGCTTTAGAATACGACGCCAATGCTGCTTTATATTTCACTTATTAAATTATAGTATCTATTTATTTTCGTTTCTCAGCGTTCTTTATTTTTAAAATATAAAATAACACAATTCTTATTTTATATTGTATAGATTTTAGTTTTGTTTGTTTAAGTGTTCAAAATATCACAAAATAAAAAAAACCACAACACCTTTTTCTTCACCACTTGTGCACAGTCTCACAGTAAGTATCAGATTGATCTTTTATTTTTACAGAGTCCATCCAGCACCGTCAGAACAACCGCATTCTTGGAAGAGGAGCCGTTTTTTTTTCTTTCATGATACGGTGCTCTATGTATTTGTTTATTTATCTTATTTACTTTTTTTCTTTTATTTACTTTTGCATGTACTCACAGCTGGCGCGAAAATTTATCAGCTATCAGCTGTGAGTACTGCTTTATATGTGATGTGTTCCCACCAAGCGAACATGACAAATCGCAGCCAATTAACACGACTGACCATTTTCACATATGGGTGAGGTAGAGCACTTCTCAGTGGGCTACAGATTGTAACGATCGTGGGAGAGTGATCGGACGATAGATCTAGGGAAGCTTCGACGTGAATTAATTCCCTAGAAATATTTTTCATGACGCCAAAATCTATAATATCCGGAATTTTATGTATGTCAGTAGACCAGTAAGTGGGCTCCCCACTCCAAATGACGTCCAAGCCCATTTTTGAAGTTGTGTTGAACAACGCTCGTCCTCTAGGTGTGATAAGACGCGAACCCCAGAAAGTATGTTTTGCATTATAGTCTCCTGCTGCTACGAAACAAGGGCCAAGAGATTTGTAGACATCCTCGTATTGATCCTCAGTAATTGCGAATCTAGGAGGGGAGTAAATTGATGATATGACAAAATTTGTGGAAAAATTTTCGATACAAATATTCGTTGCTTGTAGATGTTCTTTACAAATGTTGTCAAGAATATAATGCTTGAGTCTTGACTTTATTAAAATTGCTGATCCCCCGCAAGCTCTTCCTCTTGGGTCCTTTGAATCATATAAAATGTAGCCATTAATTTTGAATAGGCTTCTTGAAGTCAAATGAGTCTCAGAAACCAACATTATATCAATATTTTTTTCTGTGAGGAAGTGCTCAAGTTCATTTTTATGTTGGCGAATGCCGTTTGTGTTCCAGAAACTTATCTTTAACGTGTTCATGGCTAGTTAACTAATGCTTGAAGCAGTATAGACTGCATTCGTATCATTTCTTGCATCATGCTGGTCATATTTGTTGTAAAATTATTTATAGTCAGCACTAGATTCTCAATAGTAGCTTCAAGGCGACTAAAATTAAAGCTTGAGTTTGCATTCGTTGAATTATTTTGAGGCGGAATATTTTGTGTGGGAATATAACTAGTCTTAGCTGCATCGGCATACGATACACGTGAAGTGACAGGTTGGCTCATTTGAGCAAAAGTGGCGGAGTAAGCGTTTGCTGTTTGTGCTGGAGCTAATTTAGATTTTTGCCCCATAGTCTGTTTAACGAAAGAATAGACGGGACATCCTCTGTAGTTAGCTGTGTCATTACCTCCACAATTACTAAATTTTTTTTCTGCTAGATCTTTAGGCTTAGTACAACCAGCAGTACCGTGCAATTCACCGCAGATAACACAAACTGAAGGTAACTTGCAGTAAGTTTTTGTGTGACCATATTCTTGACAATTATGGCACTGTACGGTCCAGAACGCTTGTGTGGTTCTTCAACTGCTATTTTTCGGTATAAGAGATATTTTAAATTGTAAATTGGATGAGTCTCGCTTTTTTTCAATTTCATATCGTTTGGCTCAAGTTCGACGCGAAATAGAGGTTGAGGAATCTTCTCCCTATTTATTATGTTAGATACATTTTTTACCTTAAATCCCTGGAGGAGGAGTCCATCTTTTATTTCTTCCGGAGCAACATAGGAATCGATGCCCTTCAATACGATCTGCAGGCCTTTAGCACTTTTAAGCTGATATGTGTAGAAACTTTGTTTACTTTTTTCAAATTCAGTAATCAGTTTGCGAGAATCTTTTTCTTCATAAATTTGAATTTTGGTTTCATCAATGTTACCACGTTTTATTGGAACGATGTGAAATTTATTCTCACCAATGACTGAAATTAAATTTTTTCTAAGACCGTTTGAATTTTTTTCTCTCAAATAGATTGGAGGCGGCTTGGATGTTTTGTTCGTAGATGCATCGGGTTCGTTGTTGTCAACTTGTAATATTTGAAAACGATTTTGACGGTTAATACAGAATGCGCTGTTATCTCTAGATATTTTGTGAGCAGATGAAATTTTCGAAGACTTTGGGCTTCGTCCGCGCTTTACCACTTTTATATATCTGTCCATTCCCACTTGGACCTTGGGTTTTGGGCTGCTCTTAACTTCAGTAAAAACTTGGTTAAGTGATGACCACGAGCCCGAAGCGGATGATATCGCTGAGTTAAATGTAGAAGTACTAGGCAACGGTAATGTTAACGAATCACTAGTTGGCATTGGACAAAGCGAAGTTGATCGCTGACGAAAGAGTGGCCTCGCCGTTAAAAAAGTCTACTATCAGATTTCTTATTTATTTTGTTATCATTAAGAGCTTGAGAGCTCTCAGTAAGTCTATCATCAGATTTTGTATTTTTATTATTTTCATTAAGAGCTTTAGAACTCATAGTAAAATAGGCATATCTGCCATTAGAACTCACTTCACAGTTATTTGTTTTTGAGGTGCTCATATAGAGTATTCCTCAAGGGCACTTTTGTTTGTTTTTTTTTATTACGGTTTTTTTGTTTTTGTTAATTATGACTATGTAAAAAATATTACCAATGCAAATAAAGCTAACAATAACAATATGTATTCCGAATATTTTTTCGTACAATTTTTGTTTTGTTTAGTATGAAATAAAAACTCCGCTAAATCGACTGTTCACTATGAATGTACAACGAGGAATGAGTTTGAAATAAATAAAATCAAAATAAAATTCGTCATTATACGAAAAATATAATGCGGAAATGAGAATGGTGGATTCGGGTGATTAAAAAATAAGGAAAATTACAATTTCATAAAAAATCAAAAAATTTCAGCTGATTCTGAAGAAGACAATCACTCTCATTGCTTCCGATTTTGCAACTTCTCGCGAATTTTTGCAAACTTCGCAATAAAAGTGACTTTTTGCATATTTTCAGTTTCCTAACAGTTCTGTCAATTTGCGAATTTTCGGAATTTTTTGCATTCCTTACATTTTTGGCAATGTTTATTCAATAGTATGGCTTGTTAAAAATTTTGCAAATTCTCGCGATTTTGTGCAAAGTTCGTGATAAAAGCGACTTTTGCTTGATTTCAGCCTCCTAACAGTTATACCGATCTTTAAAAAATTTTAGACTGTTAGTAACTTTTTGCGAATTTTCTCAATTTTTATTGATATTTTTGCATTCCTTAAAATGTTGGCGATTTATAATCAATATTATGGCTTTTTTTAAAATGTTGCAACTTCTCGCGATTTTTTGCAAAGTTCGCGATTAAAGCGACTTTTTATCTACATCTATTTGCAAATTTACGTAATTTTCGAGATTCTTGCCGAAATTTTTGCACTCCTTACAGTTTTAGCGACTTTTAGGGTTCCGTCCGTCCGTCACACGCTATTTTCTCACGAACTGTAAGAGCTACGGTCCTGAAATTTTAACAGAGTATGTAGAACCTTGACTACAACAACAAGCACATGAGAATTAAAAATTAAAGGGTGTTCCAAAACGAGCAACGAAAAATTTTAAAATCCCATGTAATATACATACAATTGTATTTACATATGTATGTTGACACTTAAAATTTGTAAAATTGGTGTAATTTTATCTAGACTCACGGCAGTGCGCCAGGCCAAGTTCCGGCCAATGCACGCAGTGAGCATATTTACAGGAAGCCATTCGAGGTGTTTTTACCCCCCCTCATAACTTTGTTCCCAGCAATCGTAAAACTATAAAATTTAAAAAGCATAATTAAAATAAATTCATGTTACCTCATATGCGAAGTTTGAAAGTTTTACAATGAAAGGTTCCGGAGATATGGAGTTGCAAAAAGTGCATATTTTAAGACAAACTCACTGACTCACTCATCAACATTATGAAGCACTTCCGCTATAGCTACAGATCTGAAATTTGGTACACAAGTAGATCTACGTGAGCGATGAAATAGAAAAATCTGAAAATCCAAAAATTTTAACGAGGGGGGCAGGGCTACGCCCATAAAAATTTAACTTTGTGCTAGTGAGCTGAAATTTGTTACGCAAGTAGAACTATGTTAGTTATCACCTAGAAAAATCTGAAAACCCGAAAATTTTCACCAAGGGTCCGGGGCTACGCACATAAAGCTCAGAATTAAAAACACATATCTTAAGCGTTTAACTCAAGCAATTTTATTGAAATTTGGCACACATATTACAATAATAAAATGCTATAAATTTTTATAAAAAAGTGGGCGTTAACACGGCCATATGATGAATACTTTCTATTTCATGTACTTCCGGTCAGTACATTTAAATGTACTATTTATGTAACTACTATTATTCGTTTTCAACGAAACTAAACAGGAAAGATAAACACTAGCCAAAGAAAATGTTGGATTAAAAAAAGTGGGTTCATAATACACGCTCATAATAATAAAAAATTTAAATTTGCGCTATTGAGCTGAAATTTGATAAACGAGTAGTTATAGATTAGAAAATTACTAGAAACATCTGAAAACTCAAAAATTTTACCAAGGTGGGCGGGGCTGCACCCATTAAGCTCAAAATTTAAAATACAAATTTAAGGCCTTTAACTGAAGCGATTTTATTGAAATTAGGCATACATGTTGCAATAATGCAAAGCTATAAATTTACGTTGAAAAAGTGGGCGTTAACACGCCCATACATTTTAAGCCTCCTATTTCATATACATTTGAATATACTACATATTTATAAATTTATTACTATCCGTTTCCAACGAAACTCGACAAGAAAGAAAACTACTGGCCAAATAAAATCTTGAGATTGAAAAAGTGGGAGGTATCCCGCCCATTAGAAAATATAACTAAAATTTGCACTAGTTAGCTGACATTTAATAAGGAAGTAGCTCTAGATTAGGAACTAGCTAAAAAAAATCTGAAAACCTGAAAATTATAGCCAAGGACGTAGCACAGTGTCACGTGTGTGGCCAAAAATGGTAAGCACTGATGAAAGGAATTTCGGCTTATCTTGCACAATTTAATAAAAAAAACTCAACAACTAGATAAAATGTAAAGTAATTGTCAAAAAATATTGAGTATTTTTTGAGTTATTGTGGGTGAAAGTGGTGGTTTCTTTGCAACATGATATTTTGCAAGAAAAACAACTAAATTTTGCATGCAGTAATAATTGTTTAAATTTTAATTTTTTGTTAACGGTTGGTGCAAAATGGAATTGAATTGCAAGTCTGATGTCTTATTACAATTGCAACGCTGTTATTGTTTAAAATTGTTGATCATATGCGATGAGCCGTTAGCGAGAAGGCAGGTCTGATAGAAAAGTCACATTTTTACAATAAACACAACTTTCGCAGAGAATTAAAAAAACATCAAAACTATTTTTAAAATTTTGTGATATTTTATTGCTATAAGTATGTATTTTAACATATATAAATCTCAGCTGCACAGTTCTGCAGAAATTTGTTTGGTGAATGTTTTTCTAGTGGCAGCACCATTGAAAATTCGTGATATTTTTAACCTAAGGCTGGAGTTGAGGCAAAAAAGAGCCAATCCTATAGTGTTTTATATTAAAGAATTTGCACAAAATAGTCTGCAAAGAGCACTCATAGATACAGAAGAACAGAAACTGAACTTTATTCTTCTAAAGTTTATTCATTGTTGGGCAAAATACTCCCGAATGAAAGTTAGATTCGAACGTGAATTGAGTGATTGGCTGGATACTGAAGACGTTTGTGTTGTGAGTTCTTCTTTGTATTCTGTAATATTTTATTAATCAATACAATCTATTTTTATTAGGAACCAAGTACAAGTGGCGGTAGGGGCAGGCCCTCAAAGTGTTATGCAGAAGCGGCACAACGTACGAAAAGAAGGCGAGTCCATGAACTAGTTGCATCGACTTCTCTTACTGAAGCGGCTAAAAAGGTTTCAGGCGCAACGAATGCTAAACAATTATCTGTGGAGAAATCATTAGCTTTGTTTATTGACTTGGATCTTTCTGTTCGGCAATACAATATGCTAAGAAATGTGGTGAATACAGTTCACCAAGATAGTTTTCTGTCATACTATTTAATAGCAGAAGCAAAGAAAACGCTCATCCCAAACGATATTCATGTATCAGAAACATCAGCTGAGGTTCCATTGCAAAACATTTTGGACAAAACAACTCATAGCATTCTAAATATGAATGATTTTCAAACCAAAAATGATTTAATACTAGAATGTAAATGGGGATTTGACGGCAGTAGTGGACATATTGTATATAAGCAAAAATTTTAAAACCATGATGCTACTGACGAATTTGTTTTCGTTACATCGTTTGTTCCACTTTGCTTATTAGACTGGGAAGATGAGAAAGTGGTGTGGCAAAACGATAAACACTCGTCCTGGAGGTTATGCAGAACTATAAAAATATTCTTTACAAAGGAAAACCGTAATGTTCTAAATACTGTTAGGGAGCAATTGCAACATGAAATCGATACATTGGACACTTGTTTTTATAATTCTTAAAACCAAAGTCTTAAAGTGCATTATAGAATAAAATTAACTATGATAGATGGAGCAGTTCTAAGCGTAATTAACGGAACCAGAAGTAATGCGACTTGCGTTTTATGTGGAGCAGAGCCATCGGAAATGAACGACACATTAATATTTGAAAGAACTGTCAATCAAGAATGCTACCAATACGGATTGTCTACGTTACATGCGCGGATAAAGTGTTTTGAATGTCTTCTGTATATTGCATATAAACAACCAACAAAGAAATGGAACAGAAAATACAGGAAAACAAGAAGACCATACAAAAAAACTTAAAAGTGAAATGGCACTGATAGTTGACATGGTAAAAACGGGATATGGTACGTCAAATGACTGCGAGACGTTTCTTTTCCATTATCTTAAGAATCATTTCGAGTGGCCTGCACATTAATGTGCCAAATTTTGAAAAACTTTTAAAAGAAACTACTCTATTATACTTCAAATTGTATCCTTGTTACTACATGCCTTCAACAGTTCACAAAATATTAATACATGGTATAGATTTTATAAAATATTCTACCACTCCAATTGGAATGTTGTCGGAAGAGGCATTAGAATCAAGCCATAAAATTATAAGAAATGCACGACTAAGGCACACGAGAAAACGAAGCAGAGTTGATTGTAATAAGAACTTAATAGTGTACCTTATTATCCAATCAGAACCATCGATTTCTATCCACAGTAAAAAGAATAATAATAAAGAAGTGTGAGCTAGGTGATTTAAAAAATTATCTAGTTGAAAGCGAAAATTTTACAATACTTTCAACTAATGAATTAGTAGTGGAATCGAACACTGATAGTTTCAGTGATAGTGAGTAGTATATATTGCATTCTTGTTTATTGTTTGTTATTTTAAATAAATTTAACCATTTTGAATAATAATTAACAAGTTTTATTATTTATTCGTTCAAGGGTATGTGGTGGGCAGGCATATTATTTGATATGTTCATTCAAGGTTATGTGAGAGGTGGGCGAGTCCTTTGAGATAATTTCATATAACTCACCCCAGTTATCAGTAATGTATCAGAGACAAATCGAGACAAATTTGGTTCAATTCCAACAACAATTTTGGAAAATATAAGTTTTTTCATTTCAGGATATATGGGAGGTGGGCGAGTCCTTGGGCCGATTTTTTCAAAACTTCGTTTTTTTCCTTTCCTACTTATGATAGTAATGTGTACCAATTTTCATTCTTCTACGATAACTCCTTCTATTTTTTATATATGCAAACACGACACTGTGCGTAGCCCAGTGTTCGAAAATAAACATTATTTAATGTACTTTAATGTTCTGTAAAGTACAACCTCACATACACAAGCGCTAATAATGTAGGTATACCGATTATATTAAAATTATAAGTACTTATAATTTTAGTTAACTTCTGCCCAACGAGAATAGTTATGTTAACATACTCAAAATTATGATAATCAACACTTCGTTTTGTAATGCTAAAGACATTATTATTAAAGTATATTTAATGCATGTGGGTACACTCAAAAAAGTTTTACAATAACTGAATGTACAAGAAGTTTCTGTTAACTAAAATTAAAGTAAATTTTACAGGTAGGTAAATTTTTACCAAGGTATTTGTATGTGAAGTCTTTGTGTTTATTGTTTATTAAGCAAACCACAATATATTAATGATTTTATGTGCACTCAACATAATAAATTATTTAGAATATGTATTTAGTAAAACAATTTCATCAGAAAATTTTTCTAGTACAATTTTTACTTAAGCGTTTATTTAGTAAATGCTACATACGAATGTGGCTGTGCCATCACGAGAATTTTCAGCATGTTGGTTAATTTATTTAATTAGTAGTAGTGGTTACATGACGTTAAATTTTCATAGTATTTTTGTTCTAAAATCTAAATGTGAAACATTTAGCCGAGTCGTGCACATTTCCAGAAGCATCACGTGTGTAAAGATGTGAGTTTCTACATTAAAATGTGCTACTAGTAGACGGAATGTAGTCAATATAGCTACATGGTCACGTCAAAACTGCTTTAGAACCACATGCGAATGTGAAACTCTTTAAATTATTTTCTTTCATTATAAAAAATTAAAATGGTTTTATTGGCGGATATAAAAATATTAAAGTGGGAAGCTATGTATGTACATGAAATTGGTATGTATCATATTTTGGAATATTTATTTATTTAAGTATGTACATATGCGCATGTATACATATGCGCGTGCGTATGTACGTGAGTTTCGTAGAAAACTATTGCAAATTAAGAAAAAAAATATTTTTTACTGAAGTTTGATATTAAAATAACTTAAAAATCATTCCGTTCGCATGAAAAATAAAGCCTGTTGTAATCGGCAAATAAGAAACCTCTTACGCATGCGGCTTGGGCGTAATATTGACATAACTATGAAGCTGCATATGCTACATACAACGTAGTTATGTCAAAATAATAAACATAGTTGAGAAAGTATTATTATTTAACGGCTTTTTTGTTTGATCTGCTCATGTATGTACACACAAGTGCTGCCTATAAGAATGTGTGTTACATTTGGATTTTAACACCAAAATACTATCAAAATTTTACGCTTTTACGCGCTACTGCTTGCTGAGTGAAATGCAACCAATGTGCCGGAAATTCCCCTAACGTTATAATGTGTCTTTCTACATGTCTTGTACTATAGGCTTAGAGTGGTTTTTAAATCAAAATAATATGTTCGCAAATGCATCTCTGCTCTGAATCATACGTGCAAACTTTTATTTAAAATGCAGTACAAGTTCGCTGATAATCCAGTTAAATTTTTATTTGCAGCGCAGTAATGCATTTACGAACACACCCTTTACTAACAGCAAATTTTGAGTATAAAATGTATCAAGAACTGTTGTGTCTACACATACACTATCATATTCTTTGTTAGGATATGAGCTAGGGTGTGAGCATCACTCATTATACCCGCTTTCCAATGTCGTCAGCTTTTGAAATTTTGAAGGCGAAGAAATAGGTATATACTTGTAGTGCTCAGTGGTTTTTAAATTTGTTTCTCATTTTTTTTTGCTCTAAGTGCTCTAAACTTAAAATTTCAAATCTATTTTGTTTTGAGCATGCCTGTCATTTAAAAATTAAAATTGTGCATTTCAAGATGTTTTTATTTGTATTGTTAGAAGACTGATTCAATGAATACGCGCTATATCAAACTCTAACTTTAATATTTAATTTAATTAATGTAAAAAGTGATTTGTCTGACAAGAGAGAATTATAATGGCATCAGCATTCCCAATGGAGTCGAATAGCGAAATTTTCATTATCAAAAATATATTGAAAATGATTCACTTAATGCAGTTGAGAAACACTGAGTTCATTTTTGAGTTTTCGGAAGAAATAAAACCTTACAGAGATTCAGTTGATATAAACCTGTTTTAGAAACTTGCAAAAATTGGCATACAAGTTCTGTCACATCCACATTTATATGTAGAAGTAGAAAACAATTTAGCTTCTATGAATTTCATTAAGTTTAAAACATGTACCACAATATTCTGAAACGATAAAATTTATGTTGTGAGAATAATGAAATACCAAACGATGTAGATTTTCAAGTAAACAGCAATGACGTACATACATATGTATAACTTTTCAGCTTAAAATAAAAACTATGTTATGGTAAAATTTTAAAAATGTTGAAAATGCTATTTATTGAAAGATTTCCATGTAATATATTGGTACATGCTCATGTATGAATTTATGCCCATGTAGAATTTACTGTGGCATTCCATTTAAAATGTGAACACACTTTATATAACATAAGCGTACATATAATAATCAAAATAATTTAATCAATTTAGTAAATTGTAATTACTTATTAAACATCACAAAAGTTATGAAATTGTAAATAAATGTATACTACCTTACAATTCTACCGGTTAAGTCTTTGTTATTTTCAACTTGAAGAAAGTTAAAAATATATAACTGAAACACATAAAATTTAAAAACCGATGCACAATTTATTGAAATTATGGTATCGATATGTGCATATGTGTATATAAACGCAATGAAACAAATACTTATATACAAATGTTTGTAGTATATATTAACCCTCTAGTGCATACATTTTTTTTCCGGGTAAAAAAATTATTTTTGCTTTTGACTTTTCTTAAAAGTAAAGAATATATTTAAAAAAAAATTTTTTTTGGTCAGATCGGTTGTTATAACGCCGAAAACATAGACCGCCTCTAGGCGGCTTTGGGATACTAAGCCAAAAAATCTCAATGAAATTTTATTTCTTCATGTAAAATAAAATGCTTTATTGAAACAGTTTATAACTAATAGATATGTGTAGTTCGTGAGATATGCACAGAAAATAAACAAGTCCAGATTTAATTCAAGAAAGTAGTTTATTCAATTTATTTGTGGTGAAAATCGTAGAAGCAGTCCTTGTGGTTAGAAAGACATAAGTTTAAATTGCACTTTCGGCATACAACTTGAGTTTCGGAACTGCAACCAGGAAGCTTACAAGTTTTTTTTACCAGCACGTGATAAAAACTGCGGAAAATGTCCGACTCCATCGTAACGAGTGTCTGCAGGTGGTACAAAAGATTTTTTACCACTACACTTTTTTTTAAGATCTTGTCGTGGGCGCCCTGGAGCTTTTGGCAACGAAGGGCTCTGCATGCAGAGTACGTATGCGATCTCTGCTCGGAAGCTTGGCAGTTGGTATCGTCTATCATTAGCATCAGGCTTGTTGATTCTGTGGAACAAAATATAGGCGTTTACCATGGCTAAGTCAAGCAAATGTATGAACAGTCGATTTGTATATTTGTTGCTCTTCATTGGAATTTTATATCGACCAATAAGACCATCCATGAGATCGACACCACCCATATGGCTATTATATTCATGGATTATATTGGGGCAATCGACGTCAACAAACTTTTTTTCAGAGCGAACAAAACGTGATACCGTGTTTTTTGGGTTTGTTTGATTTTGAAAAGGTTTCGTGCCTGCGTAAGTCGATGCGAGTCGCACAGCCTTATTATCTTTCCAAAGCGACAAAGAAATTTCAACTCCAGAAGCAGATCCGCAAAACTCAGTGGAATATCCACGTGATTGTTTCCTGAGATCGTTGTCCGTTGGCAGCTTACAGTTCGGAATGCGGTTCGAACGAATAGTCCCCAAGGAATAAATTCCGCGTGATTTGAGATAAACAAGAAGTGGCAGTGAAGTGTAGTAGTTGTCGAAGTATACTATGTGGTTTTTATTATCTTGGACATTGCGTGATAATCGAATAACCACATTCGCTGACGCTCCAAGATCTGGTGAGCCTGGTTGTACAACATTGTCTCCTGCTCCGCAGTATATCTCAAAATTATAACAAAATCCGAAGGAGTCACATAAAACAAAAAGTTTCATTCCCCATTTGTGTGGTTTGTCTGGTAAATATTGCCGTAGAAAAGTCTTCATCTTCGTTGCACACATTTGTTCATCCACACATAAACGTTGATTCATTGGGACGGATTGAAACTTTTCATTAAAATGACTCACAATTGGTCGTATTTTGTACAACGGATCGTGGCCTGCAGTATTCTTGGCGGGCAGTTTACTGTTATCGTTAAAATGCAAATTACTCCGTATTTTCTCAAATTGATTTCTAGGCATAGTATTTTGGATTGTTTGGAACGCATATTCGCCCCAATATGCACGCACACTCGGATAACGAAAAACTGACATATAAAATAAAATGCCGATATATTGACGGATTTCAGAATTGCTTGTTATAAAGGAAGTTGTGATATCTTTTTGAGTGGCATATAAATTTGATTGTTCAACAATGTGCTGAATAAAAGTGTCGCCCAAAAAATATTCAAAGCATTTGAAATGTGTGTCAAGCTTTTTGAGATCTTCTCCCAGTTCAGGCTCAGAAAATGCAATCGCAGAGCTATCCAACACTAAGTTCTTTTGGCGCCACAATATTTTCTTGAAGGTGAAAGATTTGGGATCTATATCCGCAGCGGATCCAATAAAATCCCCTTTTTCACTTATAATATTATCTTCAGGCTGAGCGATATTCTGCACAGCAGGCACACTGCGTTTGCGTTTCTGTGAGGGAGCAATATTCGAAGCAATGGAAGTAGAAGGAGATAGTAATTTTGCCAATAACGCTGGGCTTCCGCTTGAAGTAACGCAAATCTCTGATTCTAGCATTGAATCTGACATATTTACCGCTTTATTTATCACCTCATCAAATCCAACGTTGATATGGCGTTCCACCTCGCAAGCATCATCATCCAAATCATCCTCCATGTCTTCTACCTCAGTATCGCTCTCGAAACTCATCAAATCCAAAACTTTTGCAATTTCTTCATCAGAAAGTGATGACAGCTTTTGAATTTGTCGACGGTCCATGTCTATTAACGATTATTTTTAGCTTAAATCTCTCCTGAAAAGTGTAACTCTCAAACTTACCTAATAAATTTTTTTTGTCGTATTTGCCCAATACCGCCTCCAGACGGACTACCTTGCAAACTCAATTAAAAGTTTGCTAAACGATTTTTTTCCTTTTCTTCTCACTTTTTGGTTTCTTTACACTAGCAGCAATACACCAATAATTTTATATTTTAGCTGCGATCACTTTTAGTATTTTTTTTGATTTTTTTAAATTTGCACTTTTTGCTAAATAATTATTTCGTCCGTATTTCACAACTTTCCAACTTCAAACGAATGTAATAGTTGGTTAAATCGTAGACATACGTTGCAAATAAAACAAAACCAATTTTTGTGGTTCCCCGAAATATACAAAATACACAAAAAAAGCAAAACTGAATTTGGCAAGTGAATAAGTGAGCAAAAACTATAGCCTGTCTACAGGCGGTCTTGGGGACTAGAGGGTTAAAAAAATCAATACAGTTTAGACAGTTATACATATGTACATATGTATGTATCGTAGATCTCTAAAGTACTTTAAACTTATTTTTTTAATATTGTTATAGAAAAGTAATATGAAATGGTTCTCTTTATTTATTTATATCTTTATTTTTAGTAAGTTATATGTTAAATAAATTTAGTTTTTGTATAGGAACTGTTATATTCTTATGAAAGGAAAGTTTGGTATGTTCGTTCTTTTTGGTGTTTTTTTTAGCATATGTTCTTTAATATATGATTCTCTTTTTGAAATATAAGATTGGCTTTAATAAAAGTAAACCATATTAAATGTAGTACCTTTTTATTTAACTTAAGTGTTTTCCTGGTTGCAGTGCTTTTTTTAATCTAAAAGTTGACAGCATTGTTCCCTTTTATAGAAAATTGAGAATGCGCTCCATTATACCATTAAGGACTTAAGTTACTGAAAATAATGACTAATACAATAATTTGATTCAATAATTGGCACGTGTACTTAAAAATATTCTTAAGTAAATATAGTTTGTATATTATCATTAACTTTTGTTAATGTAAATTTTTTTTTACAATTTAACAATATTTGTTAAATAAAGATATGTATATTTTCATATACTGTATAATACTTTATTATATAGGCGATACTCGACAACTAATTTAGCGAGGAGGCTAAAGGCCCAACTATAATATGAATTAGCGAACTTAAGCAACTGTGCGGTTACATTTTAAACGTATGTGGCAAACTATAATATACTTATGGAACTTTTCGTCAAGTTTCGTCAAATGACATTTGCTTAAGTTAAGTGCCAAACTGAACGCACATTCCGTACGGAAAACACTGTTTGAGTATTTTTTAAACTCAAGCAAACAGCATCAGAAAATATACATTGATTTTAAATATTTTTTTATTGTTTCTTATTTTGAACTCAGAAAAGAAAGCAAAACTTTTAATTTCATTCTTTGTTTTACAGTACACATATACACACATACACATGAGTTTATTTATGTATGTTCATTGTTGTACTTTTTAGTAGGCAAACCAATAAAACAAGTAATAAAGTGGTGGATATAATTATACGTGAATTTTTAATAGATTAGAACATTCCAACAAGTTAATTTCATTGAATTGCATTCATTTATTAGTTAAAAGAAGTAACAAAATTACTAAAAAATTATGAACAATACCTATATGTGCAGCTGTGGCTAAATAATACTTAAGTGCATGTAAGTCCATTGTGGCCACCTAAAACTCACATCTGAATTGCTTAAGTATTTGACAGACTTATCGTCAAATTCTGGCATTAGCTTAAGCCAGCTTATTCATATTATAGTTGGGCCTTTAGTGCTTCATAAGCAAACACTGTAAAGATATGTATGTCCATTCATACATGCATATATGAATGGATATACATATCTTTACAGTGTTTGCTTATGAAGCACTAACACTCTGACAAAAAACACTAAAATTTAGTGTATTTACACATAGTTCTACAAAACAATTTGAATTTCAATGCTAAAGGCCGTCAAGCAGAGTGCTTTAGAAAGCATATTACTTGAGTTGAAAACTCATTGTGATTCTAATCGTGTAGTGTATATGTAAACATACACAAAATAAATAATGTACAGTTTATTTTCGTACACTGGCGTAGCCCCGCCGTCTCAGTATTAAAAAAAATCAAATGCGTTTAATTCAAGCGATTTTATTGTAATTTGGGTTACATGTTGCAATAATACAAGGTTATAAATGTTCTTTAAGCAAAATGGAAGTTAAAAACCCACAAAATTTGCATTCCCATTTCATGTATGTACTTCGGATCATTTAGATGTACTATTTATGTATTCATTATTACACGTTCCAAGCGAAACTCAACAGGAGAGATAAACACTCGCCAAAGAAAATCTTGAGTTTGAAAAATTGGGCTTAAACACGCAAATAAGAATAAAAAATTCAAATTTTCGCTAATGATGTGAAATTTGATAGACAATTATTTCTAAGCTAGAAACTAGCTAGAAAAATCTTAAAGCCAGGAAAATATAGCCATAAGGGCAGGGCTACTCCCATTAAGTTTATAACTAAAACATGAAATTTAAATCGTTGGCTTAAGCAGTTTTATTGAAATTTTGCATTCATGTTTTAATAATGAAGGGCTATAAATTTTCGTTTAAAAAAGGGGGCGTTAACATGACAATAAAATTTAAGTCTCTTCTTTCATGTACTTCGGATCAGCAGATTTATACTACTTATGTAGATATTATTGTCCGTTTCCATCTAAACTTGACACGTATGATTGGCACTGACTAAAAAATTTTTTCTTTTAAAAAAGTGGGCAGAAATACGCCATAAAAATTAAATAATTGAATTTGCGCTAGAGAGCTGAAATTTGAAACGCTAATAGGTCAAGATGAGAAACCAACTAGAAAAATCTAAGAGCTAATAATAGCTATCTATCACTGTAATGCATGTAATGCATTTAATGCATAGCATTACATGCATTACAGTGATAGGTATTGTTCCAAACAAGAACTTGGTCAAAATTTGTATCTCACTACTTTTAATGGCTGAAATTTTGGAAAGGAACTTGTCCTTTTTTCACATTTACGTTTTTGTGAGGATATAGACTACAACAATTAACATTAAAATATTAAAAAATTTAAATTAAAGGGTGGTCCATCAGTTAATGCAATTTTGACTACGTAATTTTGACAACTTGCTATAAAAAAGTGACAAAACTCAGAAAGCGCCAATAAACTCAAAAAACTCCAAAAATAAAAAAACGCTTAAAACCGAAAAAACTCCAAAAACGAAAAAATGCCAAACCTATAGTTTATATTGGCTAAAGTTCGTATTGAATTACATATCTCCTGTCCGTATGGAACCCTTCGTGCGCAGGTCAAAGTCGTATTTCACTGAATTTATTGATCTATATTATAGCTTGTTTAAAATGTTGCCGATTTTTGGTTTTTTTGCAAATTTCTCAACAAAAGCGGCTTTCTGCATGATTTTTAAAGTCCTAACAATTTTGAAGGTTTTAAAACATTATTAGACTTTGTTATTATCCTGCTGTTGTAACTTTATGCCAATTTTCGTCATTTCGCGAATTTTTTTATTTATTTGCACAATAAAGAAAAATTAAGGTAAATGTAATTAAAAATCATTAGCACTTTTTTAAGCTTATGCGTTCATGATGCCATTTTACGATATTCATCAAACACAGAGAACAATTTTGTATGTGTCGTAGCAAACTTTTCTATGGAAATTATCTACAACATTTTACAATTATTGTACAGCTTGTGAATTGAGCAATTGTTATTGATAAATAAGCTTTATTTGCTTTGGTAATATTTTTACATAGTAGAAATAACAAAAACAAAAAAAAACATAAACAAAGTGCCCTTGAGGAATACTCTATATGCGTACCTCAAAAACGAATAACTGTGAAGTGAGTTCTAATGGCAAAAATGCCTATTTTACTGTCAAATCTGAAGCTCTTAATGAAAATAATAAAAATAAAAGATCTGATGATAGACTTACTGCGCGTTCTGAGGCTCTTTATGAAAACAAAATAAATAAGAAACCTGATAATATACTTTTTTTAACGGCAAAGCCACCTTTTCGTCAACGATCTACTTCGTTTTGTCCAATGCCAACTAGTGATTCGATAACATTACCGTTGCCTTGTACTTCTACACTTAACTTAGCGATATCATCCACTTCGGGCTCGTGGTCATCACTTAACCAAGTTTTCACTTGAAACCCAAGGTCCAAGTCGGAATGGACAGAGGTAAAGCGCGGGCGAAGCCCACAGTCTTCGAAAATTTCATCTGCTCCAAAAATATCTAGGGATAAAAGCGCATCCTCTACTAACTGGCAAAACCGTTTTCAAATATTGCGAGATGACAACAACGAACCCGATGTATCCACGAACGAAACATCCAAGCCGCCAACAATCTATTTGAGAGAAAACAATTCAAACGCTCTTATTAAAACATTAATCTCGCTCATTGGTGAGAATAAATTTCACATCGTTCCAATAAAACGTGGGCTTAAGTTCAGTAATTTCAATTCTTATTGAATGAAATATTTTTATTAATTAATGTGAGTTTTCTTAAGAAGAGTAGAAAAATTAAACTTAGACTTTAAGCTGGGGGAAATACCGATACTTTTCTGTGCAGCCACGCACTTCATCCGCACCCTAGTCTATCTACTTGGGTAGAGATTCTTATTAACATCAGCTATTTAACTTAAATTTACAATGAAACGGAATATGAGAACCGATTGTTGTGTATACAATTGATTTACCTTTGGTAAACACATTTATAAGTATCACTATTTATTTATTTTTTTTCCCATTTTTTCATTTTTCTATTTAGGTTAGCACGAAATTATATTACTCTACCTCAGTATGTTTAACTATTCTTACTTATCTTTTTACGATCATCACATTAATTATTTTTTCTTATTCGATGTACCATCGGTACATGCATGTAAGTATTTTTGTAGTGGTCTATGTTACTTGTTGTTGCATTCTACAGTTTTATTTTAGTTATTCCAGCCTTCTGAAACTGTGATAACCAAGCGAACAGTGATTGCCAAGTGAACATATTTTGTCACGTGCCCATGATGTATTAAGTGAGAAATTTTTAGGTTCTTTAATTGAACTGTAGTGAATTTTAATCAGAAATAATTCATAGTTAGGCTCAAGTTCAGTAATTTCAATTCTTATTGAATGAAATATTTTTATTAATTAATGTGAGTTTTCTAAAGAAGAGAAGAAAAATTAAACATAGACTTTAAGCTGGGGGAAATACCTATACTTTTCTGTGCAGGCGCGCACTTCGTCAGCACCCTAGTCTATCTACTTGGGTAGAGATTCTTATTAACATCAGCTATTTAACTTAAATTTACAATGAAACAATTAACAATTACAATGAAATAATTAATGTGATGATCGTAAAAAGATAAGTAAGAATAGTTAAACATACTAAAGTAGAGTAATATAATTTCGTGCTAACCTAAACAGAAAAATGAAAAAAATGGAAAAAACAGAAAATTAATAGTGATACTTATAAATGTGTTTACCAAAGGTAAATCAATTGTATACACAAAATTCATTTCTCATATTCCGTTTCATTGTAAATTTAAGTTAAATAGCTGATGTTAATAAGAATCTCTACCTAATAACATAATAAATAGGGAGAAGATTCTTCAACCTCTATTTCGCGTCGAACTTAAGCCAAACGATATAAAATTTAAAAAAGAAACTCATCCAATTCATAATATAAAATACCTCTTATACCGAAAAATAACAGTTGAAGAACCACACAAGCGTTCTGGACCCGTATAGTGCCATAATTGTCAAGAATATGGTCACACAAAAACTTACTGCAATTTACCTTCAGTTTGAGTTATCTGCGGTGAATTGCACGGTACTGCTGGTTGTACTAAAACTAAGGATCTAGCAGAAAAAAAATTAGTAATTGTGGAGGTAATCACACCACTAGCTTCAGAGGATGTCCTGTATATTCTTTCGTTAAACAGACTATAAGGCAAAAACCTAAATTGTCTCCAGCACAAACCGCAAACGCTTACTCCGCCACTTCTACTCAAATGAGCCAACCAGTTACTTCACGTGTATCATATGGCGATGCTGCTAACGCTAATTCTATTCCCACACAAAATGTTTTACCGCCAAATAATTCAACGAATGCAAACTCAAGCTTTAATATTAGTCGCCTTGAAGCTACTATTGAGAATCTGGTGCTGACTATAAATAATTTTACAACAAATATGACTAGCATGATGCTAGACTTGAGCACTTCCTCACGGACAAAAATATTGATATAATGTTGGCTTCTGAGACTCATTTGACTTCAAGAAGTCTATTCAAAATTAATGGCTACATTTTATATGATTCAAAGGACCCATGAGGTAGAGCTTGCGGGGATCAGCAATTTTCATAAAGTCAAGACTCAAGCATTATATTCTTGACAACATTTGTGAAAAACATTTACAAGCAACGAATATTTGTGTCGAAAATGTTTGCACAAATTTTGTCTTATCATCAATTTATTTAACCGGCATTCGCCAACATAAAAATGAACTTGACCCCTCCCTTCGGAAAAAAATATTGATATAATGTTGGTCTCTGAGACACATTTGACTTCGATAAGCTTTTTCAAAATAAATGGCTACTGTTCACCTCAGTGAACAAAAAATACGCATATCCAACCCTGACAACAATGCCCCCAAAAACAACTACCACCAACTTCAAAGCTGCAAAAGAAATAGTGACCAACTACAAAGCTCTAGTGAATTAATAAAAATAATAATATTAAAAGTTCAAAACATACAGACAAATAAAACCCAACATACATATATATATAAATATAAATTACATATAATACACATATGAACTTAAATAATCAAACAAACAAATAAAATACATTTACATAAGTGAAACAACATAAATTATTGTATAAACATACACACATATAGAAATAACGTTTAAACACATCACATTGAATATACAAACAAAAAACCCATACATATATAGAATTTACGGTTTAAGTAAATAAATTATTATTTATATACATACGTTTTATAACGTTTTAAAATTTCCCGTCTTTATTTTTTATATAAAGAAACCAGATATCCCCTTGTGAGTATTGTTGTAACCCTATAAACCCGTCTGAATATGGTCCTTTCGATCCTACTGAAGTGAAACAGTGAAATTAAAATACAGTCCACAAAAAATAAAAAATTAAAAATATTTATAAGTGCTTATACAGTGCAGCATAATTTCGACTTTGTTTCGTTCTGGCAATTTTTTTGTTTTTTATTTATTTTATTTTTTTTGTGGCAATTTTTTTAGTTTTGACACTTTTTTTCTCGTTTTGGAGATTTTTTTCGGTTTTTGGCCTTTTTTTGTAATTTTGGCGATTTTTTTTCGTTCTCGCAATTTTTTTTGATTTTGAAAATTTTTTTTGGTTTTGGCAATTTTTTTGGTTTTTGGTGGTTTTTTAATTTTGACGATTTTTTTATTTTTTATTTATTTAATTTTTTTATTTTTTGGTGGGAATTTTTTTAGTTTTGACACTTTTTTTCTCGTTTTGGCTATTTTTTTCGGTTTTGGCGGCTTTTTTTTAATTTTGCCGCTTTTTTTCGTTCTGGCAATTTTTTTGATTTTGACAATTTTTTTTTCATTTACGCGATTTTTTATTTTTTGAGGATTTTTTTCATATAGGCAATTTTTTCGGGTTTTGGCGTTTTTATTTCTTTTTGGCAATTTTTTTAGTTTTGACACTTTTTTTTTCTTTTTGGCGATTTTTTTTCGGTTTTTGGCGTTTTTTTAATTTTGGCGATTTTTTTTGGTTTAGCGATTTTTTTTAATTTAAGCGATTTTTTTCATTTCTGGCGATTTTTTTTTTCATATAGACAATTTTTTTGTTTTGGTGATTTTTTTCGGTTTTTGGCGTTTTTCTTTAATTTTGGCGATTCATTTTCGTTTAGGCGATTTGTTTGATTTGGGCGATTTTTTTTAATTTTTAGCGATTTTTGTTCATATAAGCATTTTTTTGTTTTGGCGATTTTTGAGGGTTTTTGTCATTGCGGAAATTTTTTTTGTTTTGACACTTTTTTCTCGTTTTGGCGATTTTTTTCGGTTTTTGGCGTTTTCTTAATTTTGGAGATTTTTGACGATTTTTTTTCATATAAGCGATTTTTTTAATTTTAGGCGATTTTTTTCTAATAGGCATTTTTTGTTTGTTTTGGCAATTTTTTTTTTGGTTTTTGGCGTTTTTTTTAATTTTGGCGATTTATTTTCGTTTTTGGAGATTTTTTTTTGATTTTGGCGATTTTTTTCTCGTTTTGGCGATTTTTTTGATTTTGCGACTTTTTTTCATTTAGGCGATTTTTTTTTAATTTTTGGAAATTTTTTTTGCATATAGGCAATTTTTTTTCTTTTTGCGTTTTTTTTTCGGTTTTTGTCGTTTTTTTTTAAATTTTGGCGATTTATTTTCGTTTTGGGTATTTTTTTTTTGTACTTTAGCGATTTTTTTTCATTTAGGCGATATTTTTTGATTTTTGGCAATTTTTTTTCATATAGGCAATTTTTTTTTTGTTTTGGCGATTTTTTTCGGTTTTTGGCGTTTTTTTCAATTTTGGCGATTTATTTTCGTTCTGGCGATTTTTTTTTAATTTTGGCGATTTATTTTCGTTTTGGCGATTTTTTTGGATTTTGGCGATTTTTTTTCATTAAGGCGATTTTTTTTTAATTTTTTGCGATTTTTGTTCATATAAGCATTTTTTTGTTTTGGTTTTGACACGTTTTTCTCGTTTTGGCGATTTTTTTCGGTTTTTGGCGTTTTTTTAATTTTAGCGATTTTTTTAAATTTTTGGCGATTTTATAATTTTCGGATTTTTTAGTTTGACCTCATCGCTTGTTCGTCTTCCCTATGCATAAGGATCCAGAATATATATACTTTATGTGTTTCTTATTAATATTGTAGAAATTACAAACGGAACCATTTTTTGGTAAAGGGTATAACAAGTTCATATTACAAAGACCACAATACATACATACATACATATTTCACACAATTAACAAATTAAACACCAAAACAGAATTCAACAAATTGAAATTTCTTTATTTACAGTAGCCATTTATTTTGAAAAAGCTTATCGAAGTCAAATGTGTCTCAGAGACCAACATTATATCAATATTTTTTTCCGAAGTTCATTTTTATGTTGGCGAATGCCGGTTAAATAAATTGATGATAAGACAAAATTAGTGCAAACATTTTCGACACAAATATTCGTTGCTTGTAAATGTTTTTCACAAATGTTGTCAAGAATATAATGCTTGAGTCTTGACTTTATGAAAATTGCTGATCCCCGCAAGCTCTACCTCATGGGTCCTTTGAATCATATAAAATGTAGCCATTAATTTTGAATAGACTTCTTGAAGTCAAATGAGTCTCAGAAGCCAACATTATATCAATATTTTTGTCCGTGAGGAAGTGCTCAAGTCTAGCATCATGCTAGTCATATTTGTTGTAAAATTATTTATAGTCAGCACCAGATTCTCAATAGTAGCTTCAAGGCGACTAATATTAAAGCTTGAGTTTGCATTCGTTGAATTATTTGGCGGTAAAACATTTTGTGTGGGAATAGAATTAGCGTTAGCAGCATCGCCATATCATACACGTGAAGTAACTGGTTGGCTCATTTGAGTAGAAGTGGCGGAGTAAGCGTTTGCGGTTTGTGCTGGAGACAATTTAGGTTTTTGCCTTATAGTCTGTTTAACGAAAGAATATACAGGACATCCTCTGAAGCTAGTGGTGTGATTACCTCCACAATTACTAATTTTTTTTCTGCTAGATCCTTAGTTTTAGTACAACCAGCAGTACCGTGCAATTCACCGCAGATAACTCAAACTGAAGGTAAATTGCAGTAAGTTTTTGTGTGACCATATTCTTGACAATTATGGCACTGTACGGGTCCAGAACGCTTGTGTGGTTCTTCAACTGTTATTTTTCGGTATAAGAGGTATTTTATATTATGAATTGGATGAGTTTCTTTTTTAAATTTTATATCGTTTGGCTTAAGTTCGACGCGAAATAGAGGTTGAAGAATCTTCTCCCTATTTATTATGTTATTAGGTAGAGATTCTTATTAACATCAGCTATTTAACTTAAATTTACAATGAAACGGAATATGATAAACGAATTTTGTGTATACAATTGATTTACCTTTGGTAAACACATTTATAAGTATCACTATTAATTTTCTGTTTTTTCCATTTTTTTCATTTTTCTGTTTAGGTTAGCACGAAATTATATTACTCTACTTTAGTATGTTTAACTATTCTTACTTATCTTTTTACGATCATCACATTAATTATTTCATTGTAATTGTTAATTGTTTCATTGTAAATTTAAGTTAAATAGCTAATGTTAATAAGAATCTCTACCCAAGTAGATAGACTAGGGTGCTGACGAAGTGCGCGCCTGCACAGAAAAGTATAGGTATTTCCCCCAGCTTAAAGTCTATGTTTAATTTTTCTTCTCTTCTTTAGAAAACTCACATTAATTAATAAAAATATTTCATTCAATAAGAATTGAAATTACTGAACTTGAGCCTAACTATGAATTATTTCTGATTAAAATTCACTACAGTTCAATTAAAGAACCTAAAAATTTCTCACTTAATACATCATGGGCACGTGACAAAATATGTTCACTTGGCAATCACTGTTCGCTTGGTTATCACAGTTTCAGAAGGCTGGAATAACTAAAATAAAACTGTAGAATGCAACAACAAGTAACATAGACCACTACAAAAATACTTACATGCATGTACCGATGGTACATCGAATAAGCAAAAATAATTAATGTGATGATCGTAAAAAGATAAGTAAGAATAGTTAAACATACTGAGGTAGAGTAATATAATTTCATGCTAACCTAAATAGAAAAATGAAAAAATGGAAAAAAAATAAATAAATAGTGATACTTATAAATGTGTTTACCAAAGGTAAATCAATTGTATACACAACAATCGTTTCTCATATTCCGTTTCATTGTAAATTTAAGTTAAATAGCTGATGTTAATAAGAATCTCTACCCAAGTAGATAGACTAGGGTGCGGATGAAGTGCGTGGCTGCACAGAAAAGTATCGGTATTTCCCCCAGCTTAAAGTCTAAGTTTAATTTTTCTTCTCTTCTTTAGAAACTCACATTAATTAATAAAAATATTTCATTCAATAAGAATTGAAATTACTGAACTTGAGCCTAACTATGAATTATTTCTGATTAAAATTATCTCTTCATTTCAAAGGCAATCAATAAAATATAACCTAAAATTATTGGTAACTATACCCACACAAGCCAATAAGGTTATATTAAAAAACTTGCCTTTGAAAAACAAATATTAACTATTACTTTGTGTAGCAAACACAAATACTTGTGAAATACCCAGTTGGAATTTTGTTTGGTACAAATTTAATTTCATAAAAAAGTGAAAATCTTTAAATTTATTAACACTTTTATTACCCAAACCCTTTAAACACACAAATTTCATTAAACTAAAAACCCAACATGTCTACACTGAAGGCATTAGCTGCCGGTTTAATACGGTACATTGAGGTCGATTTAGGTGCGTTAAAAGAGGATTATGAAAACTCTCAAGATTATTCCCAATCTTTCCCGCACTTCAATTCCAGAAACGAGAATTGGAGACTTTGTGGTCAGATATTGACAAAAAATATAAACAAATTAGGGAATCTCTTGATTTAAGTGAGTTAGCAAAAGATAGTACTATAAATGTCCCCGAAATCACAAAACAAATTAGAGCAGCGAAGCAATTTTATAGAAGAACTATGATAAAAATTGAAGTATCTCTTGATACCCTCACTCGAATTTATGAAATCCGACTGCAAGAAACGCGACTCTCTTTACTCAATGCCACAATAACGCAACCCAACGACTCCACAGTAACATTTAATGTACCGCCGTGCGACATGCCAATATTTAGTGGAAATTTCAAAACATGGGCCTCATTCCGAGATCTCTTTAAAGCTATTTATGGCAATAATACCCGTTTAACAAATTAGAGCAGCGCAGCAATTTTATAGGAGTACTATGATAAAAATTGAAGTATCTCTTGATACCCTCACTCGAATTTATGAAATCCGACTGCAAGAAACGCGACTCTCTTTACTCAATGCCACAATAACGCAACCCAACGACTCCACAGTAACATTTAATGTACCGCCGTGCGACATGCCAATATTTAGTGGAGATTTCAAAACATGGGCCTCATTCCGAGATCTCTTTAAAGCTATTTATGGCAATAATACCCGTTTAAGTGGAGTTGAGAAACTTTTCCATTTGAAACAAAAAACTAGCGATGAGGCCAAAGAAATCGTAGACAATGCACCCTTGACAAATGATGGTTTTATTATTGCATTTAATCACCTAGTGTCACAATATGAAAATAAAAGAATGCAAATTAATGCCCAATTAAAATCATTATTTAATTTACCCACTGTGAGTACCATGTGCAGTACCTCAATAAGAAAACTCCAAAGAAAAATAAATTGTTGTATTTCGAATTTGTGTTCATTGGATATAGACACAGACAATTGGGATCAAATTTTTGTGTATCTATGTTCAACAAAACTACCCAGAGAAGTTCGTATACAGTTTGAAAAAACACTTGCTGATTGTTCAGAAATGCCATCATGGACTGATCTCGATTTGTTTTTGACAAATACTTATAAGGAGCTAACATCAGTAAATGATGTCCCAAATCAATTTGATCATCAAAACACACACCCAAAAGCCAAACAGTTCCAGGAAAATAAGAATCTGTTTGACAGAAGAGGCAAAACTTTTCATAACGTAACCCATTCTCAAAAAGAAACACATCCCAGAATTAAACCCCATAACAAATTCTCAAACCCAACCCAAAATACTTAAAATCACACAAAACCTACAAATAACACAAATTCACAGAATAAACCCGATGGATCAATTTGCAAACTTTGTAAAAGTAGTCACACCCTAAGAGAATGCTCTTCATTTACCTCCTTAGGAATAAATGAAAGGATTGAATTTGTAAAAAAGAATGGAATATGTTATAATTGTTTAGCCATTGCCCATATAATCAAGGATTGTCATAGCACCTTTGCATGCAGATACTGCGGTGGAAAACACAATACCCTTTTACACAAACCCAATTCAAACCCAAACCCACAAATTGATGACGATAAACCATCAACATCACGAAATACAGCACAATCTTTCTCGACACATACCCGTTCAAGCAAACACATGTTAGACGACAGAACAAAATTGCTAGGAACAGCAGTTCTAAATGTTGAGGTTCAAGGAGAAAAATTTCCAGCTAGAGCCCTTATTGACCCAGCTTCAGATTTTTCGTTTATTTCTGACAAATTTAGACGAAAACTTAGGTTACCCACTACACCCATTTATGCTGAAATTTCAGGACTTAATGAAGTTGTTTCAGCACAGTCGAATAAATTATGTGATGTAATATTACGGTCCAACACAGAAAATAATTTCAAATTGAATATTCAAGCAATTGTTGTTAAAACTCTCACAAAAAATTTACCCACCCACCACTTAAACCCAACCCACATAAAAGAATTAGAGGATATTCAATTAGCTGACCAGAAATTCTACGAAAGCAGACCCATAGATTTCATAATTGGCAGCGATTTCTACCCACAGATCTTAAAATCAGGTGTTAAAAAAGATTTTCTTAATACCTTGATAGCTCAAGAAACCGAATTCGGTTGGATTTTGACCGGACCCTTCCAAAAATCACATACACCCGAACCCATTGTCTCATATTTCAATTCCGTAAAACTTGATAAATTTATAACCAAGTTTTGGGAAATAGGAAACACCAACTTACAACACTCTAACACCACTTACTCACTTACTCACTCTAACACCATTTTTAGATTCTGCTAATATTATGCGCGCAAACGGTCGACTAGCCAACTCCAATAGCTTGTCATATTCAGAAAGACACCCAGTTTTAATACCATATGCAAGTCAGTTTGCAAAATTGCTAACTTTGCATGTGCATTTGGTTACTTTACACGGAGGAAATCAACTCACATTAAGGATACTGAGATCTGGCTATTGGATTCCGAAACTTCAGAATCTCATTAGTTCAATAATACACAAATGTGTAGCGTGCACAAAATACAAGCTACTCAATTTATGGCAGCCTTGCCACCTGAACGTACCCAAATAACCCACCCATTTAATAACACTGGAGTTGACTTCGCCGGGCCGTTTGACATCAAATTATATACTGGCAGAAATTGTAAAATAACAAAGGGATATGTATGCGTTTTTGTTTGTTTTGCAACAAAACCAATTCACTTAGAACCGACATCTGACCTGTCAACTCAAGCCTTTATGGCAGCATTTACACGATTTTTTTCGAGGCGGGGATGCCCTGTCGCCATTTACTCTGACAATGGAACAAATTTCGTTGGAGCTAATCATTTGCTAAAAAAGGAACGACAGGAATTCCTCAAGCAAATAAAAGGATCAGTCATTGCAACTAATAGTTTACAAAACTTGACGTGACATTTCATACCGCCAGGAGCCCCACACATGGGTGGCTTATGGGAAGCGGGCATAAAAAGCTTCAAATCACATTTAAAGAAATTAAATAACTTGAAATATACTTTTGAAGAACTAGCAACGCTTCTTGCTAGAATTGAAGGATGCCTCAACTCAAGACCCTTAAGCCCGTCAAGTGATAACCCGCAAGATTTGAATCCGTTAACCCCAGGTAATTTTTTAATTGGTTCACCCATATTATCACCCGCAGAACCCGACTGTAGCAATGAAAATCTTTCCCTTGCAAATCGATGGCAAAAATTAAAGATTCAACATCACAATTTCTGCAGAAGATGGAAAGATGAATACCTAAAAGAGCTACATAAAAGATATAAGTGGAAGGACCCGAAGCGACAAGTTGAAGTTAATGATATTATTGTTATAAGACAAGATAACTTACCCCCAAATGAATGGTTACTTCGACGTGTAATTAAAACTTACTCAGGTAGTGACGGACACATCAGATTTGCCGACATACGTACTCTAAATGGGACGTTGACACGTCCAATAACAAAACTTGTAGTTCTACCCACGACGTAAATTCATCGTAAGCTTCCTTGAGTAAACATACTAACCCATTCACATATATACACACAACTAACTCATCACTTACCCTAACTCATTACTTAACGGTCGGATCACTGCCTTGTGTTATACAACAAATTTAATTATCCAATTAACCCATAAAACTTTTATAACAGTGATCTATCCTTTAAGTATTACACTCACTTTAACCCACTTATCATTTTAATTGTATTTATCTTCACAAACTACCATACAGATCATGGCACCCAATAAAAAAAGTGGAAAGTATAACCATGCAGGCAACAGTCAACGCTAATCAAAAAGACGTCAACGATCTAGACATATAGAAGCAAAACGTTATTTTGGTTGCGGTATTTGCCAAGCAGATTATCGGCTAACGAGTTGCAATAAGTTTATCAAATTAAATTTGGCCCAAAAATATAAAACTGCAGTAAAGCTGCATTATTGTATCAATTGTTTAGCCAGAAATCATCTTATTGATAAATGTAGCAGCAAGGCCCGTTGTCAAAAATGTAAGGGTAAACACCACTCTGTATTACATGGTTCAGAAAGGATATTGAAAGATATATCCACTATTCATTCTTCCACGCCGCCGATTAAAAAACCACCAATTCCTACTCCACGTAAGTCTTTACCAGCCAGCAGTGCAACAAACGTCACACCCTTTACCTTGCCAATGTCCTTGCAGCAAATACTTGTGCCTACTGTAGAAGTTCACATTATGACAGATACTGGATGCAAATCGGTTAGAGCGTTATTAAACCCGAGCTCTACGTCTTCGCAAGTATCAAATGAGTTTGTGGAACGAAATGAACTTGACACCTTCAACGTAGATGGAAGAAAATATACAAGGTTGACGATAACCCCAAATATGACATCTATTGTCAAATACAATATGTACTTCTTAGTGAAGAAAGAATTGCCGAAAAACCCTTATCCCTCAACTATTAAAGAATCCATTAAAGAAAAATTCGGAAATCTGGCCCTAGCAGATCCCAATTTTTACGCTAATACTCCTGTGCAAATGGAATTAGGTGGAGATATTTACAGCCAAGTTTTCAAGTCAAATATTATACGCATAGATGGTGGATCTTTATTAGCCCAAGACTCTTCTCTTGGGTGGCTTATAATGGGTTCTTATTCCGGCTAACAATTTACACAAAAAGCCTAAATACGCAGGCGGGGAGGATGTTCACCTCAGTGAACAAAAAATACGCATATCCAACCCTGACAACAATGCCCCCAAAAACAACTACCACCAACTTCAAAACTGCAAAAGAAATAGTGACCAACTACGCAGCTCGCTGTTTTTATTATCGTTTTACATTCGTGAGAGATCAAGTGCAAACCCAAATTCCAGCTGAATTAAAAAAATAATAATAGTGAGAAATTTTTAGATATTTTAATTGAACTGTAGTGAATTTTAATCAGAAATAATTCATAGTTAGGCTCAAGTTCAGTAATTTCAATTCTTATTGAATGAAATATTTTTTATTAATTAATGTGAGTTTCTAAAGAAGAGAAGAAAAATTAAACTTAGACTTTAAGCTGGGGGAAATACCGATACTTTTCTGTGCAGCTACGCACTTCATCAGCACCCTAGTCTATCTACTTGGGTAGAGATTCTTATTAACATCAGCTATTTAACTTAAATGTACAATTAACGGACAATGAGAAACGATTGTTGTGTATACAATTGATTTACCTTTGGTAAACACATTTATAAGTATCACTATTAATTTTCTGTTTTTTCCAATTTTTCATTTTTCTATTTAGGTTAGCACGAAATTAGTTTACTCTACCTCAGTATGTTTAACTATTCTTACTTATCTTTTTACGATCATCACATTAATTATTTTTACTTATTCGATGTACCATCGGTACATGCATGTAAGTATTATTGTAGTGGTCTATGTTACTTGTTGTTGCATTCTACAGTTTTTACTTGGATTTCCAGCATTCTGAAACTGTGATGGCCAAGTGAACAGTGATTGCCAAGTGAACATATTTTTGTCACGTGCCCATGATGTATTAAGTGAGAAATTTTTAGGTTCTTTAATTGAACTGTAGTGAATTTTAATCAGAAATAATTCATAGTTAGGCTCAAGTTCAGTAATTTCAATTCTTATTGAATGAAATATTTTTTATTAATTAATGTGAGTTTCTAAAGAAGAGAAGAAAAATTAAACTTAGACTTTAAGCTGGGGGAAATAAAAAAAGTAGATAGACTAGGGTGCTGATGAAGTGCGTGGCTGCACTGAAAAGTATCGGTATTTCCCCCAGCTTAAAGTCTAAGTTTAATTTTTCTTCTCTTCTTTAGAAACTCACATTAATTAATAAAAAATATTTCATTCAATAAGAATTGAAATTACTGAACTTGAGCCTAACTATGAATTATTTCTGATTAAAATTCACTACAGTTCAATTAAAATATCTAAAAATTTCTCACTTAATACATCATGGGCACATGACAAAAATATGTTCACTTGGCAATCACTGTTCACTTGGCCATCACAGTTTCAGAATGCTGGAAATCCAAGTAAAAACTGTAGAATGCAACAACAAGTAACATAGACCACTACAATAATACTTACATGCATGTACCGATGGTACATCGAATAAGTAAAAGTAATTAATGTGATGATCGTAAAAAGATAAGTAAGAATAGTTAAACATACTGAGGTAGAGTAAAATAATTTCGTGCTAACCTAAATAGAAAAATGAAAAATTGGAAAAAACAGAAAATTAATAGTGATACTTATAAATGTGTTTACCAAAGGTAAATCAATTGTATACACAACAATCGTTTCTCATATTCCGTTCATTGTACATTTAAGTTAAATAGCTGATGTTAATAAGAATCTCTACCCAAGTAGATAGACTAGGGTGCTGATGAAGTGCGTGGCTGCACAGAAAAGTATCGGTATTTTCCCCAGCTTAAAGTCTAAGTTTAATTTTTCTTCTCTTCTTTAGAAACTCACATTAATTAATAAAAAATATTTCATTCAATAAGAATTGAAATTACTGAACTTGAGCCTAACTATGAATTATTTCTGATTAAAAATAATAATATTAAAAGTTCAAAACATACAGAAAAATAAAACCAACCTATGTATATAAATATAAATTACATATAATACACATATAAACTTAAATAATCAAACAAACAAATAAAATACATTTACATAAGTGAAACAACATAAATTAATGTATAAACATACACACATACACGTTTATACACATCACATTGAATATAGAAACAAAAAACCCATACATATATAGAATTTACGGTTTAAGTAATTAATTATTATTTATATACATACGTTTTATAACGTTTTAAAATTTCCCGTCTTTATTTTTTATATAATCAAACCAGATATCCCCTTGTGAGTATTGTTGTAACCCTATAAACCCGTCTAAATAGCTACACTATGTATGATACAAAGGACCCTAGAGGGAGAGCATGCAGTGGATCTGCAATTCTAATTAAATCAATACTCAAGCACTATATCCTTGACAACGTTAGTGAAGAATATATGCAAGCAACGAATAGTGGGTAGCCCACTTACAGGCCTACTGACGTTCGAAAAATTCCGGATGTTATTGATTTTGGCGTCATGAAAAATATTTCTAGGGATTTAATTAATGTTGAAACTTCTCTAGATCTCTCCGATCACTCTCCCACTACCGTTACAATTTGTAACCCACTAAGAAGTGACTTACCTCACCCATATATGAAGATGACCAATCGTGTTAATTGGCTGGGATTCAAAAAATATCTTAGTAGTCATTGCACGGAAAATATTGCGTTAAGAACACCCAATAACATTGAAACTAACATTGCCAATCTTAACGAAATTATTAAACAGGCTGCTGAACATGCCACTACCTCCCATCCGAAGTCTGGGTTTAATAAAATTTATTCCAGGGATATTGAACATCTCGTGTGTGAAAAAGAAGAGCGAGAAGGGAATGGAAACAGTACAGATCACCCCAACATAAACTCAGACTTAAAGAATGTTCTAAACGACTTCAAGAGTTGCTTGCATCTGAAAAAACTGCATCTCTTAACATTTATTTGGAAGGTCTTGATGTCACACCAACATCTAATTACTCTTTGTAGCGCGCTGCTAGAAAGCTTAAAACACCCGTTGACTTTAAGCCACCTCTGCGCACATCTACCGGAGGTTGGGCAAGAAGCGATACGGAAAAATGTAAAATATTTGCTGAGCATTTAAAATTCGTATTTACCTCAAATACTTGTACTGGTGTTGCTGATTTGCCGAGTGTAGTTGCTCTACCACCTCGAGCCTTAAAGTTTAAGATGCGTGATGTACATAAAGTAATTGCTGAACTCAGGCCAAAGAAAGCTCCATGTATTGATGGAGTTAGTAACAAGATGCTGATGAACTTCCTGCATATTGCAATAAGAATCTTGCTGTTTATTTCTAATGCCATATTACGACTGGAGTATTATCCACAACTCTGGAAGCCTGCAAAAATCAAAATGATTCCAAAGCTGGGCAAAGATCTTACTAAAGCTGAGTCATATAGGCTAATAAGTTTCCTGTTAACTATGTCAAAACTCTTCGAAAAACCGGTCATGACAAAATTGTCCCCAATTTTAACTGATAGTGGGTGTATCCCAGACCATTAATTTGGTTTTAGAATTCAGCATAGCACCATTGAACAAACTCATAGATTGGCTCAATTTATAAGAAAAACATTTGAGGAAAAGAAGTATTTTTCCGCCGTGTTTATTGACGTTTCTCATGCATTTGATAAAGTGTGGCATAAAGGCTTAATTTTAAAATTAAAATCATATTTACAAATAAATTTAGTGAATTTATTAGAAAGTTACATTATTACCCGGAAGTTCACGATTGTGGAAGGAGAATTCATGAGTGTGCCCGAGTTTAAATCATCCGTTTGCCAATGGTACAGCCTGCCTTAGTATGCGTGAAAACCCTCGCTAGTCTTGCCGATATCTACAAGAATATATTACACAATTGAAAATGTGGTTGAACTTATGGAGAATTAAGGTAAATGAACAAAAGTGTGTCCATATAACGTTTACCCTAAGAAGAGATACTTTTTCCCCAATTCGAATCAATAATCAAAATATTCCTCAACATTCCCCAGTGAAATACCTTGGTATACACCTTGATCGAAGGCTTACATGGAAACATCATATTGACTTTAAGCTAACTCAGATGAAACTTAAGTTATCTCAAATACACTGGTTGATTTGCAGAAATTCAACACTTAGCCTGGGCTGTAAACTTTTAATATACAAGTCGCTTTTGAAACCAATATGGTGTTTCGGTATCCAGTTATGGGCGACTGCTTCAGATTCCAATGTAGAGAGAATCCAACGAAGGCAAAACAAAATTTTACGGTTAAAAACATTGGCTCCATGGTACATCACAAATTCTAATATACATCGTGATTTAAATATACCACTAGTGATTGAAGAAATTGCAAAATACGCAGGCAAATATTTAACAAAACTCGAGTCACATCCTAATCCCCTTGGCCGTAATATTTTGAACTTTACTGGACACATCCGCCTAAAAAAGAGGGACACAAGGACCCTATTACTCAACACTCCAGATAGGATTTCTTGAAAATACATTTTTTATACTTTTTTATAATGTTTTTTTCTTTTTTGATTATCACTACTTAGTATTATTTATGTCCGACAGTGGTCGGTCCTAATAATTAGATTTAAGATTTGTATTTGAAGATACAATAAATAAATACATGTATTAAAAAAAAATCAATTTACTCCCCTCCTAGATTCGCAATTACTGAGAACCAATACGAGTATTTCTACAAATCTCTCCTTGTTTCGTAGTAGCTGGCAATTATAATGCAAAATATACTTTCTGGGGCTCGCGTCTTATCGCACCTAGAGGCCGAGCGTTGTTTAATACAATTTAAAAAATGTACTTGGACGTCATTTTGAGTTGGAAGCCTACTTACATATACAAAATTCCGGATGTTATAAATTTTGGCGTCATGAAAAATATTTCTAGGTAATTAATTCACGTTGAAACTTCCCTAGATCTATCGCCCGATCACTCTCCCACGATCGTTACAATCTCTAGCCCACTGAGAAGTGCTCTACCTGACCCATATAGGAAAATGGTCAGTCGTGTTAATTGACTGCGATTCAAAAAATATCTTAGTAGTCATTGCAGTGAAAACATTAAGCTAAGAACTCGTTATGATATTGAATCTAATATTGCCAATCTTAACGAAAATATTAAGCAGGCTGCTGTACATGCCACTTCCTCGCATCAGCAGATTGGGTTTAATAGAATATATTCCACAGATACTGAACATCTCGTATGTGAAAAATTAAGAGCTAGAAGAGAATGACAACAGCACAGATCACCCCAAAATAAAATTATATTTAAAGAGTGCACTAAAAGACTTCAAGAGCTGCTTGCATATGAAAAAACTGCATCTTTTAAAAACTATCTGGAAAATCTCGATGTCACGCCAGCATCTAATTACTCTTTGTGACGCGCTGCGAAAAGAATTAAAACACCCGTTGAGTTTAAACCACTTCTACGCACTTCTACCGGAGTTTGGGCCAGGAGTGATATTGAAAAAGGTAACTTGTTTGCAAAGCATTTAAAATCCGTATTTACCCCAAACCCATGTACTGGTGTTGTTGATTTTCCGAGTATAGTTGCGCTACCCCTCGACCCAAAAAGGAGAACATTCTTCAAATTTTACGCGTTGTATACAAAATGAAAGCTAGTATTGCCAGATTCATAAGCTAACACACACAAAAACGATTAGAAATTAATTTTTCTTCAAACAATGGATAAAAAATGCATTTAAGATTTAAAGAAAAATGAAACATAAATGCAAGACAAAAAAAAAAGCTGAAAAAGGTTTTAAACTTTACAACTAAAAAACATCAAAGGCGTGCTGTGTAACTTTCCATTTGTATAGCGTTAAAATTTTAACAAGCCAGAAAAGCGTTGCTGCGTAACGCTTCGTATTTACTTCAACCTTATGTTCTCAACTGCAAATTCTATTTCCAACAGCATATGTCCACGTATGGACCGAAGAAACACTTATTTGCAAATAAATTGCGAAATAGTTGCTCATACTTATTTCGAAGAAATAATATTCAACATAAGCTGTAAAATTTCATAGACATTTGTTGTCTGTGTCAATTAATTATAATAATCTTGTGGCTGGGTAAAAAATACGGCATTTTTAATGTATAATAAAACGAATACAAATAAATTACTTTTACATAAAATGAAATAATTAAAATAAAACCAAAAAACATTGATCCATACACAGCGAATTTTTTAAATGTATGTCCAATTCCACAATGCATGTTCTATAGCTCATATGAAATTTTCAAAATAAAAATAAACCACTATATTAATTTATAATCAAGGCATATTCATATAATGTATACTATGCTCAATTCGTTTTGAAATATTTGTACTTGAAATTTCAAAATAATAAACCGAAAAATGTGTTTTAAATCCAACCAGCGTTACCGTTGTAGAATTAAAAAAAGTGGAACAAAAAGAGGATTTCTTGTAAAAAGTTGGCACCAAAAAGGGATGTTAAGAAAAAAAGGGGCAACCTTCACAACAAGAAAATTTTAAACAAATCTGCTTATTTTTAAAACCATCAAGAATAGAAATCAGGTTTTGCATATTTAATAACTAAAAAATACTATTTTAATGATAAAATATAGCCACAAAATATAAAAATAATTCACATAATCTGTACTTAAATCTTCTGAAGATATATACAGGGTGGCCCAGAAAGACCGAAGTGGTGTAAATTCCTTATAACTTTTTATTTAAGACATATTTTTTTAATTTTTTGTTTTTTAAATACAGTAAATTTATAGGGAATATTTTTAGATTAGTTGTTAAAAATGATATCCCGCAAGTGGAGGCCATTTTCTGCATCGCACAAATGATCTCTTTTCAACACATTTTCCATGACCTTTCGCAAAACTTCCGGTGTTATGTTGTTAATTTCGTCTGGAATATTGGTTTTTAATTCCTCAATAGTCCTAGGCTTATTAACATAAACTTTCCCTTTTAAATAACTCCAAAGGAAACAGTCTGGAGCGGTTAAATCCGGGGAACGCGGAGGCCAATTAAAATTGCTTCTACGCGAATTTATTCTTTCCCCAAAGATGTCGCGTAAAATAGCCATTGTGGCCCTCGGAGTGTGCGCTGTGGCTCCATCCTGTTGGAACCATATTTGCGGATGGTATTCCACGGCTGGCCTTACAAAATTTTCCAACATGGCCCGATATCGATCACCATTGATGGAAATGGCGACATCTCTTTCATTTTCCAAAAAATATGGGCCAATGATCCTTTCTGAAGAAACACCGCACCAAACAGTACACTTAACTGGGTGTAATTGTCGTTGATGAAGTACTCTCGGGTTTTCCTTAGCCCATATCCTAAAGTTTTGCTTGTTAACAAACCCATTTAATTGGAAATGGGCTTCGTCACTCATAAATAAGTTATGAATAATGGAAATGGAAAGAGCACATTTGTGCGAAGCAGAAAATGGCCACCACTTGCGGGATACAATTTTTAATAACTAATCTAAAAATATTCCCTATAAATTTACTGTATTTAAAAAACAAAAAATTAAAAAAATATGTCTTAAATAAAAAGTTATAAGGAATTCAAACCACTTCGGTCTTTCTGGGCCACCCTGTATTTTTAATGCTTACTTGATACTGGCACTTATTTCCAAAAAAACTAGCTCAGCTTATTTGCTTTACAGAAAATTTATTTAACTTTTGATATATATCTGAATATTAGATTCTCCAGAAATAGGCACAAAACAATTCTGTAAATTTTTTGTACATTGCATTCTTTAATTAACGGAAAAATGTCATTTTGATACATTTTTAATCTTCTATATAATTAATAGGCAAACATGTTTTTTGTAATACCTTTTACGCTGGTACTACTGCAACGATTTTTAAAAGATTTATATGATTTTAAAGGGTTTTTGGTACAGATGTGCAGAATCTATATTTTATTGAAATCAGTTTAGTATTTTGGGAGCTATAAGCACACATATTGCACACATGTTGCACACGCATTTATTACCTTACAAGTAAACAAGAAACAAAACATGAGATTGTGTGTATGTGTGTTTGTAGTATTTCTCTTCATCTAAATTTTTTTTCTCTTTTTGTTGTACTATTTTGTTTGTTATTGTATGAAAGCCATAATACTAAAAGGAAGAGAGTTCAATAAATTGAATTAGCTTAGTTAAAGGGATTTCGTTTCCGTTTTTAATTTCATGTATTATTTAATTATGCATATGTACTAGTGATGTAACGAATGGCAATTTTTGATATTCGCAAATACGAATACGAATATATCAAACGATATTCGCGAATACGAATACGAATATTTGAAACGATATTCGCGAATACGAATGCTAATGTCCGCATTCGTATGCAATATGAAATATTAAAAAATTGTTGTGAAAAAGGACTTCACACTCTTGTTGACGTACTTTAAAGTCAATAAAAAGTACCCAAAATTTTAATGATCGTCATTGAATAATATTTGAAAATGATGGAAGCGCAAATTTGTATAAAAAAATTAATGTATTTCTACAAACTAAAATTTTTAATACTTTATTTAAATTTAGTTTTGGATTTATGCATTTATTTATTTAATTTCTTTGGAAAAATATTCGTATTCGTATTCGACTGAATTTGGCGAATACAAATACATTCGTATTCGCCTGAAAGAGGCCGAATATTCGACAATTCGAATACGAATACTAGTGCATCACTAATGTGTACATATGTAAGTATGTGGGTGGTTGTGTTTTAATGCATTTTTTTGACGTTTAAATACATTTTCTTTAAATATTAATAAAATTATTTACATTTAGATTCTAGAATACGGACGATTGTGTCGTCCTTTGGTAAAGATACATATATAAAGTAAATGTACATAACTCTCAATCTATTTGAGAAATTGCTGTTTTCGTACCAACATTTCAAGTTGAGATATTATGAAAATTGCATCACAGCAATCCTTATATACTTATATGTCTTATATGCGTAACTTTAGCTCTCTTAAACAAGAAGTGAAATTATTATACGAGTATTACTATAACGGAAACAATTTAATAAATACCGGATCTAAGTAAATACTTAAACACAATCAGTCTTTTATCATTTATATTAATCGAGTTCTCGTTGTACATTCATTGAGAATTTCGATTTAGCGGAGTTTTTATTCCATACTACCCTTTTTTTATACATGTATTTATTTATTGTATCTTCAAATATGAACTAACAATAAGTATTCAAATCTTAAATCTAAAATATAATTATTAGGACCGACCACTGTCGGACATAAACTTGTTAATAGTTATAAATAATATATGAGTAGTGATAATCCAAAAAAGAAAAAAATGTATAAAAAGTATTAAAAAAGTATTTTCAAGAAATCCCATCTAGAGTGTCGAGTAATAGAGCCCTTGTGCCCCTCTTTTTTAAGCGAATGTGTCCAGTAAAGTTCAAAATATTACGAGCAAGCGGATTAGGATGTGACTCGAGTTTTGTTAAATATTTGCCTGCGTATTTTGCAATTTCTTCAATCACTAGTGGCATATTTAAATCATGATGGATATTGGAATTTTTGATGTACCATGGAGCCGATGTTAGTAGTAGTGAACTGGGCATCCGGCGCCAATTAAACTTGCAAAATTGTTGGCTGAAATTGTTAAATTGTGGCTGAAATTGTTAAATTTGGGTAATTAAAATTTGAAAATTCTTAAATTCTTGGAAATTTGTGAAATTTGATACCTGCGAGGGTGGTTCAATAAGTCCGTCCAAATTTTTGTTTACATAAGGAGTTTTTTGTTTACATTAGGAGTTTTTTGTTTACATTAAGAGTATGTCTGTCTGTTTGTCTGTCTCTCTGACTGTCCGCCTGACCGTGGGAATTTTTGTGTGGAATATTTCGTGTGAATGTATTAAGGTGACTCATAGTTTTAAGGTTTTTATGTGTGTATATGCCGACGGCAAAACATGATTATTATTTTTTCCTAATACCGAAGGGAAAATCATGGAAATGATTTGTCCTTATGCCGACGGGAAAATCATGAAAATGATTTTTCCTAATACCAGTGGGGGAAATAGTGATTATTAATTTTTCCTAATGCCTACGGCAATGCATGATAATTTTTCCTAATGCCTACAACAATACATGATTATTATTTTTTTCAAATGCCGACGGCAAAACATGATTATTATTTTTTCCTAATACCGAAGGGAAAATCAGGGAAATGATTTGTCCTTATGCCGACGGGAAAACGTGAAAGTTATTTTTTCTAATGCTAATATAGGTGTTAGTAGACTCTGATTTGGGTGGATGGGTGTTTGTAGGTGTTGTAATATGTAGTCGTAGGAGTTTGTGGATGTATCTGTCTGCAGGAATTTAAGCGAGGCTTTGATAAGCAGAGGGGCGGGGGTGTAGTTGAGGTAGATCGATTACATGCATGCATGTATGCCTGTGAGAATTTAATCCTGATCGTGATTTGAGGTGGGTGGGGGTGTTGAGGAGGTAGATGGATCGCCTGTATGTGAGTGTGTGTGTGTTTGTTTGTGTATATGTGTGTGTGTGTGTGTTTGTGTATTAGTGTGTGTATATATTTCTGTAGGAGCTTAAGGCTGATCGCGATTTATGAGGGGTGAGGTATTCTAGTAATATGTAACCGGGGGAATCTGTATGTTTGTATGTATGTAGGAGCTTAAGGCTGACTATGATTTGGGTGGGTAGGGTTGTTGACGTAATATGTAGCCATAGGGATTTGTAGGTGTGTTTGTCTGTAGGAGTTTAAGGCTGGTCGTGATTTGAGGTGGGTGAGGATTTTGATGAGGTAGATTGATTGTGTGTATGTATGTATGGCTGTGAGAATTTAAGATGATTGCGATTTATTATAGGCGATATGTTCTTGTTATATGTAGCCGTGGGAATCTATATGTATATAGGTCTGTGGGAGTTTAAGACTATCCATAATTCAGGTAGGTCAGAGTGTTCTGTTGTTGAGATTAATTTTATATATTGTATATGTATGTATGACCATAGGAATTTGTGAATGTATATCTGTGAGATTTTAGGCTGGTCTTGATTTGTTGTTTGTTGTTAAAATTTTCTGGGATTTTTCTTAGATGAATCCTGCTATGTGTGTGTGTGTATGCGTGTGTATATGAGTTTCTCGTACTAGTATTTATATGTAGGTAGCAATAAATTGTTTTCAATATCGACAGTTGGTACTATAAAATACTATCATATATCTGAACTTCCCTAATCCTAGTATGTTTTTATACTTACGATTGCTTTATATTTTTTCATACTTAAATTTGTCTCGCGTTAAAGTCTGCCTTTGACAAATTTGTTTATATTACAGATTTTGTTTGTTTTACTACATCCACCTTCTTTGACTGGACGACTTTTCGACACACAGAAAAAAAGACCAACTTAAATCAGTAAAAACCATGTTGAATTAATAAGAAACATTAGCGAAGGTTTAGTCATATTGAAATTTCTTAGTTCAATATGGAAAAATATTAATTTACAGTATTCATTTATTAAACTCATTAGTTTTTAAGTATCTCAACATACATTTTCTATTACATTGAAAATTATTGAATTAATGTGACGCATTCTTATTTTTAATCAGAATAATTTCCCTGAGTGTGATCATGCAAAATAATGCTTCATATATTTTCATAATGAAGATATGTAAGTGTGATTGTTAAGATCTAATAAATACTTGAGAATTGATAAGAAATCTGATATGTATACATACATATCTACAAATTGATTTTATGTTTGCATGTATGTATGTACATATGTACATACAAATAAGTGTTTATCTCAATCTTTGAATACATATTTTTTTCGTCATGTCATCTCTTTTGTTGTTGTTGTTGTTGTTGTTGTTGTTGTTGCTGCTGCTGATGTTGCTATGTATAGATGTGAAATATCTTCAGCTTTTTTATTTGAAATTAAAAAAAAAACGTTGTTTTAATTTTCATTTGCATTTACTTAAAAGTTTGTGAGGATTTTCTATTTTAAGTAAAGCTAAATTCCTGAAGATACATACTCTAAAGTAATAGTAACTATAACAGAAATATTTCCTATATTTAATTTAAATTTGCTTAAAGTTTATGCAGCCTATATAGTCAACGTTAGAAATTTTTGGAGGGTGTACATTGCAAAACCTTTCAAAAATGTATAAACATTTTTAAATGAAACTGATTCAGCACCTCCAGCTTTGGTGATGACAGTTTTTTTTTGTTAGGCAGTTTGCTTGGTTTAACTTTTTTTATTTTTTTTTGATAAACATTTAAAATCAAAGGGGTGTTTTATAATGAAATTGTTATTTTCATAATTGATGAAAACAAACGCTACTTTTTTTCCAATGAAATCAATTGAATTACTTTTGAAACCTTAGTCCTCTATAAAATTTATGTTTATTTAACACATGGCTTAATTTATAAGACTTGAAAAATTTGTCCTTCGGTGGTTATATATTCTATTATACGATTATGAATAAGAATGCAGTAAGCTGGTGTCTTTGCTTACTGTTTCAAATTAAAATTTTATTCAATTGGTCTCCTATTGAATAAAAGGAGCTTTTTTTCTTAAACTCTGATGCAGTTAGAAGCGCTGGTGATTCCTTCATACTTATATGTAACAGCTTTTTTGGAATTTAGATACATATAATATAGAATTGAATAATATTTGTTTTTGATTTTTATGCTAAGAAGTATAGATATGAATGTACTTTTAAATTAGTTAAACCATAATAAACAAACTAATTTTCTTCTTGAATAGCGATCAACAGAAAATAAAGTCGTTTTCTAAGAATTTAAATTTACTCTCTTGGCGGTTTCTGTAGTATAGAGTAACCGCGTATACTACACGAATTAATTAATTAGGGATAATACGATATATATTTATTTTATGAAGGCTGATCGTCTTTAGCTTTTATTTGATGTTCTAGAAGACACGATTTTTTATCATTTTATTAAAGTTCAGCTTATTGTATTCATATTTTTGATATCTTTAATTTAATTGTGCTTTGTGTGTCTGTTAGCAGACTGTACGTATAAGTTAGTCAGTCACTCTTTATTTTTATTTATTTTTCCTTCTAATGTGTCACTAATTTTTGATTTTACTACTTCAAATAGAGAACATTTACATATATAATTTTTAAAAGTATACATATACATACATAAATATATGTATGTATGTATGTAAAAATTAGTTCATATACAAGGAAATACATGTTTAGTAATCATCTGTTGTAGAAAATCGATCATAAAGAACTCACTTACCTCCACCAGCAAGCAATTCACCATAAGTATTTGCATAAAGTGTCAGAAACATTGGAATATCTATGTTTGGGAGAATTTTACCTCAAGTGTTTCAACATGAGGTTTACTGGTTGACCCCTTGAAGTAATTCTTGTTAACGTAGGCTTGATTGTATCGCATGCAGATGTAATGATTTTTCACTTAAAAAAGGTGCTATCACCATCAATCATCCCTATACAACACATTCATGAGTTGTATTGATCCAGATACAATTGCTGTCGAATTCATTATTAAAAAAGAGTTTTTCATAATCATCTAACAGCTTTATTCATATTTTTTTCTTAGCATGCATGCCTTAGCATGCTTCTATCGATAATGACGCGAGAGTCCAAGATGTAGTGGTGTTTTAAAAATCTATACTATTAGATTTTACGAATTCACTCTTTTGAATTTTTTGCACAGTAGATACATATATACATATGTAATTCATTTGCAAAAATTTTATGACGTGAGGAATTTTTTTAATTATATGTACATGCCCCGACATGCTTTCATTTTTTCAGTAAATTTATTTGATACTCATACCGATAAAGATATAAAGTAATATCTGTTCAGATTGCATTTTATAATTTATGCATGCTTCAGCATGATTCTTATTGAAGTCGATATTTATTCACTAAATTTGTTTCATACTCATTTATACACCTCTACATTTTTAAAGAATGGATACGAAAGTCCACTTTCTTTAGTTTATTTATGTTTTCTAAAGATCTGATAGCTAAAGAAATGAACAAAGTAAAGATCTTTTATAATAGACCCATACTCGTATTTTAAAATTTTTTTGTTTAGAACTTTCAAAATGGAAAATGTACATCTTTTACTTTAAAAACTAATAATAAGATGTGTTGCTGAATATTACACTGTGTTTTACTTCAATTTGAACGCTTAAGTTTTCTTAATATTTCATACTTACCAACAAGTTTAGAGAATTACAATACATTAAGTTAATTATCTTTCCTAAGAACTATCATTCTTAATCAATTATTCAAAAACAAGAAAAACTAGATTTTTCCTTTGTAATTTTATTTTTATATAATTTTATATGGAAACATTTTATCATCTTCAAATTACTGTATACTATATTTAGCAGTTTTTTCTTGAACTTTTCTATTTTATACACTAAGTAAGTCTTTATATATCAACCCACTTATATGAATGATTAATGATAAATTCTTTTCACAATATTTCTTTTAATAATCTATTAAATCATTGTCCTATTGATCTTATATTGAGTAATGTTAAATCCTATATTTGTGACTGAATTTTCCAAAGTGTTTTTTAAAAAATTCTTTACCATCATCTGCTTTTAAGTTTTTTGGTATTCGTACCAGCTCAAAAATATTTTCCATTACCTTGGTTTTTTAGAGTGCAGCCTTTATTTTCAACGATACTGACCATATAAAATTTGAGAACGTCACAATTACAGCCTACAACAATCAATAATTTATATTTTCTGTAGTATAGTCCCTAATTTCAATTAAATCAGCTTACCAAATATCATCCATTTCTTTCATTATATTTCTACAATACACAGTCAATTTTAAATATTGCTTATAGAGTTGGTTTACTAAATTTCATTGACATTGAGTTGTTTTCCAGATTTTTTGGAGTGTTGTGGCCTACTTGATACCTTTTCAGCTATTTATACTAACATCTAGTTAATTTTCTAATCTATTCCTTATCAATTCAATTTTATAACTCACTTCTATGTCTAATTTATTTCACGTTGTAGTACATCAATTTGCATTAAAACATTCTAGAATATTAATACCCTAAGCCATATTATTATATTGTCATTTAGTTTGTCGATTTCAGTTTCTAGAAACAATTTTTTGATAACATCGTTCTCCGTCAGTGAACGATGATGACTCTGTATGTATACATTAGTAATAATTAAAATCTTTTTATAGATTTCGAGTTCAAATTTATCATAATATTTGGTATTTTATGAAACATTAGAGAAAATACTCCTGGTGTTAGAGCCCATATTTGGACACCAACTTGTATTTTATCTTCATTCAGTTTGAGGTTACTATCACCAAATTTCCATTCACTATTTAAATCTTTATATGGGCCATAGTTTGTATCTAATTTATTTCTTCCTTCCAAGACTGATACATCAACATAAGTGTCTTCGGAATTGGAAGTCTGTGAGTACAATCATCATCCTCATCATCATTCACAGTATTAGCATCATTTTTAATAAGATGGTATCATCAAATATTGTTCCTTCTGCTAGTTTCTTTGATGTACTTGTCTCTATCTTGACTGATGGGTTTTCAGGCCTTAAACTTGTATTATTTTCAACTTCTCTCTCGATTTTACTTTATTCTTTCATGGACATTCTGTTAATTTTTTAGAACTATTTATGAATTCTTTGAGGGGTTCTGTTATAGGTTTAAATGTATCTCTTAGTTGTTCACGTGTATCTATTTCACCAGTTTTTATACTACGAAGCTTTTTCTTTAAGATATTTCTTGTCAACACCAATTGTTTTAAAATTTTCTCATCCATGCTTAATAATAGTAAATAACAGGTATCAGCCTTTTAAGACCTGGTCTGGTTATCAGATCAGCTTTTCAGGAGCTGGTCTGGTTTTCAGATCAGCTTTTCAGGAGCTGGTCTGGTTTTCAGATCAGCTTTTCAGGACCTGGTCTGGTTTTCAGATCAGCTTTTTAGGACCTGGTCTGGTTATCAGATCAGCTTTTTAGGACCTGGTCTGGTTTTCAGATCAGCTTTTCAGGACCTGGTCTGGTTTTCAGATCAGCTTTTTAGGACTTGGTCTGGTTATCAGATCAGCTTTTTAGGACCTGGTCTGGTTTTCAGATCAGCTTTTTAGGACTTGGTCTGGTTTTTAGATCAGCTCATCAGGAGCTGGTCTGGTTTTTAGATTCCCTTATCACGAGCTGATCTGGCTTTCAGATCAAGTTATCAAATACCAGATCAGGCTATCAGGTAGCTGATCTGTAAAGCAGATCAGACTATCAGGAGCTATTCAGATTTCTAGATCAAGCTATCTGGTCCAGATTACATTATCAGTATACAAGTGGCTGACCATTGATAACATTTAGATGTATGAAGTTTAGGGTCAGATGAAATACGAAAAGGTAAACTTTTATGTATTAAAATTGTTTTCTATAACGATCATCGTTTAATCAATATCTTTGCTTATAATCAAATATCCTTATTTCTCCTTTATATTTTTCTCATCTTACTTAACATTACAAATACATTATGACGATCTCGTATCAAATGTTTGAGCATTCTGCTATAAGTTTTACATAAGTAGAATGATTCAAGATTATCTCACCCTCTAAAAAATATACTTCTCACACACAACATCGTTAAATATCAAATTAGAATTACTTTTGCCTTTTTTAGTAGAAATAACAGATTCACTATATCTACAAATGTGTAATATCCCATTATTTTAATTGAAAAAATTAATTTCTACAGCTATTCATATTTAAGTTGATATAGAGACTTTGAGTGTAAATATGTAGATATTTTCAAATTTTAGTCCACAAGGACTTTCTAGCAAGCCAATCATATCATTAGTATTTTTTTTTCGCAATTTGACAGACCAACTATTCTTGCATGAAAATAATTTCGTAGACGGGAACTAGGGTTTATTTTTGAACTAACGTTCGATGATTCATCAAAATTTCATATCAAGCTATTTATATTTATGTTGTTTTGACCATGAGTATGGATCAATATTTATGAAATCCATTTCATAAATATTGTTGCATACTCATAGTCAAAACAAAGTATGCTTTAAGTGCTTAAAACCAGTATATCCATAAAAATTATGGTTTTAAACTCTTAAATTATACTTTGTTTTACTAACCACATTTGGTAACTAAGTACATTTCATAAACATTATCTCTTATTATAGAAACAATAAAAGATATTATTTATGAAATGTACTTAGTTACAAAATGCGGTTAGTATAACCACATAAATATGTGTAGCTTGATATGAAATTTTGATGATTCATCAATATTTCGTACCAACCTATTTTTAGGTTGTTTTGACTATGGGAATGAGCCAATATTTATGAAATGTAGTTCATAAATATTATTTCTTATTATAGAAGAAATAATATTTATGAACTACATTTCATAAATAATGCCTCCTACTCATAGTCAAAACAAAGTATATTTTAAGAGTTTGTCATTCAAAATACTGATTTTAAACTCTTACAGCCTTAATTATAAAACTTATTAAGGCTTTGTAATGGCTTTTTAAAAGAAATTTTCATACAAAAATTTGTTTTAAAAAGCTTTTATAAAGCCCTAATAATAGTATAAATAAGTCTGATAAAATATACTTTGTTTTACTGACCACATTTTTGTAACTAAATACATTTCATAAATATTGATGCATACTCACAATCAAAACAAAGGATATTTTTATGCTGTTTTGATTATGAGTAAGGATCATTATCTCTTATTATAGAAAAAATAAACTAATGCACCTATACGATTTTAGAAAATATTTTCTGATATCGTATAGCTGTATTATTTTATTTTTTATAATAAGAGATAATATTTATAAAAGGCATTTAGTTACACAAATGCGGTTAGTAAAACAACCTAAAATAAATTCAGTGAAGTGCGACTTTGACCCGCGCACGAAGGGTTCCGTATGGGCACGAGATATGTAGTTCAGTACCAACAATATAAACTATAGTTTTAGCATTTTTTTCGTTTTTGTGTTTTTTCGGTTTTAAGCGTTTATTTTTAGTTTGGGGTTTTTAGAATTCATTGGCGCTTTCTGAGTTTTGGCACTTTTTCGCGTTTTGGCGATTTTTTTTTTTGGTTTTTGAAGTTTTTTTAATTTTGGCGATTTTCATTATTTTGGCGTTTTTTTATTTTGGCGATTTTTTTATTTTGGCGATTTTTTTAATTTTGGCGTTTTTTCATATAGGTGATTTTTTTTAGTTTTAGCACTTTTTGTTCGTTTTGAGGATTTTTTTCGGTTTTTGGCGTTTATTTTAAATTTTGGCGATTTTTTTGTTTGGCGATTTTTTTAAATTTGGCGATTTTTTTTAATTTTTGGCGATTTTTTTTTCATTTTGGCGATTTTTTTTCACATAAACAATTATTTTGGTTTTGGCGCATTTTTCGCGTTTTGGCGATTTTTTCCGGTTTTTGGCGTTTTTTTCATATTGACGATTTTTTTCATTTAAACGATTTTTTCGAATTCGGCGATTTTTTTTAGTGCTAGAATTTTTTTTAATTTTGTCGATTTTTTTCGATTTGGCGATTTTTTTTAAATTTTTGGCGATGTTTTTCAGGTTTTGGCGATTTTTTTGGTTTGGCGATTTTATAATTTTCGGATTTTTTAGTTTTACCGTTTTTGAAAATTTCAAGAGCTTACCTCTTACGGTCTCCAAGATACAGCAATTTGTCAAAATTACATAGTCAAAATTTCATTAACTGATGGACCACCCTTTAATTTAAATTTTTTGATATTTTAATGTTTATTGTTGTAGTCTATATAAAAATACACTAATTTTACAAATTTCAAGTGTCAATATACATATGTACATACAATTGTATGTATATTACATGAGATTTTAACATTTTTCGTCGCTCGTTTTGGAGCACCCTTTAATTTATAATTCTCATGTATTTGTTGTTGTAGTGGCCAAGGTTCTACGTACTCTGTCCAAATTTCAGGTCCGTAGCTCTTACGGTTCCTGAGAAAATACCGTGTGACGGACAGACGGACAGACGGACAGCGTAGCGAAAACAATAGGGTTCCATTTTTCACCTTTGGTGAACGGAACCCTAAAAAGGTTGGTACGAAATTTTGATGAATCATCGAACGTTAGTTCAAAAATAAACCCTAGTTCCCGTCTACGAAATTATTTTCATGCAAGAATAGTTGGTCTGTCAAATTGCGAAAAAAAAATACTAATGATATGATTGGCTTGCTAGAAAGTCCTTGTGGACTAAAATTTGAAAATATCTACATATTTACACTCAAAGTCTCTATATCAACTTAAATATGAATAGCTGTAGAAATTAATTTTTTCAATTAAAATAATGGGATATTACACATTTGTAGATATAGTGAATCTGTTATTTCTACTAAAAAAGGCAAAAGTAATTCTAATTTGATATTTAACGATGTTGTGTGTGAGAAGTATATTTTTTAGAGGGTGAGATAATCTTGAATCTTGAATCATTCTACTTATGTAAAACTTATAGCAGAATGCTCAAACATTTGATACGAGATCGTCATAATGTATTTGTAATGTTAAGTAAGATGAGAAAAATATAAAGGAGAAATAAGGATATTTGATTATAAGCAAAGATATTGATTAAACGATGATCGTTATAGAAAACAATTTTAATACATAAAAGTTTACCTTTTCGTATTTCATCTGACCCTAAACTTCATACATCTAAATGTTATCAATGGTCAGCCACTTGTATACTGATAATGTAATCTGGACCAGATAGCTTGATCTAGAAATCTGAATAGCTCCTGATAGTCTGATCTGCTTTACAGATCAGCTACCTGATAGCCTGATCTGGTATTTGATAACTTGATCTGAAAGCCAGATCAGCTCGTGATAAGGGAATCTAAAAACCAGACCAGCTCCTGATGAGCTGATCTAAAAACCAGACCAAGTCCTAAAAAGCTGATCTGAAAACCAGACCAGGTCCTAAAAAGCTGATCTGATAACCAGACCAGGTCCTAAAAAGCTGATCTGAAAACCAGACCAGGTCCTGAAAAGCTGATCTGAAAACCAGACCAGGTCCTAAAAAGCTGATCTGATAACCAGACCAGGTCCTAAAAAGCTGATCTGAAAGCCAGACCAGGTCCTGAAAAGCTGATCTGAAAACCAGACCAGCTCCTGAAAAGCTGATCTGAAAACCAGACCAGCTCCTGAAAAGCTGATCTGATAACCAGACCAGGTCTTAAAAGGCTGATACCTGTTATTTACTATTATTAAGCATGGATGAGAAAATTTTAAAACAATTGGTGTTGACAAGAAATGTCTTAAAGAAAAAGCTTCGTAGTATAAAAACTGGTGAAATAGATACACGTGAACAACTAAGAGATACATTTAAACCTATAACAGAACCCCTTAAAGAATTCATAAATAGTTCTAAAAAATTAACAGAATGTCCATGAAAGAATAAAGTAAAATCGAGAGAGAAGTTGAAAATAATACAAGTTTAAGGCCTGAAAACCCATCAGTCAAGATAGAGACAAGTACATCAAAGAAACTAGCAGAAGGAACAATATTTGATGATACCATCTTATTAAAAATGATGCTAATACTGTGAATGATGATGAGGATGATGATTGTACTAGATTTAAATAGTGAATGGAAATTTGGTGATAGTAACCTCAAACTGAATGAAGATAAAATACAAGTTGGTGTCCAAATATGGGCTCTAACACCAGGAGTATTTTCTCTAATGTTTCATAAAATACCAAATATTATGATAAATTTGAACTCGAAATCTATAAAAAGATTTTAATTATTACTAATGTATACATACAGAGTCATCATCGTTCACTGACGGAGAACGATGTTATCAAAAAATTGTTTCTAGAAACTGAAATCGACAAACTAAATGACAATATAATAATATGGCTTAGGGTATTAATATTCTAGAATGTTTTAATGCAAATTGATGTACTACAACGTGAAATAAATTAGACATAGAAGTGAGTTATAAAATTGAATTGATAAGGAATAGATTAGAAAATTAACTAGATGTTAGTATAAATAGCTGAAAAGGTATCAAGTAGGCCACAACACTCCAAAAAATCTGGAAAACAACTCAATGTCAATGAAATTTAGTAAACCAACTCTATAAGCAATATTTAAAATTGACTGTGTATTGTAGAAATATAATGAAAGAAATGGATGATATTTGGTAAGCTGATTTAATTGAAATTAGGGACTATACTACAGAAAATATAAATTATTGATTGTTGTAGGCTGTAATTGTGACGTTCTCAAATTTTATATGGTCAGTATCGTTGAAAATAAAGGCTGCACTCTAAAAAACCAAGGTAATGGAAAATATTTTTGAGCTGGTACGAATACCAAAAAACTTAAAAGCAGATGATGGTAAAGAATTTTTTAAAAAACACTTTGGAAAATTCAGTCACAAATATAGGATTTAACATTACTCAATATAAGATCAATAGGACAATGATTTAATAGATTATTAAAAGAAATATTGTGAAAAGAATTTATCATTAATCATTCATATAAGTGGGTTGATATATAAAGACTTACTTAGTGTATAAAATAGAAAAGTTCAAGAAAAAACTGCTAAATATAGTATACAGTAATTTGAAGATGATAAAATGTTTCCATATAAAATTATATAAAAATAAAATTACAAAGGAAAAATCTAGTTTTTCTTGTTTTTGAATAATTGATTAAGAATGATAGTTCTTAGGAAAGATAATTAACTTAATGTATTGTAATTCTCTAAACTTGTTGGTAAGTATGAAATATTAAGAAAACTTAAGCGTTCAAATTGAAGTAAAACACAGTGTAATATTCAGCAACACATCTTATTATTAGTTTTTAAAGTAAAAGATGTACATTTTCCATTTTGAAAGTTCTAAACAAAAAAATTTTAAAATACGAGTATGGGTCTATTATAAAAGATCTTTACTTTGTTCATTTCTTTAGCTATCAGATCTTTAGAAAACATAAATAAACTAAAGGAAGTGGACTTTCGTATCCATTCTTTAAAAATGTAGAGGTGTATAAATGAGTATGAAACAAATTTAGTGAATAAATATGGACTTCAATAAGAATCATGCTGAAGCATGCATAAATTATAAAATGCAATCTGAACAGATATTACTTTATATCTTTATCGGTATGAGTATCAAATAAATTTACTGAAAAAATGAAAGCATGTCGGGGCATGTACATATAATTAAAAAAATTCCTCACGTCATAAAATTTTTGCAAATGAATTACATATGTATATATGTATCTACTGTGCAAAAAATTCAAAAGAGTGAATTCGTAAAATCTAATAGTATAGATTTTTAAAACACCACTACATCTTGGACTCTCGCGTCATTATCGATAGAAGCATGCTAAGGCATGCATGCTAAGAAAAAAATATGAATAAAGCTGTTAGATGATTATGAAAAACTCTTTTTTAATAATGAATTCGACAGCAATTGTATCTGGATCAATACAACTCATGAATGTGTTGTATAGGGATGATTGATGGTGATAGCACCTTTTTTAAGTGAAAAATCATTACATCTGCATGCGATACAATCAAGCCTACGTTAACAAGAATTACTTCAAGGGGTCAACCAGTAAACCTCATGTTGAAACACTTGAGGTAAAATTCTCCCAAACATAGATATTCCAATGTTTCTGACACTTTATGCAAATACTTATGGTGAATTGCTTGCTGGTGGAGGTAAGTGAGTTCTTTATGATCGATTTTCTACAATAGATGATTACTAAACATGTATTTCCTTGTATATGCACTAATTTTTACATACATACATACATATATTTATGTATGTATATGTATACTTTTAAAAATTATATATGTAAATGTTCTCTATTTGAAGTAGTAAAATCAAAAATTAGTGACACATTAGAAGGAAAAATAAATAAAAATAAAGAGTGACTGACTAACTTATACGTACAGTCTGCTAACAGACACACAAAGCACAATTAAATTAAAGATATCAAAAATATGAATACAATAAGCTGAACTTTAATAAAATGAGAAAAAATCGTGTCTTCTAGAACATCAAACAAAAGCTAAAGACGATCAGCCTTCATAAAATAAATATATATCGTATTATCCCTAATTAATTAATTCGTGTAGTATACGCGGTTACTCTATACTACAGAAACCGCCAAGAGAGTAGATTTAAATTCTTAGAAAACGACTTTATTTTCTGTTGATCGCTATTCAAGAAGAAAATTAGTTTGTTTATTATGGTTTAACTAATTTAAAAGTACATTCATATCTATACTTCTTAACATAAAAATCAAAAACAAATATTATTCAATTCTATATTATATGTATCTAAATTCCAAAAAAGCTGTTACATATAAGTATGAAGGAATCACCAGCGCTTCTAACTGCATCAGAGTTTAAGAAAAAAAGCTCCTTTTATTCAATAGGAGACCAATTGAATAAAATTTTAATTTGAAACAGTAACCAAAGACACACACAGCTTACTGCATTCTTATTCATAATCGTATAATAGAATATATAACCACCGAAGGACAAATTTTTCAAGTCTTATAAATTAAGCCATGTGTTAAATAAACATAAATTTTATAGAGGACTAAGGTTTCAAAAGTAATTCAATTGATTTCATTGGAAAAAAAGTAGCGTTTGTTTTCATCAATTATGAAAATAACAATTTCATTATAAAACACCCCTTTGATTTTAAATGTTTATCAAAAAAAAAAATAAAAAAAGTTAAACCAAGCAAACTGCCTAACAAAAAAAACTGTCATCACCAAAGCTGGAGGTGCTGAATCAGTTTCATTTAAAAATGTTTATACATTTTTGAAAGGTTTTGCAATGTACACCCTCCAAAAATTTCTAACGTTGACTATATAGGCTGCATAAACTTTAAGCAAATTTAAATTAAATATAGGAAATATTTCTGTTATAGTTACTATTACTTTAGAGTATGTATCTTCAGGAATTTAGCTTTACTTAAAATAGAAAATCCTCACAAACTTTTAAGTAAATGCAAATGAAAATTAAAACAACGTTTTTTTTTTAATTTCAAATAAAAAAGCTGAAGATATTTCACATCTATACATAGCAACATCAGCAGCAGCAACAACAACAACAACAACAACAACAACAACAACAAAAGAGATGACATGACGAAAAAAATATGTATTCAAAGATTGAGATAAACACTTATTTGTATGTACATATGTACATACATACATGCAAACATAAAATCAATTTGTAGATATGTATGTATACATATCAGATTTCTTATCAATTCTCAAGTATTTATTAGATCTTAACAATCACACTTACATATCTTCATTATGAAAATATATGAAGCATTATTTTGCATGATCACACTCAGGGAAATTATTCTGATTAAAAATAAGAATGCGTCACATTAATTCAATAATTTTCAATGTAATAGAAAATGTATGTTGAGATACTTAAAAACTAATGAGTTTAATAAATGAATACTGTAAATTAATATTTTTCCATATTGAACTAAGAAATTTCAATATGACTAAACCTTCGCTAATGTTTCTTATTAATTCAACATGGTTTTTACTGATTTAAGTTGGTCTTTTTTTTCTGTGTGTCGAAAAGTCGTCCAGTCAAAGAAGGTGGATGTAGTAAAACAAACAAAATCTGTAATATAAACAAATTTGTCAAAGGCAGACTTTAACGCGAGACAAATTTAAGCATGAAAAAATATAAAGCAATCGTAAGTATAAAAACATACTAGGATTAGGGAAGTTCAGATATATGATAGTATTTTATAGTACCAACTGTCGATATTGAAAACAATTTATTGCTACCTACATATAAATACTAGTACGAGAAACTCATATACACACGCATACACACACACACATAGCAGGATTCATCTAAGAAAAATCCCAGAAAATTTTAACAACAAACAACAAATCAAGACCAGCCTAAAATCTCACAGATATACATTCACAAATTCCTATGGTCATACATACATATACAATATATAAAATTAATCTCAACAACAGAACACTCTGACCTACCTGAATTATGGATAGTCTTAAACTCCCACAGACCTATATACATATAGATTCCCACGGCTACATATAACAAGAACATATCGCCTATAATAAATCACAATCATCTTAAATTCTCACAGCCATACATACATACACACAATCAATCTACCTCATCAAAATCCTCACCCACCTCAAATCACGACCAGCCTTAAACTCCTACAGACAAACACACCTACAAATCCCTATGGCTACATATTACGTCAACAACCCTACCCACCCAAATCATAGTCAGCCTTAAGCTCCTACATACATACAAACATACAGATTCCCCCGGTTACATATTACTAGAATACCTCACCCCTCATAAATCGCGATCAACCTTAAGCTCCTACAGAAATATATACACACACTAATACACAAACACACACACACACACATATACACAAACAAACACACACACACTCACATACAGGCGATCCATCTACCTCCTCAACACCCCCACCCACCTCAAATCACGATCAGGATTAAATTCTCACAGGCATACATGCATGCATGTAATCGATCTACCTCAACTACACCCCCGCCCCTCTGCTTATCAAAGCCTCGCTTAAATTCCTGCAGACAGATACATCCACAAACTCCTACGACTACATATTACAACACCTACAAACACCCATCCACCCAAATCAGAGTCTACTAACACCTATATTAGCATTAGAAAAAATAACTTTCACGTTTTCCCGTCGGCATAAGGACAAATCATTTCCCTGATTTTCCCTTCGGTATTAGGAAAAAATAATAATCATGTTTTGCCGTCGGCATTTGAAAAAAATAATAATCATGTATTGTTGTAGGCATTAGGAAAAATTATCATGCATTGCCGTAGGCATTAGGAAAAATTAATAATCACTATTTCCCCCACTGGTATTAGGAAAAATCATTTTCATGATTTTCCCGTCGGCATAAGGACAAATCATTTCCATGATTTTCCCTTCGGTATTAGGAAAAAATAATAATCATGTTTTGCCGTCGGCATATACACACATAAAAACCTTAAAACTATGAGTCACCTTAATACATTCACACGAAATATTCCACACAAAAATTCCCACGGTCAGGCGGACAGTCAGAGAGACAGACAAACAGACAGACATACTCTTAATGTAAACAAAAAACTCCTAATGTAAACAAAAAACTCCTTATGTAAACAAAAATTTGGACGGACTTATTGAACCACCCTCGCAGGTATCAAATTTCACAAATTTCCAAGAATTTAAGAATTTTCAAATTTTAATTACCCGAATTTAACAATTTCAGCCACAATTTAACAATTTCAGCCAACAATTTTGCAAGTTTAATTGGCGCCGGATGCCCAGTTCACTACTACTGATGTTATTAACCGTAAAATTTTGTTTTGCCTTCGTTGGATTCTCTCTACATTGGAAGCTGAAGCAGTGCCCCATAACTGGATACCGTAACACCATATTGGCTTCAAAAGCGACTTGTATATTAAAAGTTTACAGTCCAGGCTAAGTGTTGAATTTCTGCCAATCAACCAGTGTATTTGAGATAACTTAAGTTTTATCTGAGTTAGCTTAAAATCAATATGATGTTTCCATGTAAGCCTTCGATCAAGGTGTATACCAAGGTATTTCACTGGGGAATGTTGAGGAATATTTTGATTATTGATTCGAATTGGGGAACAATTATCTCTTCTTAGGGTAAACGTTATATGGACACACTTTTGTTCATTTACCTTAATTCTCCATAAGTTCAACCACATTTCCAACTGTGTAATATGTTCTTGTAGATATCGGGAAGCCTCGTTAGGGTTTTCATGCATACTCAGGCAGGCTGTATCATTGGCAAACATAGATGTATGGATATTGCTGCTCAAAGGCATATCACAAGTATAGATCAAATACAAAACTGGCCCCAGTATGCTACCCTGTGGCACACCGGATGATATAGATTCGCGGACACTCAAGAATTCTCCTTCCACAACCGTGATCTTCCGGGTAGTAATGTAACTTTCTAATAAACTCACTAAATTTATTGGTAGATATGATTTTAATTTTAAAATTAAGCCTTCATGCCACACTTTATCAAATGCCTGAGAAACGTCAATAAACAGGGCAGAACAATACTTCTTTTCCTCAAATGTTTTTCTTATAAATTGAGCCAACCCAGGCAGAAAAAGACAATCAGCACGACGTTGCGACGATTGTCTACGGGTACAACTAATATCAGTAAAATATTCGTTTACAAAAATTTTAATGTACTCATAACATTAAAATGATAACGCCGAATAACCGTCCACCGACTCTTGTTTTCAATTTTGTCACAATACTCCAAAAAGAAATTTATAAAGTCGTCGCAATGGTAGAATAACATCAATACAACATCTCGTTTACCAAAATTTTAATGTACTCAAAACATTAAAATGATAACGCCGAATGACCGTCCTCAGACTTTTGTTTTCAATGTTGTCACAACATAAGATTTACAAATTTACAACAATGCATAATTCAATTCATAACACTGGGACGTTGTAAATATAAAAAATAAATTGGTTAATATTAACCTTAATCTGACGCTTATAAATTAAATATACATTACCTATACAATATTGTATATCTGAAAATATTACACCCTAGGAATACCCCACATTCATACATACATATGCATGCACATATATACAAAACGATGATATAAATTTAATTTTTATTAGATTTATGAGCATATGCATTTATGCACAGAAATATATAAAATTTATTGTTTTTTTACGTTTACAATGTGTGTATTTATTTCAAAATTCATTTTTTTTTACCAGACGCATGTATCTGTCCTTGGAGTTTGCGAACCATCGGCTCGTCTTTGATAGAATATTGGCTTCTGTTTCTGCCGAAAACTGCATAAGTAGATAATCTGTCAAAGAATTGCATAATAAACTATATGTACGTACAAATTTATATAGTTTAGATAAATATACCACGTACCTTTAAGAGTAATATATGTTAACGTTGAGCTGAAGTTTTTCTTCTGGCACCCTTTGTTTATTTTGCCACTAAACAACACCTGAAGTTGTGGGTCAAGCAAACACGATAAACAATTATCGCTAATAATTCACGCTAATAAAAATGAAATACAAATCAATGATTTAGGGATAAAACATATTATTAAATATATATAAATCGAACTTACTAAAGCATCCAAAAGGCTTTCTTCACTTTCAAGCTTTTCGTCAAATAAAAAGAAAGACTGCAGTGATTCTATAGGCTCATCAAGGCTTAACAAGTTTTTGAGCTCGGGTAATGATCTTAAATCATTTCTCTGCGCAAAGTATATGTTGATTTTTTCTTCCAGCTTTCTAACTTCATATGTCTGACTTCTCTTGAGGCTCTTTATATCTGCCAAAATCTGCTGCAACATTTCTTTCACTTCCTTTTTGAAATCTGTAAATGATAAAATAAATTAGTTTTTATATACACCATACATATATGTATATACATGTATACGTTTCATATCAAATTAATTTATTATATTACCATCTCCATTATTTATTGCCTTTACAGGCCCAGCTTCTTCTGGTACATCTGGTGTAACATCCTTTGGATATTTGTCTACAGCATCTTTAATTGGCAAATAAATTAATTGATATAAATACTTCAAATAAATATAAGTACTTCAATAGTTTCAATAGTTCAATATACCAACCTCTGCGTTTTTTACACCATTCGCAGCAGCTTGCGATGTTGAAGGTTCTTCTTCCAAAATGGAGTCCAATAACTTCTGTGCGTCTGAGTAAATTTAAAATATTTTAAAACAGATTATAACTAAAATTTCACTCTACACTTACCTTTTTCCATAAAATTTTGTTGCTTCTTGCGCTTATACATTTTAATTTATTTCACTTTAATGTAATGCACAACAATTTTAAATATTTTTCACTGCAAAAGCTATAAAGAAGCAAAAATTTAATTGTAATCTGAATTTGCATTGAAACTGGCAGTTAGTGAATGTTAAATTCCGCCAACTTGATTCAGATTTGAAAAAACCAAATGCTTTTGTAAACATTGTTGCATTTGTTGGCGTGCGTTGAGGCTACCAGATGGTTAATTTCGTTTAGTCGGATCAAACTACCGATGGTTCGTTTTAAAATTAAAAAAAATTAAAATTTTACTGTCATATTGCGCTAAAGTTACACGACCAATATTTTCTTTTAAGTTGTCCACACATATTGGTTGCCAAAATAAACTTAAATTTAAAGATGACAAATTAGTGCATAATAAAATACTATTTAAAATGTCTTATGAAAGTTTAAAAAAACATAGATTTTTAGGAGGACAAGGAAAATATATACTAGGTATGTTATAAAGATTTTTTTTTATTTTTTTGTAATCGCATTAACTTTTTATCAAAGCCACAAGAGAACCTGAAAATGTAGACGTTGATATGGAAACAAATACTATTAATTGCTCTACAACTGAAGGTGTCGAATTTGTTGACCAAGATATTACAAGTTGCAGTGACAATAGTATATCCGGCGAATCAATTTCTGATGACTTTATACCACAAGAACAAGAAACGGAATTTAGTTATTTGCTTACCGGAGATATGGAGCAAAAAGTCAAGAATTGGATATTAAAAAATCTTTATACTCTTACTCAGAAAGCGATTGACGAAATGTTAATGATTTTAAGGTCCGAAGGTTACACATCACTTCCAAAAAGCTCTAAAACTTTTCTTGGGACTTCAAGTATAAATTGCGATGAGAATATAATGAAAAGCTTTGACAGCACAATAGGAAAATTTAAATATTTTGGAATAAAACAAAGTCTTGAATCAATAATTTTCCCAAGTTGTTATTTTGAAAATGAAATAAATTTGATAATTCATGTGGATGGAATGGGTAAAGTTTTAGCCAATGACTACGTGACAAAACCATTCCTAATTGGCTTATACTTTGGAAATTCAAAACCAAACTCTGCTAGAGACTTTCTGTCCAACCTGGTGTCAGAAGCTAATATGCTTGCAAATAAAGGTACATTAATGTATATATGAGACTTTTTTTATATAAAACAATATTTTCTTTACTAAAGGGGTACACGTTAATGGGATGGACTACACGTTTAGTACCAAAGCCTTCTGTTGTGATATGCCAGCTAGGGCGTTTATAAAATGTACAAAGAGCCATACTGGATTTTATGCGTGCGAAAGATGTATCATCAGAGGTGAAACAGTAAATAGTACACGAATCTTTAAAGAAGTTGACTGTCGGGAACGTACATTAGGTTCTTTTAGAAATAAGAGCAATCCTGAACATCATTTAACAAAAGAAAACAGTCCTTTGTTAGATATAGACAACTTTGACTTAATTAAGTTTGTAATACTTGATGAAATGCATATGCTATACCTCGGTGTTAGTAAATATTTACTTCAGAAGTTAATATATAAAAATTCAGTTGCATACATATCTGAGCAAAACCTAGTAAACTTACAAAATAACTTGACTAATATATCTAAAGATATAGCAGTAGAGTTTCAAAGAAAAGTTTTTGATCTTTCAGATTTAGGGATTTGGAAGGCTACACAATTTCGATTCCTTATGTTATATGCGGGACCGATAGTCTTAAAAAATATTTTAAGTTATAATCAATATAGACATTTTTTACTTTTACACACTGCATGTCGTATCTTATTATCAGAAAAATTAGCAATTTCAAAAGCCAATATTGCGAAAAAGTTCCTGCTAAAATTTGTTGAAGCGATGCCATATTTTTACGGTCCAAATTCCCAGACAATGAATATTCATAACCTTATCCATCTTTCGGATGATGTAATTAACATGGGAGGGTCATTGTCACAGTTTTCTGCTTTTGATTTCGAAAATAGTCTTGCTTTTATTAAAAGTTGCTTAAAATCCCCCACCAATCCAATTGCACAAGTACAAAGGAAACTACATATTTTCCATTCCAATAATACTGAAAATTATTTTCCATTATTATATCCATTGCATAAAACGACTATGTATTCTCTTGGAAATATTAAAAACGGCACAGAATCAAAAGTTAATTTTTCTTTTGTAAATATTGGTGGTTTCAAAATTACAGGAACCCACCCTGATAACGTATGCTTACTACAAAATGGCAATATACTAATAGTTAAAGAAATTTTAAGCGAAAAACAATGTAATTACAAGTCCGATAGCATTATTTTGAAAGGTAACATTTTTCTTGAAACAACTGACTTTTTTAAATATCCTCTTTCGTCAAGAGAAGTAGGTATACATAAAGTAAAAAAACTAGACAATAATATTGTTGAATTTAATATACAGACTGTTGAAGTTAAATGTATTCTTACTAAATTTAATGATGAAATAATTGTTATTGCTCTTTTACATAAGTAAATCATATACATATGTATGTATGTAAATATGTATGTATGGAATTTATTAATAAAAAATATGAATAAATAAATTAAATGTTCTTTTAAATTAAACCTTTTTTAATAAATTCAAACGTAGTACGAGTAGAATTATTGCAAATTTGTATGTCATTTTCAAACTATAGTCAAATTTTTGTATTTACGGTGATGTAGCGGTATAGAATTATTGTAAACGGGGTATTGGTAAACTAAAGTAAAATTTTTGTATTTAAGGTGTTGTAGTGGTATAAAATTATTGTAAACGGGGTATTGGGTAGCTAACGTCGAATTTTTGTATATACAGTGTTGTAGTGGTATAGCATTACTAAGAACCAGGTATTTGTACACGTAAAGTCATATTTTTGTGTTTGCAGTACTGTGGTGGTACAAAAATTTTGCAAGAGTCGTATTTTTGTATTTACAGTGTTGTGAAGGTACATATTTTTTGGGCAAAGTCACAATTTCTGCCTGGGAATCTATGAGTTTGTTCAATGGTGCTATGCTGAATTCTAAAACCAAATTGATGGTCTGGGATGCACCCACTATCAGTTAAAATTGGGGACAATTTTGTCATGAGCAGCTTTTCGAAGAGTTTTGACATAGTTGACAGCAAACTTATTGACCTATATGACTCAGCTTTAGTAAGATCTTTGCCCGGCTTTGGAATCATTTTGATTTTTGCAAGCTTCCAGAGTTGTGGATAATACTCCAGTCGTAATATGGCATTAGAAATAAACTGCAAGATTCTTATTGCAATATGCGGGAAGTTCATCAGCATCTTGTTACTAATTCCATCAATACCTGGAGCTTTCTTTGGCTTGAGATCAGCAATTACTTTATGTACATCACGCACCTTAAACTTTAAGGGTCGAGAGGATAGAGCAACTACACTCGGCAAATCAGCAACACCAGTACATGTATTTGAGGTAAATACGGATTTTAAATGCTCAGCAAATATTTTAAATTTTTCCGTATCGCTTCTTGACCAACCCCCGGTAGATGTGCGCAGAGGTGGCTTAAAGTCAACGGGTGTTTTAAGCTTTCTAGCAGCGCGTTACAAAAAGTAATTAGATGTTGGTGTGACATCAAGACCTTCCAAATAATTGTTAAGAGATGCAGTTTTTTCAGATGCAAGCAACTCTTGCAGTCGCTTAGAACATTCTTTAAGTCTGAGTTTATGTTGGGGTGATCTGTGCTGTTGCCATTCCCTTCTAGCTCTTCTTTTTTCACATACGAGAGGTTCAACGTCTGTAGAATAAATTTTATTAAACCCAGACTGCGGATGGGAGGTAGTGTCATGTTCAGCAGCCTGTTTAATAATTTCGTTAGGATTGGCAATGTTAGTTTCAATGTCATTGGGTGTTCTTAACGCAATATTTTCCGTGCAATGACTACTAAGATATTTTTTGAATCCCAGCCAATTAACACGATTGATCATCTTCATATATGGGTGAGGTAAGTCACTTCTTAGTGGGTTACAAATTGTAACGATAGTGGGGGAGTGATCGGAAGAGAGATCTAGAGAAGTTTCAACATTAATTAAATCCCTAGAAATATTTTTCATTACGCCAAAATCAATAACATCCGGAATTTTTCATACGTCAGTAGGCCAATAAGTGGGCTCCCCACTCGAAATTACATCTAAGCCCATTTTTGAAATAGTATTAAACAAAGCTCGACCTCTAGGTGTTACAAGGCGCGACCCCCAGTACGTATGCTTTGCATTGTAGTCTCCAGCTGCCACGAAACAAGATACAAGCGATTTGTAGAACGTCTCATACTGATCTTCAGTAACTGAAAATCTGGGAGGTGAGTAAATTGATGATATCACGAAGTTAGAACAAAAATTTTCTACAAAAATATTCGTAGCTTGCATGTATTCTTCACTAATCCATACTAAACAAAAAAATCATGCGAAAAAATGTTCGGAATACATATTTACCCAATTCACAACCTACTGTAGATTGTATTACCTACAACTATGATAGTTGCGAACGGCCTGTTGTAAGTGTTGTTAGACTTTTAAAAATGTCGAACATTTAAAAAGAAGAAGAGAAAGAATAAAAATAACGAAAATAGTTTGAAATAAATAAAATCAAAATAAAATTCGCCATTATACGAAAAATATAATGCGGAAATGATAATGGGGGATTCGGGTGATTATAAAATAAGGAAAATTACAATTTCATGTAAAATCAAAAAATTTCAGGCGATTCTGAAGAAGACAATCACTCTTATTGCTGCCGATTTTGCAACTTCTCGCGAATTTTGGCAAACTTCGCAATAAAAGTGACTTTTTGCATGCTTTCAGTTTCCTAACAGTTCTGTCGATTTAAAAAAAATTACTTTGTTATTATCCCGCTGTTAGTAGCTTTTTGCGAATTATCGGAATTTTTTGCATTCCTTACATTTTTGGCAATTTTTATTCAATATTATGGCTTGCAAATTCTCGCGATTTTGAGCAAAGTTCGCGATAAAAGCGACTTTTGCTTGATTTCAGCCTCCTAACAGTTTTACCGATTTTTAAAAAATTTTAGATTGTTAGTAACTTTTTGCGAATTTTCGCAATTTTTATTGATATTTTTGCATTCCTCAGAAATAATTCATAGTTAGGCTCAAGTTCAGTAATTTCAATTCTTATTGAATGAAATATTTTTATTAATTAATGTAATCACTGTTCACTTGGTTATCACAGTTTCAGAACGCTGGAATAACTAAAATAAAACTGTAGAATGCAACAACAATTAACATAGACCACTACAAAAATACTTACATGCATGTACCGTGGTACATCGAATAAGTAAAAATAATTAATATGATGATCGTAAAAAGATAAGTAAGAATAGTTAAACATACTGAGGTAGAGTAAAATAATTTCGTGCTAACCTAAATAGAAAAATGAAAAATTGGAAAAAACAGAAAATTAATAGTGATACCTATAAATGTGTTTACCAAAGGTAAATCAGTTGTATACACAACAATCGTTTCTCATATTCCGTTCATTGTACATTTAAGTTAAATAGCTGATGTTAATAAGAATCTCTACCCAAGTAGATAGACTAGGGTGCTGATGAAGTGCGTGGCTGCACAGAAAAGTATCGGTATTTCCCCCAGCTTAAAGTCTAAGTTTAATTTGTCTTCTCTTCTTTAGAAACTCACATTAATTAATAAAAATATTTCATTCAATAAGAATTGAAATTACTGCACTTGAGCCTAACTATGAATTATTTCTGATTTTTGCATTCCTTAAAATGTTGGCGATTTATAATCAATATTATGGCTTTTTCAAAATGTTGCAACTTATCGCGTTTTTTTTTAAATTTCGCGATTAAAGCGACTTTCTATCTACATGTCTTCAGATTCTTGGCAGTTTTGCCGATTTAAACAAAATATCATCCCGCTGTTGATAAGTTTTTGCAAATTTAATTTTCGAGATTCTTGCCGAAATTTTTGCATTTCTTACAGTTTTAGCGATTTTTAGGGTTCCGTACACCAAAGGTGCAAAAAGGAACCCTATTGTTTTCGCTACGTTGTCCGTCTGTCTGTCACACGCTATTTTCTCACGAACTGTAAGAACTACGGTCCTGAAATTTGGACAGAGTATGTAGAACCTTGACTACAATAACAAGTACATGAGAATTAAAAATTAACGGGTGTTCGAAAACGAGCAACGAAAAATGTTAAAATTCCATGTAATATACACACAATTGTATTTACATATGTATGTATGTTGACACTTGAAATTTGTAAAATTGGTGAATTTTTATCTAGGCGCACGGCAGTGCACCAGGCCAAGCTCCGGCCAATGCACGCAGTGTGTATATTTACAGGAAGCCATTCGTTGTAAGAGAGTTCTCAAATTGCTTGGATAAAAATTTCTATCCAAAGTTATATACATTTGCTTTATATACATATCTTTAGTTTGTTCCCGCTGAGTGGTTCCTTTTCTAAATTGCTATAATTAGAAAATAAATTATCTAACGGACTGAAAGTTGAAACTTGTCATACCGTGTTATCTTCTTTAAGTTTGTAGTAAAGTGATTTGGAAGACTGGATTCCAAATGATGAACCTATTCAGAAGTACAGATATACGGTTTCAAAAAATAGGAATTTAATAACTATTAAAAATTTTTAATCAACCTTTTTCTGTTAATTCAAAAATGCAATGTACAAAAAATTTACAGAATTGTCTTGTGCATGTTTCTTGAGAATTCAATATTCATTTATTTATTAAAAAATGTAAATTAAATAAATATATAAAATACATTTTCTCTAAGGTAAGTAAGCTGAGTTTGTAGTGGAACGACATTTATCTTATTTTTATTTTCTATTCCATTTTGTATACAATCACATGTTACATTTCGTTTAAATTAATAATTTTTTATAACAATGATTTACCTACTCAATTTTTTTATTTTCTTTAACATAGTGCAAATAGATATTTTTGATCGACTGTAGTTAATCTTTATATGTACCTATGTATTTAAAATAACTTCGACTCATTTATATGTTCATATTGTTCTCAATGTATATTGAAATCTATGTACAACAAATATGTATGTATTTTGATCTTAATGCGTTATTATAATATATTCTCATTATTCTCTTTTACTTGTATTTTGTCTTTGTCATTTCAATGCAAATGTAAATCACTCAAATATTAATCAAGAGGATTAACTGTATTATATTTTTTTTATGTTATGTTAAAAACTTAGAAGTGATACAAGAAAATATTTTAAAACTAAAATTCATTCGCTTATGATCGCTCAACGAGTAAAGTCAAAAAGAAAACCAAGCGGACTTTTATTTCATTGCAATAAAACATATAAGTGAGAGGACACTTTAAGACTTTAATAGTCCCTTACAAAATAAAACAAAAGAAAGTAATATCTAACTAGGACGTTCATCGTCTGGTTTTGGTCTTACAAATAAATAACTAGAAAATAACTTGAAAAAATCAAAAGGGAAAGGAAGATCAATTCCTCCTTCCTATATTTGGCGCCCAACGGAAAATTTTCCTCTGCACTGAAAAACTTAACCAACGATTGGCCTAGAAGCTCGAAAATTGTAGAATCTTTAAGTTGATATACAGACTACATAATTTCGTTACAACAGTAGTAATCATAATTGTGTTTGCCATCATCATCTTGTTGTTGTTGTTGTTGTTGTATCAACCGTTCTTGTTTTACAATTTATTCTTGTTGTTGCTAAAAAAATTATTATAATAAAAATTCGTTTGGTTCTGGAGTCAGAGGTTCCCTAACATTTTAATTAAATATATTTTGAATTCTGGAAAATGAGACGCAGTCCTCGTAACACTTCTACCATTCGCTGAGATAATCGTTCAGGATGTCCTTGAAGTTTTACCAACCCCAAGTAATGCATCAAGCGTTAACAATTCACAGACCCCAGTTAATATGATATTTACAGATGTTCAGTTTAGAGAACTTTTAGGAGGTTTGGCGGTGAGACAGGACGTAAAGTCAACGTTTAGTAACTGTACAGCACGTTTTAATGGTGGTCGAAATTCCACAAAAATTTAAGATTTCTTAGCTACAATACTCGTTTACAAGGAAGCAGAGGATATTTCAGACAAATATGGCATTGCTAGTTTGCCCCTATTATTAGAAGGTTATGCTTCTTCTTGGTGGCAAGGCGTACAGAACGAAGCAAAGACATTTAATGATGCAGTCGAGCTCTTGAGAAAAGCTTTTGCACCTCCAAAGCCAGATTGGCGCGTTTTCAATGAAATTTTCCAAGAAAAGCAGAAAATATTTGAGTCTACTGATAATTTTGTATACAGGAAATGTAAGCTTTTTGCTCAATTATCTGAAAAACTATCCGAAAATGCAATTTTGAATATACTGTTTGGTCAACTAAATATACAAATTAGGGAAAAATTGCCTCGCGATAGTATTTCAAACTTCCAGGAGCTGTTGCATAAAGCAAGAGAAATAGAACAAATCGTTTCAGAAAACTCGTATGACAGAACGGAGAAAAGAAAACCTATGGAAAACCAAATATATTAAATTTTAAGATGCACATTTTGCAGAAAGAAAAACCATTTGGCTGAAAATTGTTTAAAAAAAAATGAAGCAGAAAGACATAAGCATGTGAAAGAGCCAGAGACAAAACTTACCTGTTATGGATGTGGAGCAGCTGGATTTTATCGTTCTAATTGCCCTTATTGCAATAAAAATAATACAAGCACGGGAGAGCAAAAGCTTGATTTTAACTCATTACATACGTCTTTGGTGGGACGAAATGTCCCAGTTGTACAAATTGATGTTTTAGGCTTAATAGGTGAGGCTTACTTCGACACTGCTGCTAGAACCAGCGTTGCAGGCTTCCTCCTATACCAGAAATTAATCAAGAAAGGTGTAATATTTCAAAAAGTATGCACAGAAATTACCCTAGCAGATGGTAGCCAACAAAATGAAATCGTTCATTCGACAACTGTTGATATTATAATAGGTAATCGTTTCAAGAAAATTAATTTCATATGTTTGCCGAAAGCTACATGCAACAGAACATTAATTGGTATTGATTTCCTTGAAGAAAGTGGCATTGTACTAGATATAGCCCAACGATCGTGGCACTTTAAAGATGATCAGTCCAAAATTTTTGATTTCAAAATAAGTCAGCCACAAATTATTAATAGCATATCGCTCTCAGAAAATATTATGCCAAATGAAGTTAAAGATTTTTTATCTTGGTTCGAAAAAGGCAATAACGAGTACTCACCAAATGGAATAAAGAAAATTTTTTGGAAATTCTATTCCAGAAAATTATGAGTCACCAAAACAATCAAACTTATTTCCACCTCTAAAAAAGTTAAAAAATAATGAATATTGCAACGAAATTTTTAAACCAATAGAACTGACTACACTAGATGTAAAATTACGGCCATATGAGGGCCCACACTTATCAGAAAATGATAGGCAATGTCTAGATGCTTTATTGAATTCTGAAGAAGAGATATTCATGGACATAGGAAAACCTATTCCTCATGTAGAGCACTACATTAAAACAGGCTCACATGATCCGATATCAAACCCACCATACAGGATTTCACCAAAAATGAAAATACTATTAAAACAAGAACTTGACAATATGTTGGGAAAAGTTATTATTGAAGAATCAGAGTCTCCGTGGGCTTTTCCCATTGTCTTAGTACCCAAGAAAGATGGTTCAGTAAGACTATGTGTAGATTATCGCCGCTTGAACGCAATTACAACCACAGATACTTACCCATTGCCTAGGATTGACGATCTCCTACATTCGGAAAAACAACCCCATTTATGTATGTCTACTTTAGATCTTCGTTCCAGCTATTGGCTGAAAAGGATAAAATAAAAACGGCTTTTACAACACCTTTCGGAATTTTTGTTTTTAATCGAATGCCATTCGGGTTAAAGAATGCCCCGGCCACCTTCCAGAAAGTAATCGATAAATTTCGAACTGGCTTACCAAATCTATTAATTTTGGCTTATTTAGATGATATTATTATATGCTCAAAAGATGTAAAAACTCATATATCTGATCTTAGACTAACATTTAAACGATTAAAAGAGTTTAACTTACATCTTAATCGGGAAAAATGTTTCTTTTGCAAGCCTGAAGTAAAATATCTGGGACACATACTTACAGCAGATGGATTAAAAGTTGACGCTGAAAAGACAAAGACCATTTTGATGAGACAAAGTCCTCGAAACGCAAAAGCTGTACTATCCTTTGTGCAAACCTGTTCGTGGTATAGACGTTTTATACCTTCATTTTCAAATATATCAAAACCGATATCAGATCTAGCAAAAAAGAACGCAGTTTGGCAGTGGTCTGAAAAAGAACAAAATGCCTTTGACACATTAAAAAAAACTTTTGACATCATCTCCAATTTTACAACAAGTAAATGAAGATATGCCTTTTGTAATAAAAGCAGATGCAAGTAATTATGCGATTGGAGCAGCCTTACTTCAGGGAGAGAAGCAATCTGAACACGTAATTGAATATGCAGGTCGTCTTCTTCTTCCAGCAGACAGAAACTATTCCACAACGGAACGTGAAGCCTTAGCAATTGTTTGGGTAGTGCAAAAGCTCAGAGGCTATATAGAAGGGTCAGAAGTTTTAATTCTTACTGACCATCAACCTCTAAAATGGTTGTTTAGCTTAAAAACTCCTACAGGCCGCCTTGCAAGATGGGCATTACAATTACAAATGTATAATTTAAAGTTTGAATATACGCCTGGTCTTTAAAATGCTGTAGCAGACACCTTATCAAGGCCACCATGCTCCCTAAAATCACACAATGATGTAAAATGTGAGTGCATGACAATATACTGTTACGTTTAAATTTTATTAATTGTGTGAGTTCTTTTGATTGCTCAAAAATAAAAATAAATAACAACACGATTTTCTTATTTGCAACTGAACTTCCTTTTATTAGTGACTAAACCAATTACAACTTGTCTTTTCTTATTTACTTCTTAACGTTATTATCCACGGCACGATGTCTTTTACTTTCAACGATGTTCACTCTACTAATTTCCAATTAGCACTGACTTGTTCGCTCACAACACAACTGAACTTCACAACTGACTTATTCACGACTGACTTGCCATTGGTTGCATCGCGCTTTTTATACTGTGCACCAATACCACCAGAAGTTTCAAGCATAGTCCAGACGATCATTATCATCTTAAATGTTGTTTACTAAGTGCCCAATTAAGTTCATGTGGTAACTATGTACATACATGTGTATATGCATACGTGTGTACATCATTAACTAAGCAATGCGTGGTGGTTGTTTACCTTTTGCCTTTCGTTTGGATTAGCATGTATGTATGTGTGTGTGTAAATATGCGAATCTTCTTAATAAGCAGACGCTTTTTGTTGTTGCTTTTGCTTGTTTACGTGTTACGCATGCTTATTTAGTTATTTGCTACAGTGTTTGCATTCGAATATGTGTGTACATTTGTTGCTTTAGTTAAATATTTCTAGATAGTTCTTTGCATTAACCCTGTAGGAATCTTTTTACGTAACACTGCCGCCCACTTAAGCCTATTCGTCCCGAATAGGCCCATCATCCGGCTTCCCATAGCTCGCGAGTCGTTCTAAATGTACAACTTTCATTTTTGACCTTGGGCTATTGTGTTTTTGTATTCTGTAGACGACATCGTTTAACCGTTTTATTACAGTATATGGTCCCTCCCAGTGAGTCTGTAGCTTGGGAGACAATCCTATTTTCCGCTGTGGGTTGAAAAGTAGAACCAATTGACCCTCATTAAAGCCTTTAGAATTTGCAGCACGGTCGTATCTAACTTTCATCTTATTACTGACCATTTTAATTCGGCTACGTACAAATTCATGTAGCTCATTTAAATTTTCTTGCCTTTGGAAAGAGCCAGTATCTGTTTCATTTGCTTGTGTAGGCTTGACGCCGAACTCCAAATCTCCGGGCAACTTTAACTCAGCTCCAAAGATAACTTTCGCAGGTGTTCGCGATGTTGTGTCATGCACAGCTGACCTGTATGCTAGTAGAAATTCTGGAATGTGCTCGTCCCAGTCCTTTTGGTGCGCGCTAACCACTTTTCGCAAATATTCTTCTAATGTACGGTTGAATCTCTCTACCATGCCATCAGACTGTGGGTGAAGAGGTGTGGTTCTGGTTTTCTTTATCCCATAACGCTCGCACATGTCTTTAAATATGGCAGACTCAAAATTTCTACCTTGATCAGAGTGCAATTCAATAGGAACTCCATAGCGACATACCCAATTGTTTACAAACGCGTCCACAACAGTTCTGGCTTCCTGGTTGGGTATGGCATAAACTTCTGGCCATTTGCTGAAATAGTCCATCACTACAAGAATATATCGATTCCCAGCGTTGCTGACTGGAAAAGGTCCTGCGACATCCATTGCTATCCTCTCAAATGGTGCTCCCGAGTTATATTTTTGCAGTAGACCCCGACTTCGTTTAGCTGGACCTTTAGCTTTCATGCACTGTGTGCAATTTGCTATCCATTCGGCTACGGCTTGTTGACATCCAATCCAATAAAAACGCTGTTTTAACTTTTCGAGCGTTTTTGTTACGCCCAGGTGACCACCGCTGGCTCCATTATGGAACTCATTCAGCACCTCGCTCCTCTTGGATGTTGGGACCACGATCAGGTTGGAAACCGTCTTATCATCTACACTTTCCCAGACACGATACAAACAACCATTTATCAACTTCAGGTTGTTCCACTGGGCCCAATACGATTTTATAAGTGGACTTTCAGCTGATATCTCATTACGTGTGGGTCTTCTATCCTCCTCTTTAGCTGCTATAATTTTTCCCAGTGCAGGATCTGCTCGTTGCGCCTCTGACCAGTCTTCTTCCGTACCAATTTTTGTAAGCCTGACATCAATGACACATTCTTTTGCTTTGACTTTTGAACAATGTCTGCACTCTAAGCTACAGGGCCGCCGTGACAGAGCATCAGCATTATTATGCTTTGCACCCTTTCTGTGCTGAATGCTGAAATCGTAGCTCTGAAGACGTTCAATCCAGCGTGCTAGCTGCCCTTCAGGATTTTTAAACTGCAGTAGCCACCTGAGTGCAGAATGGTCAGTTCTTAATGTAAAATGTTGGCCATATAAGTATTTGTGAAAATGCTTAATGCACTCCAACACGGCCAGAAGCTCTCGTCGTGTCACACAGTAGTTCCTCTCGGGCTTCGACAGTATTCGGCTATAATAACCCACTACTTTTTCTGTTCCATTAATCACCTGTGATAGTACACCTCCTATTCCATATCCACTTGCATCGCTATCTAACACAAATTTTTCCCCAGCAACTGGATATGCCAAGACTGGTGATGTGCACAATAAATCTTTTAGTGTCTGGAAAGCCTTTTTCTGCGATTCACTCCAATCGTATGGTTGCGACTTCTTTGTCAGCTCATGTAAGCTTGCAGCTACACTGGCAAAATTTGGCACAAAGCTTCTGTAGTATGTGCAAAGGCCCAAAAAGCTGCGCAATTCGTGAAGATTTCTTGGACGAGGCCAGTCTTTTTTTACTGCTCGTATTTTATCTTCATCTGTTGCAATGCCATCTGCCGTAACTTTATGTCCCAGATACTTCACCTCTTTCTGGAATAGTGCACACTTTTTGATGCTGAGTTTAAGTCCAGCCGATGATATGCGCTGATAGACTTCAGTGAGATTTTTAAGGTGTTCATCAAAAGTCTTCCCCATTACAATTATGTCATCAAGATACACCAAGCATGTTTTCCAGTGCAGTCGATTTATTACTTGCTCCATGAGCCGCTCGAAAGTAGCCGGAGCATTGCAGAGCCCAAATGGCATAACATTAAACTGCCACATACCATCGCATGCACTGAAAGCCGTTTTCTCCTTGTCTTTCTCTGCAATCTCAACCTGCCAATAGCCGCTTTGCAGATCTAATGTGGAGAACCATTTCGTTCCAGCAAGCGTGTCTAAGGTGTCGTCAATTCTTGGTAGCGGGTAACTGTCCTTTTTAGTCACGTCGTTAAGTTTTCTATAATCGACGCAAAATCGAGTGCTGCCGTCCTTTTTCTTTACTAAAACTACCGGTGAACTCCAGGGACTTGAAGATTGTTCGATTACACCACACCGCTCCATTTCGTTGACCAACTCTTTTACCTCAGTTCGCTTAGCTAGTGGTATACTTCTGGGCGCCTGTTTTATTGGCCTTGCATCGCCAGTATTTATTTCATGTTTCACTATTGCCGTTCTCCCTTGGCTTTGATTTTTCCCGGCAAAAATGCAGGCGTGTCTTTTTAGCAGTTGTTTGGCCTTATTTCTATCAGCAGGAGATAGCCCTGCTACCCATTGCTCCACATGTACCTGAAATTGTTCACGCTCCTTTGCAGAAATATTGGCAGGTTCTTGCTTTTCATCGCAGTTTATTATTGCCTCTGCTGGAGCACATTGACCTATTTCGGCATTCTTGTTGATGACTTTTTCTTGGCCTGATAAATTAAGTACCCTTATGGGGACCTTTCTTCCATTGCAAGTTTTTACGAGGGCTTTTGCTGTTAATAGCTCACTCTTAATTTCTGCTGGTTCTACTACCCACAACCGATTGTCCTCACAATCTCCCTCCATTCGTGCCCATATTACTGATTCAGACCGTGGTGGTAATGTCTGATTTTCTACAGCAAGCAGTTTCTTAACGTGCATCTGATTGTCGTATCCAACATCAAGCGGTATTTCAACATTACGCCAAATCATCATTTGTTGCCCCATATGCAAGTTGATTCCGTGGCTTATCATAAAATCGGCTCCAATAATAACCTCGTCCACAATATCGGCAACAATAAATACGTGTTTCACACTGATATTGGCAATAGTCACCCTGGCCTCAGTCTTACCATAGACAGTGGCAGGCTCCCCAGTAGCTGTACGTAGTCGTATATTGCTTATAGTTTCACATTCCCCTTCACTACATCGGGCCTAATTATTGACTGTGACGCTCCCGTGTCTATGGTAAGGATGTGCTTTTCACCGTTGATGTATCCACATGCAGTAAGGTTGCTATTTTTCTGCTGCATCACTGATATGGAGATTGTGGGGCCGTCGTTTGTGGGAGCTAGCTCTTGCCCCTTAGTGCTAGCTCGTTTTAGTTTAACGGGGACTCCTGTGTTATTTGTGAGTGCACCCGTTTATTGTTCCTTGATGGCGAAACAGATCTAGCTCTTTTTCTTGGCGCCTTGCAGTTGCGTTGGTAATGACCAACTTTGCCGCAGTTATAGCACTTATTGTTGACTTTGTGCTCTTTCTCCGCCAATGCTTGTCTCACGGCCTCCTTAATGCTAGAGACTAGACTATTCTCATTTTCAGTATGGACTTCAATGTTCCGCACTTTGCACACCTGTGGCTTCAGAATCACCCTAGCAGTCTCCTGAGCCAGCGCAAATGAAACCATTTCTGCGAAGGTTGCCTTTTGCGTAGCACACACTGCAAGTTTAATATCAGGGTCACGGATGCCATTAACAAACGCCTCTGTTTTGACATGATCTAGAAATGGATGGTTTTCTCCTGGATACGTAAGCTGCACAAACCGCTCGATTTCCATTGCGAAATCTTGTAGAGACTCATTGGGCTTTTGTCCTCTACATCGCAATTCCATGCGGTATAGGTCACGCTTGTATTCTCCACCATATTTGCGTTGCAGTGCGGCCATTATGTCATCAAAACTGTTTCTGCAGCCTACTGGTAAAGTTTCAAGTACTTCTGCTGCCGCACCTTTCAAGGCCAAAACTAGCTCTATGGCCTTTTCTTCACTGTCCCATCCATTTCTGTTTGCCACTGTTTCGAACTGGAATTTGAAGTTGTTCAATGGTGCACTTCCATCGAAACAAGGCGTCTTTATTCTGCTGGAAACCTCTGGAGCAAATCGCACTGATCCGCCTTGGCACTGGAGGTTGACGATTTTTGCTTCCATTTCGTGCAATCTCTCGTCTACATCTTTTATTTGTACATCGACGCCACCAATTTCTAAGCTATGCACTTTATTTTCCAGCTCTGAGATTTTCTCGTCAAACTTACTGACTTGTACTTCAATGCCATCTACTCTTCTATATAAGCCCTCAGAAATTTCTTGAAGTCTCGCATCTATTTTATCTAGAAGTTTCTCGTTCGTGGCCCTCATTTCAGCCTTCATTTCAGCATTAGCTCTAGAAAGCTCCTGAAATCTGTCATCCATTTTCTCATTACTTACTCGAGAAATTTCTTGAAAATCAGCCTTCATAGCTCTAGAAGACTCCTGAATTTTGCTCATCATGGCAGCAAACATTGCGCTGATATCTGTACTGGTTGGAGTACTAGTAGAAGGAGCAGATGTTTCTTCCATCTCATATTTCTCTTCAAATTCGTACTCTCCTATGTCAACGCCACGACGCTTGAATTCATCTATCAGCCTCTTTTGAAGTTCTGCCTTATTACCTGTTGTCGGCAGGTCACACTTACTCAATTCCTTTTTGACTTGCTCCACTTTTAGGTCTTCGAACTTCATTGTCGATTTTCTTTCCTTGTATTACAAATTAATTATTTTCTAATTAATTTATTATTTTTATTTTAATTTTGCAATCCCACTTCTGACACCAAATGTTACGTTTAAATTTTATTAAACGTGTGAGTTCTTTTGATTGCTCAAAAATAAAAATAAATAACAACACGATTTTCTTATTTGCAACTGAACTTCCTTTTATTAGTGACTAAACCAATTACAACTTGTCTTTTCTTATTTACTTCTTAACGTTATTATCCACGGCACGATGTCTTTTAATTTCAACGATGTTCACTCTACTAATTTCCAATTAGCACTGACTTGTTCGCTCACAACACAACTGAACTTCACAACTGACTTATTCACGACTGACTTGCCATTGGTTGCATCGCGCTTTTTATACTGTGCACCAATACCACCAGAAGTTTCAAGCATAGTCCAGACGATCATTATCATCTTAAATGTTGTTTACTAAGTGCCCAATTAAGTTCATGTGGTAACTATGTACATACATGTGTATATGCATACGTGTGTACATCATTAACTAAGCAATGCGTGGTGGTTGTTTACCTTTTGCCTTTCGTTTGGATTAGCATGTATGTATGTGTGTGTGTAAATATGCGAATCTTCTTAATAAGCAGACGCTTTTTGTTGTTGCTTTTGCTTGTTTACGTGTTACGCATGCTTATTTAGTTATTTGCTACAGTGTTTGCACTCGAATATGTGTGTACATTTCTTGCTTTAGTTAAATACTTCTAGATAGTTCTTTGCATTAACCCTGTAGGAATCTTTTTACGTAACAATACGTTGACTTTCCAAGAAATGGAACTAATGATTTTAGAAAAGTGCAAATGGAAGATCCTGATTTAAAAGCAATAATAAATTCATTTGAAAATAATGACGAAAATGTTTTAAGGTATACCAGTAGAGGATATATAATGCTAGATGGTGTTTTGTATAGATTTTGTTCGTCAGAAAATTCGGAAAATGGACAACTGGTAATACCAAAATCTATGCGCAGTATGGTTCTTTTTAACTACCATGATAGTCCTACAGCTGGTCACTATGTAATCGACAGAAAAATCAATCGAATAACGCCACACTTTTATTGGCCGAAAATGAGAGCTGAAATAACAGATTATTGTAAATCATGCATCGAATGTAAACGCTATAAGCCCACGAACATGAAACCTGCAGGACTTCTTCAAACTGTGTGCAGTAATCGTAGATTTGAAATTATCGCAGTCGATTTATTTGGTCCATTACCAAGGACACCACAAGGTAACCAGTGGATACTAACTGTTGAGGATTTATGTAGCCGTTGGATAGAACTATTTTCACTAAAAGTCGCCTCAGCCGAAAACTGCGCAGAAATATTATTAAATGCAATTTTTTTAAGAATTGGAATTCCTAGAAGATTACATTCAGATAATGGGTCTCAATTTATTTCAGCAGTAATGCAGAAACTGATATACTGTCTTGGTATAAACCAATCGTTTACTCCTGTCTATCACCCAGAAGCTAATCCAGTAGAACGAAAAAACAGAGATTTAAAACTACAACTCTCTATTTGCGTTGGCAAAAGTCACACTACCTGGGATCTGAATTTGCCATCCATAAGATATACTATGAATACAGCTAAATGTAAAACAACTGGATACACTGCCGCCTATTTAACGTTTGGACGTGAACTTAGATCTGCTTTTGAAATCCAAAATGATTTGAAAGCAATTGTTAACGCTGAAAACTTTGTACCTCAAATCACACCACATCTTATTCGACTTGCAGACACTCTTGAATTGGCAAGAGAAACCGAAGAGCAAATGCAAGATAAAAACAAGCTATACGCAGATTTAAAACGAAAACCTCAAAAAAATTTTAGAGTTGGAGATAAAGTATTAATTTCAACACACATTTTAAGCAAAAAAGACAAAAATTTAACTGCAAAATTTACACCACGAAGAGATGGCCCGTACGTAATCATTAACACAAAGGGATCATCATGTTATACCATAGCAGAAGTCCATAATCCTAGTGTACCTCTATCAACATACCACACCTCAGATTTAACATTGTATGAAGGGAATATTGAACAGCCTATGGTATGCAGTAAAACATAGAGGACGCCCAAAAAACACTAGCAACAACGACACATCAGATAGTATGATAAACAACAATGCAACAACCAGCAACATAACAAATCATAATACAAACAACAATGCAACAACTAACAATTCAACAAATGATACAAGTGTTATAAGCAAACCTAAATATTCTGTAACTACAAAAACTAAAAACAGTACAACAACCCACAAAAGCTATTCAGCAAATCGAAGATCCGAACGTGAGAGAAAGCAACCCAAAAAATTTTCAAATTAGCTGGCTCAACATTGGGACAATTTCTGAGCCAGAGGAGGAGAGTGTAGCGGAACGACATTTATCTTATTTTTATTTTCTATTCCATTTTGTATAATTATTTTTTATAACAATGATTTACCTACTCAATTTTTTTATTTTCTTTAACATAGTGCAAATAGATATTTTTGATCGACTGTAGTTAATCTTTATATGTACCTATGTATTTAAAATAACTTCGACTCATTTATATGTTCATATTGTTCTCAATGTATATTAAAATCTATGTACAACAAATATGTATGTATTTTGATCTTAATGCGTTATTATAATATATTCTCATTATTCTCTTTTACTTGTATTTTGTCTTTGTCATTTCAATGCAAATGTAAATCACTCAAATATCAATCAAGAGGATTAACTGTATTATATTTTTTTATGTTATGTTAAAAACTTAGAAGTGATACAAGAAAATATTTTAAAACTAAAATTCATTTGCTTATGATCGCTCAACGAGTAAAGTCAAAAAGAAAACCAAGCGGACTTTTATTTCATTGCAATAAAACATATAAGTGAGAGGACACTTTAAGACTTTAATAGTCCGAATTGTCCCTCACAAAATAAAACAAAAGAAAGTAATATCCAACTAGGACGTTCATCGTCTGGTTTTGGTCTTACAAATAAATAACTAGAAAATAATTTGAAAAAATCAAAAGGGAAAGGAAGATCAATTCCTCCTTCCTATAAGTTAGTTTTTTTTTTGTAAATAAGTGCCAATGCTAAGAAATCATTAAAGATACATAAATATATATCCTCAGAATATTCAAGGAATTTATTATTATAAGCACAGATTATGTGAATTATTTTTATATTTTGTGGCTTTATTTTATCTTAAAAAATTTATTTTTTAGTCTTTAGATATGCAAAACCTGATTTGTATCCTTGATGTTTTTAAAAATAAGCAGATTTGTTTTAATTTTTCTTGTTTTTAAAGTTGCCACTTTTTTCTTAAAATCCAATTTTTGGTGCCACCTTTTTTTAAAAAATCCCCTTTTTGTGCCACTTTTTGAAATCTTACAACGGTAACGCTGACTACACATTTTATGCAAACACATTCGTTTGTATACTTTGACCTTTTTTGACAATTTTTAGAAATTCCATCACTTTATTTATTTTTTCGCAGCAATCTCCTTTTATAAGTGTAATATCTTATGACAGATTATTTTTTTTATCTCAACTTATACGAAAACTGAACTGTTTGCATCAAAGTTTGAGTTGATTAAAAGAAATAATCAACTGTCTCTGATTTTGTTAATACATTTTCAAACCCAATAAAATTTTTAATGAATATTCCTCTGACTGAATTAGATATGTGAATAAAAATCAACTTCGAGATGCACGGATTGTAAGATTATATGAATACATTAGACCGACTCACTGAAAAAAAGTTTTTATAACCCCTCTCAAATCAAAGATCGGACTTTTTAGGGGTTCTAGCGATGACCGTTCACAAGTTGCACCGTCTGTAAAAAGGCTTATTTTTTAAATTTTTTTTTGCATATTTTCGTAAAGTATATCATTTGAAACATTTTTTCAAGCTACTTCCAATGGTGTAATGAACTTTACCATCAGCAATGCGTTATTTCAAACATACAACAATTGTTTAAGCTATTCCATATCAGGTGCTACTTGTATTAACAAAAATTCTATTATATTTTAAGGATTATTAGATTTGAGTCGTTTTTAATTTACATACATATGTTGCTAGTTCTTGAGCGAACTTTTGCGAAAACTATTAACAGAAATAAGTTAACAATGACTAAAATCAAATAATACTTAAAAAATAACATAATTTAATAGAAATAATCAGTACTTTCGTAAAAAAAAGTTCGCGTATATCTGCTATTTTTACTGTGAAGTAAATCAAAATAAAGTTCCGTTTTCCATAATTTAACTGTTATTCAAACTACAAAAACATTAGCATTGAGTCAAAATAAGGTTGAGTTATCAGAAAACAAAACATGCTGCCATTTTATAGAAGGAGTTATTGTACCGAAACCAAAAACAAAACGAATTTTTTGGCATTCGTTAGCTATAAGTCACATAGAACAAAAAATTATCATCTGAAGTAGCACTGCCACCTTGGTATGTGATTCTGGTTATAGGGGCAAAGCACTTTATGTCAAAGTATAATAAATGGCAGCTTTATAATGTTAATAATGATAAATTTTTAAACTTTATTGCTAACAAATGAAACCAGTGTAAATGTGGTTATATTTTGGTTAAATCGGCATTTGCAGCAAATAAATATGAGTATTGTTGTTTTATATTTGTCATTCCATGTCAAATATATATATTTCGTTATTTCTTATTTACGAATTGTTATTTAGTTTTTTTATTTATAAATTTATAATGGTTTTGTTGTTTCTAAAATATCACTTGTAAATAAAATTTAATTAGTAAAATGAATGAAATTAACTCGAAATCGTGTTTTTACTTAACATTTTTGTTCCCAAAATAGTTGATCCTTTTATGATAAAAATCCCCTTTTTTGTGCCACTTTTATTTCTTAAATCCCCTTTTTGTGCCACTTTTTGAAATTTCTCAACGGTCACACTGCCCACGAATAAGAATGTGCCAAGCAAAATTAATTTATTTATTAAACATATTAATGCAAAGTAAATTTGCATAATATGGTGTTGCACAAATATGGGCGGAGTAACGTAGACCATATGCCCAAGATGGTATTAACAGTATTTTATAAGGTTTTGTGACTGACTGTACACGACCTATGCCTTCACATAGGAAGTAGGCAACGTGGTTGTTAAAGAAATTCCACAAAAAAACCGCAAGATTATACGGTTATCCGTGGCAGATCAGTCAACCAGCGCGAGCGAGACGAAAAACTCTCGAAGGCCAAACAACACACACAAGCCTGACCGCACTTAAGAAATAATTACGATGACGCGAGAGATGTTCTCCGACCCAGAGCTGCTTAACGACTGGAAGCAAAATTATCATTAAAAAAAAACAATGAAGACGTTACAAAAAGGGGTTTAAAACCAAACAAAGCATATTAGTGAAAATGTTTAAGTACAGTAAATGTAAGCAAAATATAAATAAGCCTCGGTAGGCGAGTAGCTAGTGTAGTTAATTAGGAATTTAAATATCACTGGTTCTATGCACGATAGTTTTTTCATGAAATTTTCAAAATGTATGATAAAGCTATATATATAGAATTTCGGGAGAACCGATTATTTATTTTTGCTGATTTACATACCCAATTTTGATCAGACAAGTGCTGTCGTTTCAGTCCAACTCCGAGCTCTCTAACTTGTTTGGAAGCTTCAAAAAAAGCATTTCAGGCAAACCATAGAAAATTTGTACAGACAGACGGATAGACGGACAGACGAACATGTTTTTTTTCATCTCCTGTTCATAAGAATCCAGAATAACTAACTTTATGTGTTAGCAAATGAATATTGTAGAAGTTACAAAAATCTGGACAAACCTATATATACCCTTTACCATTTTTGGTGAAGAATATAAAAATCTGAAAACTTGAAAATTATAGCCAAGGACGTAGCCCCGCCGTCCAAAAAGCTCAGAATTAAAAAAAAATCCAATGCGTTTAACTCATTGTAATTTGGGTTACATGTTGTAATAATATTTAAACAAAATGGGAGTTAAAAACCCACAAAATTTGCATTCCTATTTCATGTATGTACTTCGGATCATTTAGATATACCTTTTATGTATTCATTATTACACGTTCCCAGCGAAACTCAACAGGAGAGATAAACACTCGCCAAAGAAAATCTTGAGTTTGAAAAATTGGTCTTGATCACGCAAATAAGAATAAAAAATTCAAATTTTCGCTAATGAGCTGAAATTTGATAGGCAATTATTTCTAATCTAGAAACTAACTAGAAAAATCTTAAAGCCAGGAAAATATAGCCATAAGGGCAGGGCTACTCCCATTAAGTTTATAACTAAAACATGAAATTGAAATCGTTGGCTTAAGCAGTTTTATTGAAATTTGGCATACAAGTTTTAATAATGAAAGGCTATAAATTTTCGTTTAAAAAAGGGGCGTTAACATGACAATAAAATCTAAGTCTCTTCGTTCATGGACTTCGGATCAGCAGATTTATACTACTTATGTAGATATTATTGTCCGTTTCCATCTAAACTTGACACGTATGATTGGCACTGAATAAAAAATTTTTTGTTTTAAGAAAGTGGGCAGGAATACGCCATAAAAATAAAATAATTAAATTTGCGCTAGAGACCTGAAATTTGATACGCCAGTAGGTCAAGATGAGAAACCAACTAGAAAAATCTAAAAAGCCGAATATTTAAACCAGGAGTGGCAGGGGCCACGCTCATATTGTACTGAAGTTTTCAACTGAAACTTTAACTTAAAACTATCATCTTAAAAAGAAGAGGATGTTAATTGAGCGCCGCTCATAACAAAATCTTGACTTGCCGTAGAGTGGGGTAACAGCCATAATATTTAAAGGTAGAATTTGAACAAGATAGTTTAAATTCGATATCCCTTTAAGTTAAGGGGTGAGTTGCGTACAGAAAAAATCCAAAAGCACTGGTTGTTACATTAGGGATGTGGGGCTATGTTTGTAAAAACTTAGATCAATGTTGTACGGCAGAGAACTGAAAATTAAAAAAATAAATTGACTTAGGTAAGTTACCAACTAGAAAATATTTAAAACACAAGCTACTCTATTGAAACTTTACATGCACATTTCACTTATGCTGGCCTTTAATTTTGCATTTTCAAAAGTACTTCGTCTAAGCAGACTTTAGGAAATAGGAGGGGGGCTCACTTCCACTAAAATCTACACTATTTTTACATATTACTACTCCGATGATTCTTAAAAAATTAAGTACATCAGTCAGTCCTTGTAATGACACAATGGTGCACATATCACACTCTAACCCATTATTGTATGTAGGTCTGCCCTTTTAAACTGACGCAGTCCTTATGAGTAGAAATATAACATACTATGAAATTTAAAGTTTAATAAGCTTTATTAAGAAAACCTTTCAAAAAGTAGTCAGATCCTCACAAAAACATAATTGTGAAAAAAGGCCAAGTTCCTTTCCACAATTTCAGCCATTAAAAGTAGTGGGATACAAATTTTGATATTACAGTGATAGGTATTGTGCCAAACAAAAACTTGGTCAAAATCTCACTACTTTTAATGGCCGAAATTTTGGAAAGGATCTTGGCCTTTTTTCACATTTATGTTCTTGTGAAGATATAGACTACAACAATTAACATTAAAATATTAAAAAGTTTAAATTAAAGGGTGGTCCATCAGTTAATGCAATTTTGACTAGGTAATTTTGACAACTTGCTATAAAAATGTGCCAAAACTCAGAAAGCGCCAATAAACTCAAAAAAAAGCCAAAAATAAAAAACGCTTAAAAGCGAAAAAACCAAAAAACGAAAAAAATGCCAAAACAATAGTTTATATTGGCTAAAGTTCGTATTGAATTACATATCTCGTGTCCGTGTGAAACCCTTCGTGCGCAGGTCAAAGTCGCACTTCACTGAATTTATTGATCTATATTATAGCTTGTTTAAAATGTTGCCGATTTTTGGTTTTTTTCTTGCAAATTTCGCAACAAAAGTGGCTTTCTGCATGGTTTTTAGTGTCCTAACAATTTTGAAGGTTTTAAAACATTATTAGACTTTGTTATTATCCTGCTGTTGTAACTTTATGCCAATTTGCGTCATTTCGCGATTTTTTTTATTTAATTGCACTAATTTTTATTAATTTATTAAAAATAATCAAGGTAAATGTAATTAAAAATCATTAGCACTTTTTCTTTCGAGTTCTCGTGGTTCATAGCGAACAGTCGATTAGCGGAATTTTTTCTTACATACAAACAAACAAAAAATTATTCGTAGTACATATTATTCGTAATAGGTACAAACTGACTTTAATAAATAAGCTTTATTGCTTTGATAATATTTTTTACATAGTGGAAATAACAAATACAAAAAAACGCAAACAAAAAAAATATAAACAGTGACATTGAGGAATACTCTATACGAGTACCTCAAAAACAGACAAACAATCATAAATTACAAAAACAAAAAAAAAACCGTGAGCAAAAAAACACAAAAAGTGCCCTTGAGGAATACTCTATATGAGTGCCTCAAATACAAAAAATTATGAAGTGAGTTCTAACGGCAGAAACGCCTATTTTACTGTGAGTTCTGAAGCTCTTAATGAAAAAAATAAATAATAAATAATAAATCTAATGAAAGTGTTTTTTTAACGGCAAAACCAATTTTTCGTCAGCGATCAACTTCGCTCTGTCCAATGCCAAATAGTAGTGATTCATTAACATTACAATTGCCTAGTACTTCTTCATATAAGTCAGTAATATCATCCCCTTCAGGCTCGCATTCGTCACTTAACAAAGTTATCACTACAGATAACAGTATTTCAAAGCCCAAGGTGCAAGTCGCTATGGACAGATATATAACCGTGGTAAAGCGTGGGCGAAGTCCGAATTCTTCAAAAATTTCATCCGCTCCAAAGATGTCTAGAGATAACAGCGCATCCTCAATTAATCGCCAAAACCGTTATAAAATTTTGCAAGATGAGAACGACAAACCCGATGTATTCTCGAATAAAACATCCAAGCCGCCACCAATCTACTTGAGAGAGAAAAATTCAAATGCCCTTATTAAAAAATTAATTTCGGTCATTGGTGAAAATAAATTCCACATTGTCCCAATAAAACGTGGCAACATCGATGAATCGAAAATTCAAATTTATGACGAAAAGGATTTCCGCAAAATGGTTTCTGAATTTGAAACAAATAAAACAAGCTTCTACACATACCAGCTTAAGAGCGCTAAAGGCCTGCAGATCGTATTGAAGAGCATAGATTCTTATGTTGTCCCTGAAGAAATAAAAGATGCACTTGTCCTCCAGGGATTTAAGGTAAAGAATGTATCAAACATATTTAACAAAGAAAAAGTACCTCAACCCCTATTTCGTGTTGAACTGGAGCCAAATGATATACAGTTGAAAAAAAACGAGACTCATCCTATTTATAGCCTTAAATACCTTTTATACAGAAAAATCACAGTTGAAGAGCCACATAAGCGTGCAGGTCCCGTGCAGTGTCATAATTGCCAAGAATATGGCCATACAAAAGCTTACTGCAATTTACCTACAGTGTGTGTTATCTGCGGTGAATTGCACGGCACTGCAAGTTGTACCAAACCAAAAGATCAAGCGGAAAAAAATGCAGTAATTGTGGTGGTAATCACACCGCTAACTACAGAGGATGTCCTGTGTACTCTTTCGTCAAGCAGGCTATGGTGCAAAAACTTAATTAGCTTCAGCTCAACCATTAAACGCGTACTCCGCCACTTTTGCTCCAGTGAGCCAACCAGTTACTTCACGTGTATCGTATGCCGATGCTGCTAAGGCTAGTTCTATTCCCACACAAAATGTTTCACCGCCAAATAATTCAACGAATGCAAATTCAAGCTTTAACTTTAGTCGCCTTGAAGCTACTATTGAGAATCTGGTGCTAACTATAAACAACTTTACAACAAATATGACTACCATGATGCAAGAAATGCTGAGAATGCAGAATACTCTGCTTCAAGCATTAATTAACAAGCCATGAACACGTTAAAAATATGTTTCTTGAACGCAAACGGCATTTGCCAACATAAAAATGAACTTGAGCACTTCCTTACGGAAACAAATATTGATATAATGTTGGTCTCTGAGACTCATTTGACTTCTAGAAGCCTCTTTAAAATGAATGGGTACACTTTATATGATACAAAGGACCCTAGAGGGAGAGCATGCGGTGGATCAGCAATTCTAATAAAGTCAAGACTCAAGCACTATATGCTTGACAACATTTGTGAAGAACATCTACAAGCAACAAATATCTGCATTGAAAATTTTTGTAGAAATTTCGTGATATCTTCAATTTACTTCCCTCCCAGATTTTCAATCACTGAGGACCAATACGAGAAGTTCTACAAATCTCTTGGACCTTGTTTCGTTGCAGCTGGCGACTACAATGCTAAGCATACGTTCCGAGGTTCGCGTCTTATTACGCCTAGAGGTAGGGCGTTGTTCAACACAATTTCAAAAATGGGTTTGGATGTTATTTCAAGTGGGGAGCCTACTTACTGACCTACTGACGTACGAAAAATTCCGGATGTTATAGATTTCGGCGTCATAAAAAGTATTTCTAGGGAATAAATTCACGTTGAAGCTTCCCTAGATCTGTCGTCTGATCACTCTCCCACGATCGTTACAATCTGTAGTCCACTGAGAAACGCTTTACCTCACCCATATGTCAAGATGATAAATCGTGTTAATTGGCTGGGATTCAAAAAATATCTTCGTAGTCATTGCACGGAAAATATTACGCTAAGAACACCCAATGATATTGAATCGAACATTGCAAATCTTAACGAGAATATTAAACAAGCTTCTGAACATGCTTCTGAAGAGCTAGAAGGGAATGGCAACAGCACAGATCACCTCAACACAAAATCAGATTTAAAGAGTGCACTAAACGACTCCAAGAGTTGCTTGCATCTGAAAAAACTGCATCTTTCAAAAATTATCTGGAAGGCCTTGATGTCACACCAGCATCTAATTACTCTTTGTGGCGCGCTGCTAAAAAGCTTAAAACACCCGTTGAGTTTAAGCCACCTCTGCGCACATCTACCGGAGGTTGGGCAAGAAGCGATACTGAAAAAGGTAACATATTTGCTGAGCATTTAAAATCCGTATTTACACCAAATACATGTACCGGTGTTGCTGATTTGCCGAGTGTAGTTGCTCTACCCCCTCGACCCTTAAAATTTACGATGTGTGATGTACAAAAACTAATTGCCGAACTCAACCCGAAAAAAGCTCCCGGTATGGATGGAATTAGTAACCAGATGCTGATTAAGTTACCTCGTACTGCAATTAGAATCCTCTTATTCAGTTTTAATGCCATTTTACGACTGGAATATTATCCAGACTTCTGGAAGCTTGCCAAGGTTAAAATGATTCCAAAGACAGCTAAAGATCTTTCCAAGGCTGAGTCATATAGGCCAATAAGTTTACTGTCAACAATGTCAAAGCTTTTTGAAAAACTACTCATGACAAAATTTTCTTCAATTTTAACTGATAATGGGTGCATACCGGACCATCAATTTGGTTTTAGAAGCCAGCATAGCAGCATTGAGCAAACGCATAGATTGGTTCAATTTATCAGAAAAACATTTGAGGAAAAGAAGTATTGTTCTGCCGTGTTTATTGATGTTTCTCAGGCATTTGATAAAGTGTGGCATGAAGGCCTGATTTTGAAATTGAAGACATACTTACCAATAAACATTCTAAATCTTTTGGAAAGTTACATTGTTGCACGAAAATTTACAGTTGTGGAAGGACACTTTATGAGTATGCCTGAAACTATCTCATCCGGTGTGCCACAGGGGAGTATACTGGGGCCATTTTTATATTTGATTTATACTTGTGATATGCCTGTGAGCAGTAGTATCCACACTTCTACATTTGCCGACGATACCGCCTGCCTTAGTATGCACGAAAACCCTGATGAGGCATCCCGAAAACTCCAGGAACGCATTAGCCAGATGGAACTATGGTTAAACTTATGGAGAATTAAGGTAAATGAACAAAAGTGTGTCCATATAACATTTACCTTACGAAGATATACTTGTTCCCCCATTCGGATTAATAATCAAATTGTTCCTCAACATTCACATGTGAAATATCTTGGTATACACCTCGATCGACGGCTTACATGGAAACATCACATTGACTATAAGTTAACTCAAATGAAACTAAAATTAACTCAGGTACATTGGCTGATTGGCAGAAATTCAACACTCAGCATAGACTGCAAACTTTTAATATACAAGTCGCTTTTAAAGCCAATATGGTGTTACGGTATCCAGTTATGGGGCACTGCTTCTGCTTCCAATGTAGAGAGAATTCAACGAAGACAAAACAAAATTTTAAGGTTAATAACATCTGCTCCATGGTACATTAAGAATTCAAATATACATCGTGATTTAAATATGCCACTAGTGACTGAAGAAATTGCAAAATACGCAGGCAAATATCTAACAAAACTCGAGTCACATCCTAATCCGCTTGCTCGTAACATTTTGAACTTTACTGGACACATCCGCTTAAAAAAGAGAGATACAAGGGATCTAATACTAAACACTCCGAATGAAGTTGCTTGAAAAATTTTAATTTTTTTTGTGCTTATCACTACATATGTATTATTTACAACTATCACTTAGTTATGTCTGGCATTGGTCGGGCCTATTAATTATATGTTAGATTTAAGATTTGAATACTTATTGTTAGTTCATATATGAAGTTACAATAAATAAAAAAACATGCATAAAAAAAATTAGCACTTTTATAAGCGTATGCATTCATGATGCCATTTTACGATATTCAACAAACACAGGAAAAAATTTTGTATGTGTCGTAGCAAACTTTTCCATGGAAATTATCTACAACATTTTACAATTATTGTACAGCTTGTGAATTGAGCAATTGTTATTGATAAATAAGCTTTATTTGGTTTGCTAATACTTTTAGATAGTAGAAATAACAAAAACAAACACAAAAACCAAAATCAAAGTGCCCTTGAGGAATACTCTATATGAGCACGTCAAAAACGAATAACTGTGAAGTGAGTTCTAATGGCAGAAATGCCTATTTTACAGTGAATTCTGAAGCTCTTAATGAAAATAATAAAAATAAAAGATCTGATGACAGACTTACTGCGAGTTTTAAAGCTGTTTATGAAAACAAAATAAATAAGAAACCTGATAATACACTTTTTTTAACGGCAAAGCCATGTCAGCGATCTACTTCGCTTTGTCCAATGCCAACAAGTGATTCGTTAACAATACCGTTGCCTAGTACTTCTACATTTAACTCAGCGATATCATCCGCGTCGGGCTCGTGGTCATCACTTAACCAAGTTTTCACTTGAAACCCAAGGTCCAAGCCGGAATGTACAGAGGTAAAGCGCGGGCGTCTTCGAAAATTTCATCTGCTCCAAAAATATCTAGGAATAAAAGCGCATCCTCTACTAACTGTCAAAACCGTTTTCAAGTATTGCGATATGACAACAACGGGTTCCGATGTACCCACGAACAAAACATCCAAGCCGCCAACAATCTATTTGAGAGAAAAAAAATTCAAACGCTCTTATTAAAAAATTAATCTCGCTCATTGGTGAGAATAGATTTCACATCGTTCCAATAAAACATGGTAACATTGATGAAACCAAATTTAAATTTATGAAGAAAAAGATTTTCGCAAAATGATTACTGAATTTGAAAAAAGTAAACAAAGTTTCTACACATATCAGATTAAGAGTGCTAAAGGCTTGCAGATCGTTCAATACGAACTTTAGCTTATATAAAATATAGTTTTGGAATTTTTTTCGTTTTTGACGTTTTTTTTAATTTTGGCTACTTTTTTTCTTTTGGAGTTTTTTATAATTTTGGCGATTTTTTTTGGTTTTGGTAATTTTTTTTGTTTCTTGAATTTTTTCCATTTTTAGCACTTTTTTTAGTTTTGACATTTTTCCTCGTTTTTGCGATTTTTTTCGGTTTTTGGCGTTTCTTCATTTTGGCGACTTTTTTCATTTAGGCGCTTTTTTTAGTTTAGACTCTTTTTTCTCATATTGACGATTTTTTTCGGTTTTTGGCGTTTTTTTTTAACTTTGGCGTTTTTCTTTTTTTTGGCGAATTTTTTCATATTAACTATTTTTTTTTGTTACTGGAGCCTTTTTCGCGTTTGGCGACTTTTTTCGGTTTTTGGCGCTTTTTTTCATTTAAGCAATTTTTTCATTTGGACGATTTTTTCGAATTTTGCGACTTATCAAAATGGTGTTAGAATTTTTTTTTAATTTTGGCAATTTTTTTCGTTTTGCCAATTTTTTTTTTTAGTACATGTATTTATTTATTGTATCTTCAAATATGAACTAACAATAAGTATTGAAATCTTAAATCTAAAATATAATTATTATTAGGACCGACCACTTTCGGACATAAAATTGTTAATAGTTAATAGTTATAAATATTTTCAAGAAATCCCATCTGGAGTGTTGAGTAATAGAGCCCTTGTGTCCCTCCTTTTTAAGCGAATGTGTCCAGTAAAGTTCAAAATATTACGGACAAGCGGATTAGGATGTGACTCGAGTTTTGTTAAATATTTACCTGCGTATTTTGCAATTTCTTCAATCACTAGTGGCATATTTAAATCACGATGTATATTCGAATTGATGTACCATGGACCCGATGTTATTAACGGTAAAATTTTTTTTGCCTTCGTTGGATTCTCTCTACATTGGAAACGGAAGCTGTGCCCCATAACTGGATACCGTAACACCATATTGGCTTCAAAAGCGACTTGTATAATAGAAGTTTACAGTCCAGGCTAAGTGTTGAATTTCTGCCAATCAACCAGTGTATTTGAGATAACTTAAGTTTCATCTGAGTTAGCTTAAAGTCAATATGATGTTTCCATGTAAGCCTTCGATCAAAGTGTATACCAAGGTATTTCACTGGGGAATGGTGAGGAATATTTTGATTATTGATTCGAATTGGGGAACAAGTATCTCTTCTTAGAGTAAACGTTATATGGACACACTTTTGTTCATTTACCTTGATTCTCCATTAGTTCAACCACATTTCCAATTGTGTAATATGTTCTTGTAGATATCGGGAAGCCTCGTGAGGGTTTTCATGCATACTAAGGCAGGCTGTATCATCGGCAAACGTAGATGTATGGATATTGCTGCTCAAAGGCATATCACAAGTATAGATCAAAAACAAAACTGGCCCCAGTATGCTCCCCTGGGGAACACCGGATGATATAGATTCGGGCACACTCATGAATTCACCTTCCACAACCGTGAACTTCTGGGTAGTAATGTAACTTTCTAATAAATTCACTAAATTTATTGGTAGATTAAATTTTAATTTTAAAACTAGGCCATTATGCCATACTTTATCAAATGCCTGCGAAACATCAATAAACAGGGCAGAACAATACTTCTTTTCCTCAAATGTTTTTCTTATAAATTGAACCAATCTATGAGTTTGTTCAATGGTGCTATACTGACTTCTAAAACCAAATTGATGGTCTGGGATGCACCCACTATCAGTTAAAATTGGGGACAATTTTGTCATGAGCAGCTTTTCGAAGAGTTTTGACATAGTTAACAGCAAACTTATTGGCCTATATGATTCTGCTTTAGTAAGATCATTGCCCGGCCTTGGTATCATTTTGATTTTTGCAAGCTTCCAGAGTTGTGGATAATACTCCAGTCGTAATATGGCATTAGAAATAAACAGCAAGATTCTTATTGCAATATGCGGCAAATTCATCAGCATCTTGTTACTTTCTTTGGCTTGAGTTCAGCAATTACTTTATGTGCATCAAACATCTTAAACTTTAAGGCTCGAGGGGGTAGAGCAACTGCAATCGGCAAATCAGCAACACCAGTACATGTATTTGGGGTAAATACGGATTTTAAATGCTCAGCAAATATTTTACATTTTTCCGTATCGCTTCTTGCCCAACCTCCGGTAGATGTGCGCAGAGGTGGCTTAAACTCAACGGGTGTTTTAAACTTTCTAGCAGCGCGCCACAAAGAGTAATTAGATATTGGTATGACATCAAGACCTTCCAAATAATTTTTAAGAGATGCAGTTTTTTCAGATGCAAGCTACTCTTGAAGTCGTTTAGAACATTCTTTAAGTCTGAGTTTATGTTGGGGTGATCTGTGCTGTTGCCATTCCCTTCTAGCTCTTCTTTTTTCACACACGAGATGTTCAATATCCGTGGAATAAATTTTATTAAACCCAGACTGCGGATGGGAGGTAGTGGCATGTTCAGCAGCCTGTTTAATAATTTCGTTAAGTTTGGCAATGTTAGTTTCAATGTCAATGGGTGTTCTTAGCGCAATATTTTCCGTGCAATGAGTACTAAGATATTTTTTGAATCCCCGCCAATAAACACGATTGATCATCTTCATATATGGGTAAGGTAAGTCACTTTTTAGTGGATTACAAATTGTAACGATAATGGGGGAGTGATCGGAGGAGAGATCTAGAGAAGTTTCAACATTAATTAAATCCCTAGAAATATTTTTCATGACGCCAAAATCAATAACATCCGGAATTTTTCTTACGTCATTAGGCCAGTAAGTGGGATCCCCACTCGAAATAACATCTAAGCCCATTTTCGAAATTGTATTAAACAAAGCTCGACCTCTAGGTGTTACAAGGCGCGACCCCCAGTACGTATGCTTTGCATTGTAGTCTCCAGCTGCCACGAAACAAGATACAAGCGATTTGTAGAATTTCTCATACTGATCTTCGGTAATTGAAAATCTGGGAGGTGAGTAAATTTATGATATCACGAAATTAGAACAAAAATTTTCTACAAAAATATTCGTAGCTTGCATATATTCTTCACTAACGTTGTCAAGCATATAGTGCTTGAGTCTTGACTCTAGGGTCCTTTGTATCATACATAGTGTAGCCATTTATTTTGAAAAAGCTTCTCGAAGTCAAATGTGTCTCAGAGACCAACATTATATCTATATTTTTTTCCGTAAGGAAGTGCTCAAGTTCATTTTTATGTTGGCGAATGCCGTTTGCGTTCCAGAAACATATTTTTAACGTGTTCATGGCTTGTTAATTAATGCTTGAAGCAGAGTATTCTGCATTCTCAACATTTCTTGCATCATGCTAGTCATATTTGTTGTAAAGTTGTTTATAGTTAGCACCAAATTGTCAATAGTAGCTTCAAGGCGACTAAAGTTGAAGCTTGAGTTTGCATTCGTTGAATTATTTGGAGGTGGAACATTTTGTGGGGGAATAGAACTAGTCCTAGCTGCATCGGCATATGATACACGTAAAGTGGCACGTTGGCACATTTGAGTAAAAGTGGCGGAGTAAGCGTGTGCTGTTTGTGCTTGATCTTTAGGTTTAGTACAACCAGCAGTGCAGTGCCGTACAGTGCCATAATTGTCAAGAATAAGGTCACACAAAAACTTACTGCAATTTACCTTCAGTTTGTGTTATTTGTGGTGAACGCTTGTGTGGTTCTTCACTTGTTATTTTTCGGTATAAGAGATATTTTATATTATAAATTGGATGAGTCTCGTTTTTTAGGGTTACGTACACCAAAGGTGAATAGATTCAGTGAAGTGTGATTTTGACCCGCTCACGAAGAGTTCCGTACGGACATGAGATATGTAATTTAATAAGAACTTTAGCCAATTTAGCAATTTTCATAAAGTCAAGACTCAAGCATTATATTCTTGACAACATTTGTGAAGAACATTTACAAGCAACGAATATTTGTGTCGAAAATGTTTGCACAAATTTTGTCTTATCATCAATTTACTCCCCTCCTAGATTCGCTATTACTGAGGATCAATACGAGTATTTCATCAAATCTCTCCTTGTTTCGTAGCAGCTGGCAACTATAATGCAAAACATACTTTCTGGGGCTCGCGTCTTATCACAACTAGAGGCCGAGCGTTGTTTAATACAATTTAAAAAATGGGCTTGGACGTCATTTTGAGTTGGAAGCTCACTTACATACACAAAATTCCGGATGTTATAAATTTTGGCGTCATGACAAATATTTCTAGGGAATTAATTCAGTTGAAGCTTCCCTAGATCTATCGTCCGATCACTCTCCCACGATCGTTACAATCTGTAGCCCACTGAGAAGTGCTCTACCTGACCCATATGTGAAAATGGTCAGTCGTGTTAATTGACTGCGATTCAAAAAATATCTTAGTAGTCTTGTACTGAAAACATTAATCTAAGAACTCATGATGATGTTGAATCTAATATTGCCAATCTTAACGGAAATATTAAGCAGGCTGCTGAACATGCCACTTCCTCCCATCCGCAGAGTGGGTTTAATATAATATATTCTACAGATATTGAACATCTCGTATGTGAAAAAAGAAGAGCTGCAAGAGAATGACAACAGCACAGATAACCCCAAAAGGCTCAGAGCTACTTGCATATTGTTACGTAAAAAGATTCCTACAGGGTTAATGCAAAGAACTATCTAGAAGTATTTAACTAAAGCAACAAATGTACACACATATTCGAGTGCAAACACTGTAGCGAATAACTAAATAAGCATGCGTAACACGTAAACAAGCAAAAGCAACAACAAAAAGCGTCTGCTTATTAAGAAGATTCGCATATTTACACACATACATACATGGCAATTCAAATGAAAGGCAAAGGTAAACAACCACCACGCATTGCTTAGTTAATGATGTACACACGTTTGCATATACACATGTATGTACATTAGGGCGTCTCGAAAAAAAAAAGTTCGCCGTACACCACAGAATATAAAGTATTGTTGCAAGGCAGTTTTGAAAAAAAAATTTTTAATTTTTTTTGCCGAAAGTAGGGGTCGCCAAACCACATTTTTCGTTATATCTTCGACATTTATAGTCCTATCTCAAAGTGTGATATATCGATGTTTTCGTCTTGAGGAGGCCAATATTTTGATTTAATAGTCATTAACCTCAAATATCTCATTCTAGTATTTACCTACCAGATCTCAGTTTCTACCACCCTAATGTACCACCCTATTGTCAGAAAATTAAAGCCCGCAAAAAATCATTAAACTTTTGTTAAAGAAGTTTTTCGATAGTTCCAACAGAAGTGTTAAAAAATGCAATTTATGTTTTTTGCCGAATGTAGGGGTTACCTTTTTGAGTATTTTTGTCAGATTTTCTGTATTTACTGTCGGATCTCACAGTGCGATATATCGATGTTTTTGTCTCGAGGAGGCCAATGGTCATCTTTAATATTCATTGACCTCAATATAACCGTTCTAATAGTTAAGGCTGTTCTTATGAAATATTTCCATAATTCCGGTAGATCTATAAGAAAAAAATTCATGTTTTTTGTCGAGCCTAGGAAATGTGATTTTAAATTGATTTGAAATTGATTTTAAATTTTTCGTACAAAATTTTATACCCGGCAATCCATCTTTCGGTTAGACGTTAACGGGAGATTAAGTAAATTCGAGTTAGTTTAAATCCTCTAATAATGGAAGTAGTACCGTTATTACTCTCATAGTTTATTTATTTTTGTATTATCCATGAAATATCTGTTGGAATTATCAATATTTAATCGTGTCGTGTCAAGAATTAATTTAAATAAACTAAAAAATGTCTTTTACTATCAGTGAATTAAACAACACTAAATTACCAACTAAGGGTGATGTTATTAATTTCTTTTTACATCTTCGGCATAACGCTGGTAGAATTCGAAAGCTGGGTGCTTTTAAACAAGAAGTTTTGAGAGGTATCATCATTTTGTGGCAGCGCGCAGGCATTCCAGTAATGTCGGTAAGTGGTGTTCGTAAAAGTTTGGATAAGCTTCTGAATGATTACTACAAAATGGTAAAATATAAATTCGAATACAATGTAAATGAGTGGAATAGATTGTTCTTAATTTCGCGTTGTAAGTGCGGTATTGAAAGAAATATTGCATGCAATTGCACAGCCTCTGATAAAATTCCAGACCACGCAAAAGAGTTTTTCATCGATCAGTGCGGTCCACGATTGTTGACTATAGATTATGTTGCTGATATGATGTCGACGAGTAGCAACGGTGAAGAAATGTCGAAGACTGTTGAATCATCTTATGGGTTGCGTGACGAATTTGTCAGCGTTGGGTATAATGTAGACAGTGAAGAAGAGCAGGAGTTTGAGGAAAATGTTAACGATGTATCACAGACTTTAAAAAAATTTGTAGTGGCTGACATTTCATTGCATAATTTTAGTTCAGCTTTGGATCGCAGCGACACATCAGTTCGATACGGTGCCTTACTTGCGACCATGTTAATTAAAGATTTAAAGTTGTCGATTACCGCAAAAGGAAATGAAGAGTTATCACAAGAAACTGCCGAAAGCATATGCCAGTTTTTTGATGGACTTGTCATCGACAAAAACAAAATATTTAGGGAACGTGTAAAATTCCGTAAGCAAGCAACAGTCGCAGCAAAATGTAACGATTTAATAACGTGCATTTCTTTCGATGGTAAAAAAGAGCCTACTTTGAAAAGAATAACGGAGGCAAATGTGACTCGGAATGTTGTTGTCAATGAAGAGCATATCACTATATTGAAAGAGCCACACTCCAAATTCATTGGCTATGCTACGCCCACTGACAGCACCGCTATGGAAATACAAAAAAGTATAGTAGATTTCTTAAGGAATGGAAACTTCAGTACGGATAACTTAGTAGCTATTAGCTGCGATGGAACTCCTACCAACACTGGTTACAAAAATGGAATCATTCCAAGAATGGAACGCCAGTTACAGAGGCCGTTGCAATGGTTCGTGTGCCTATTCCACTTCAATGAACTACCATTCAGTGCTTTATTGAGATCATTGCTTGGCAAACAGAAAGGACCTGGACTCTGGCCAGGAAGTATTGGAGAAGGAATTCAGAATTGTACGCAGTATTCTGTAAGTTTCGCATACTTTTCTTCAATGAAATTTTAATCATGCCATTAACAATTCGGATCTCTATTGTTTACTCCATTCTGTTAGGTCAATAAAAATTTCGAGCGAATTGAAATGGGAGAAATGCCAGCAAACATAGAAGGATGGAGTATTCGAGGCGATCAGTCGTACTTGTATCGTATGGTTCGAACTGTCCATACCGGAGAATGCGATGACAGATTAGCCAGCGAGAAACCCGGAGCTATTAGCACAGCGCGCTGGTTGACAACTGCCTCTAGAATTCTCCGGTTTTATGTAACGTGCGCTAAACCCCCAGTTATATTGAAAAAACTGGCTGAGTTTGTTATGAAAGTTTACGCGCCATTTTGGTTTCTTGTGAAAAGCCAACCACTTGCAATTCACGGAAGTCGCCACGTTTTTAAATATATATCTTGGATTCGTCAACTGCCACAAGATGTTCAACAGATACTTCGTCCGTCGATAGAAAATAACGCGTACTTTTTCCACCCCGAGAATGTATTGTTATCGATGATAACGGACCAAGATCCGCTAGTACGTTCAGACGGCTATAACAAGATTTTGTCTGCGCGAAATGAAGCAGCAGTAGGCATTCGTCAAATGTACGGTGCACAAGTTAAAAATTTCATAGACTTCGAAAGTGACTCATATTACCATATGATCAATTGGACCAAATTTGAATTGACTGAGCCGCCGTGCTTGCAGTTCTATATGCAAGACCAGCTGGAAGCATTACAGTTTTCAAAAGAAATAATCGAGATACCAGGTAGCACAAGAAAAACAACTTTGTTTGATAGTTTTGTTGACTAACCTTAATTAATTTCACAGAATATCCGTGCCATTCTCAAAACACCGAGCGTTTTGTTCATGTAGTACATGAGTCTGCCATGGCTGTTACCGATGAGCAACGCCTAGGCCACATTTTTTCCAAGCTCGAAAGCCGTGAAAAATATAGCCAACTTGGGTCATTTCAAAATATGATTAAATAAAATTGTTTTAATATACACAGATCTTTGAATTTTTATTGTATTGGTACAGATATTATGGTAAGTTCGAAAAGAGTGTATCACAATTTAAAAAAGAAGATACTAGGCAAAAACATCGATATATAATACTATAAAATCCGACTGTGAATACCGAATATATGATAACTGTTTAAAAAGTCAACCCCTACATTCGGCAAAAAACATAAATTATATTTTTTTAACACTTCTGTTGGAACTATCGAAAAACTTCTTTAACAAAAGTTTAATGATTTTTTGCGGGCTTTAATTTTCTGCTATTAGGGTGGTACATTAGGGTGGTAGAAAATGAGATCTGGTGGGTAAATACTAGAACGGGATACAAACTACCATTGACTATTAAAGCAAAACATTGGTCTCTTTGAGACAAAAACATCGATATATCACACTTTGAGATCCGACTGTAAATGCCGAAGATATAACGAAAAATGTATTTTGGCGACCCCTACTTTCGGCAAAAAAAATTAAAAAAAATTTTTTTGAAAATGTCTTACAACATTACTTCGTATTCGGTGGTGTACGGCGAACTTTTTTTTTCTTGCCTATATGGCGAGACGCTCTAATGTACATAGTTACCACATGAACTTAATTGGGCACTAAGTAAACAACATTTAAGATGATAATGATCGTCTGGACTATGCTTGAAACTTCTAGTGGTATTGGTGCACAGTATAAAAAGCGCGAAGCAACCAATGGCAAGTCAGTCGTGAATAAGTCAGTTGTGAAGTTCAGTTGTGTTGTGAACGAACAAGTGAGTCAGTGCTAATTGGAATTTAGTAGAGTGAATAACGTTAAGAAGTAAATAAGAAAAGACAAGTTGTAATTGGTTTAGTCACTAATAAAAGGAAGATCAGTTGCAAATAAGAAAATCGTGTTGTTATTTATTTTTATTTTTGAGCAATCAAAAGAACGCACACGTTTAATAAAATTTAAACGTAACATTTGGTGTCAGAAGTGGGATTGCAAAATTAAAATAAAAATAATAAATTAATTAGAAAATAATTAATTTGTAATACAAGGAAAGAATATCGACAATGAAGTTCGAAGACCTAAAAGTGGAGCAACTCAAAAAGGAATTGAGTAAGTGTGACCTGCCGACAACAGGTAATAAGGCAGAACTTCAAAAGAGGCTAATTGATGAATTCAAGCGTCGTGGCGTTGACATAGGAGTGTACGAATTTGAAGAGAAATATGAGATGGAAGAAGCATCTGCTCCTTCTACTAATACTCCAACCAGTACAGATATCAGCGCAATGTTGGCTGCCATGATGAGCGAAATAAAGGCGAACAGTGAGAAAATGGATGACAGATTTCAGGAGTTTTCTAGAGCTAACGCTGAAATGAAGGCTGAAATGAAAGCCACAAATAAGAAACTTCAAGAATTGTCTGAGGGCTTATATAGAAAAGTAGACGGCACTAAAGTACAAGTCAGTAAATCAGACCAAAAGATTTCTGACTTGGAGCAGATCAACGATGAAATTTCTAGCAATGAACGAAATGTTGACGAAATCAACAGTGGTCAGTGTCAACAAGTTGGAAATGAGCGAAGTTTGTCAGAAGTCTCCAGAGAAGTGAATGAATCTCGTGACTTAGAAGATAGTCAAGCGGTCAGTGAAACATTGGAACAAGCTATGGGTGAAATTGTCTCGCTTTCTCAGGGTAAAGAATCTGCTACAGTAAACAAAGCGCGCAGCATAAAAGCAGCAAGGAAGAAGAAGACAACCTTTGTAAAGAACCTCAATCGTGTGGTAAGGCAAAGTCTAGTCGAGGAACAAAGTAGAGTCAGTGCAATAGGCCATAAGTGTGGAAGGAGTAGTCATCTCCAGTGTATGGTAAGGCAAGCTCTAGCCAAGGTACAAGGTAGATTCAGAGCCAAAGGCCATAAGTGTGGAAGGAGTGGTCATCTCCAGTGTATGGTAAGGCAAGCTCTAGCCAAGGGACACGGTAGAGTCAGAGCCAAAGGCCATAAATGTGGAAGGAGTAGTCATCTCCAAGGTATGGTCAAGCACGCTCTAGTCAAGAGGCAAAGTAGACGCAGAGCCAGATGCCACAAATGTGGCAAAAGTTGTCATCTACAGCGTACGGCATGGCAAGCTGTAGTAGAAATACCAAGCAGATTCAGTATGGTGGGCTGCAAGTGTGGAAAGACTTGTCATCTTCAGCGCAAGGCAAGGCAAGCTGTAGTGGAACCAGGAAGCAGAGTCAGTACCAGGGGCCACAAATGTCAACGAAGTAGCCACCTTCAGCGTATGGTAACACAAGTCCAAGTTGAAAGACGAAGCAGAGCCAGAACTAAAGCCTACAAATATGGAAGAGGTAGTCGTCTACAGCGCAACTACAAGGCGTATAGAAAACGAAGAAAGAAACAGGCAGTGATGATGTGCCTATTCGGGACGAATAGGCTTAAGTGGGCGGCAGTGTTACGTAAAAAGATTCCTACAGGGTTAATGCAAAGAACTATCTAGAAGTATTTAACTAAAGCAACAAATGTACACACATATTCGAGTGCAAACACTGTAGCGAATAACTAAATAAGCATGCGTAACACGTAAACAAGCAAAAGCAACAACAAAAAGCGTCTGCTTATTAAGAAGATTCGCATATTTACACACATACATACATTGCAATTCAAATGAAAGGCAAAGGTAAACAACCACCACGCATTGCTTAGTTAATGATGTACACACGTTTGCATATACACATGTATATACATAGTTACCACATGAACTTAATTGGGCACTAAGTAAACAACATTTAAGATGATAATGATCGTCTGGACTATGCTTGAAACTTCTAGTGGTATTGGTGCACAGTATAAAAAGCGCGAAGCAACCAATGGCAAGTCAGTCTTGAATAAGTCAGTTGTGAAGTTCAGTTGTGTTGTGAACGAACAAGTGAGTCAGTGCTAATTGGAATTTAGTAGAGTGAATAACGTTAAGAAGTAAATAAGAAAAGACAAGTTGTAATTGGTTTAGTCACTAATAAAAGGAAGATCAGTTGCAAATAAGAAAATCGTGTTGTTATTTATTTTTATTTTTGAGCAATCAAAAGAACTCACACGTTTAATAAAATTTAAACGTAACAATATTAAAAAACTACATCTCTTAAAAACTATCAGGAACGTCTCGATGTCACACCAGCATATCATTACTCTTTGTGGCGCGCTGCGAAAAGAATTAAAACACCCGTTGAGTTTAAACAATCTCTACCGGAGTTTGGTCCAGGAGTGATATTGAAAAAGGTAATTTGTTTGCAAAGCATTTAAGATCCGTATTTACCCCAAACCCGTGTACTGATGTTGTTGATTTTCCTCGACCAATAAGATGTGTGATGTACAAAAACTAATTGCTGAACTCAACCCGAAGAAAGCTCCGGATATTGATGGAACTAGTAACGAGATGCTAATAAAATTGTCTCGTATTGCAATTAGAATCATGTAATTCATTTTTTTTTTTTTTTCATGCATGTTTTTTTATTTATTGTATCTTCATATATGAACTAACAATAAGTATTCAAATCTTAAATCTAACATATAATTAATAGGCCCGACCAATGCCAGACCTAACTAAGTGATAGTTGTAAATAATACATAAGTAGTGATAAGCAAAAAAAAAAAATAAAAAATTTCAAGCAACTTCATTCGGAGTGTTTAGTATTAGAGCCCTTGTATCTCTCTTTTTTAAGCGGATGTGTCCAGTAAAGTTCAAAATATTACGAGCAAGCGGATTAGGATGTGACTCGAGTTTCGTTAGATATTTGCCTGCGTATTTTGCAATTTCTTCAATCACTAGTGGCATATTTAAATCACGATGTATATTTGAATTCTTAATGTACCATGGAGCAGATGTTATTAACCTTAAAATTTTGTTTTGTCTTCGTTGAATTCTCTCTACATTGGAGGCAGAAGCAGTGCCCCATAACTGGATACCGTAACACCATATTGGCTTTAAAAGCGACTTGTATATTAAAAGTTTGCAGTCTAGGCTGAGTGTTGAATTTCTGCCAATCAGCCAATGTAGCTGAGTTAATTTTAGTTTCATTTGAGTTAACTTATAGTCAATTTGATGTTTCCATGTAAGCCGTCGATCGAGGTGTATACCAAGATATTTCACATGTGAATGTTGAGGAACAACTTGATTATTAATCCGAATGGGGGAACAAGTATCTCTTCGTAAAGTAAATGTTATATGGACACACTTTTGTTCATTTACCTTAATTCTCCATAAGTTTAACCATAGTTCCATCTGGCTAATGTGTTCCTGGAGTTTTCGGGATGCCTCATCAGGGTTTTCGTGCATACTAAGGCAGGCGGTATCGTCGGCAAATGTAGAAGTGTGGATACTACTGCTCACAGGCATATCACAAGTATAAATCAAATATAAAAATGGCCCCAGTATACTCCCCTGTGGCACACCGGATGAGATAGTTTCAGGCATACTCATAAAGTGTCCTTCCACCACTGTAAATTTTCGTGCGAGAATGTAACTTTTCAAAAGATTTAGAATGTTTATTGGTAAGTATGTCTTCAATTTCAAAATCAGGCCTTCATGCCACACTTTATCAAATGCCTGAGAAACGTCAATAAACAGGGCAGAACAATATTTCTTTTCCTCAAATGTTTTTCTGATAAATTGAACCAATCTATGCGTTTGCTCAATGGTGCTATGCTGGCTTCTAAAACCAAATTGATGGTCCGGGATGCACCCATTATCAGTTAAAATTGAAGACAATTTTGCCATGAGGAGCTTTTCAAAAAGCTTTGACATTGTTGACAGTAAACTTATTGGCCTATATGACTCAGCCTTGGTAAGATCTTTACCTGGCTTTGGAATCATTTTAACCTTGGCAAGCTTCCAGCAGTCTGGATAATACTCCAGTCGTAAAATGGCATTAAAAATGAATAACAGGATTCTAATTGCAGTACGAGGTAACTTAATCAGCATCTGGTTACTAATTCCATCCATACCGGGAGCTTTTTTCGGGTTGAGCTCGGCAATTAGTTTTTGTACATCACACATCGTAAATTTTAAGGGTCGAGGGGGTAGAGCAACTACACTCGGCAAATCAGCAACACCGGTACATGTATTTGGTGTAAAAACGGATTTTAAATGCTCAACAAAAATGTTACCTTTTTCAGTATCGCTTCTTGCCCAACCTCCGGTAGATGTGCGCAGAGGTGGCTTAAACTCAACGGGTGTTTTAAGCTTTTTAGCAGCGCGCCACAAAGAGTAATTAGATGCTGGTGTGACATCAAGCCCTTCCAGATAATTTTTAAAAGATGCAGTTTTTTCAGATGCAAGCAACTCTTGGAGTCTTTTAGTGCACTCTTTAAATCTGATTTTGTGTTGAGGTGATCTGTGCTGTTGCCATTCCCTTCTAGCTCTCCTTTTTTCACGTACGAGATGTTCAACGTCTGTAGAATAAATTTTATTGTACACAGTATGCGGATGAGAGGTAGTGGCATGTTCAGAAGCTTGTTTAATATTCTCGTTAAGATTTGCAATGTTCGATTCAATATCATTGGGTGATCTTAGCGTAATATTTTCTGTGCAATGACTACTAAGATATTTTTTGAATCCCAGCCAATTAACACGATTTATCATCTTGACATATGGGTGAGGTAAAGCGCTTCTCAGTGGGCTACAGATTGTAACGATCGTGGGAGAGTGATCGGACGAGAGATCTAGGGAAGCTTCAACGTGGATTAATTCCCTAGAAATACTTTTTATGACGCCGAAATCTATAACATCCGGAATTTTTTGTATGTCCGTAGGCCAGTAAGTAGGCTCCCCACTCGAAATAACATCCAAGCCCATTTTTGAAATTGTGTTGAACAACGCCCTACCTCTAGGCGTAATAAGACGCGAACCCCAGAACGTATGCTTAGCATTGTAGTCGCCAGCTGCTACGAAACAAGGTCCAAGAGATTTGTAGAACTTCTCGTATTGGTCCTCAGTGATTGAAAATCTGGGAGGGGAGTAAATTGAAGATATCACGAAATTTGTACAAAAATTTTCAATGCAGATATTTGTTGCTTGTAGATGTTCTTCACAAATGTTGTCAAGAATATAGTGCTTGAGTCTTGACTTTATTAGAATTGCTGATCCACCGCATGCTCTCCCTCTAGGGTCCTTTGTATCATATAAAGTGTAGCCATTCATTTTAAAGAGGCTTCTAGAAGTCAAATGAGTCTCAGAGACCAACATTATATCAATATTTTTTTCCGTAAGGAAGTGCTCAAGTTCATTTTTATGTTGGCGAATGCCGTTTGCGTTCCAGAAACATATTTTTAACGTGTTCATGGCTTGTTAATTAATGCTTGAAGCAGAGTATTCTGCATTCTCAGCATTTCTTGCATCATGGTAGTCATATTTGTTGTAAAGTTGTTTATAGTTAGCACCAGATTCTCAATAGTAGCTTCAAGGTGACTAAAGTTAAAGCTTGAATTTGCATTCGTTGAATTATTTGGCGGTGAAATATTTTGTGTGGGGATAGAACTAGCCTTAGCAGCATCGGCATACGATACACGTGAAGTAACTGGTTGGCTCACTTGAGCAAAAGTGGCGGAGTACGCGTTTAATGGTTGAGCTGGAGCTAATTTAGGTTTTTGCACCATAGCCTGCTTGACGAAAGAGTACACAGGACATCCTCTGTAGTTAGCGGTGTGATTACCTCCACAATTACTGCATTTTTTTCCGCTTGATCTTTTGGTTTGGTACAACTTGCAGTACCGTGCAATTCACCGCAGATAACACACACTGTAGGTAAATTGCAGTAAGCTTTTGTATGGCCATATTCTTGGCAATTATGACACTGCACGGGACCTGCACGCTTATGTGGCTCTTCAACTGTGATTTTTCTGTATAAAAGGTATTTAAGGCTATAAATAGGATGAGTCTCGTTTTTTTTCAACTGTATATCATTTGGCTCCAGTAATTCATTTTAAATACCATTTTACGACTGGACTATTATCTCCACAGCTGGAAGCTTGTCAAAGTTAAAGTGATTCCGAAGCCGGGCAAAGATCTTACCGAGGCAGAATAATACAGGCCAATAAGTCTGCTATCAACAATGTCAAAGCTTTTCGAAAAACTGCTCATGTCAAAATTGTCCCCAATTTTAATTGGTAGTGGGTGCACCCCTTCCCTTCAATTTGGTTTTAGAAGTCAGCATAGCTTGGAAATAATTATAGGTTGAAGTACACGCGTTTAATGCGCTAATGTGATACACACGACTGTCAAAAAAGTTTAACTAGTGTGTTTTCAGAAGGCAAGTTACATAGAGAAGTTCGCTACGCGCGTACCTCGAAAAAAGTACAACATTCGCGTTGTATACAAAATGAAAGCTAGTGTTGCCAGATTCATAAGCTAACACACACAAAAATTATTAGAAATAAATTTTTCATCAAACAATGGATAAAAAATGCATTAAAATTTAAATCAAAATTAAACGTAAATGCAACACACAAAAAATAGCCGACAAAGGCTTTAATTTTGACAATTAAAAAACCTCAAACGCGTGCTGTGTAACTTTCCATATGTATATCGTTAAAAGTTTAACAAGATAGAAAAGCGTTGCTGCGTAACGCTTGGTATGTACTTCAATCTTATGTTCTCAACTGTCAAACTCTATTTCCAACAGCATATGTCCACGTATGGACCGAAGAAACACTTATTTGCAAATAAATTGCAAAATTGTTGCTCATACTTTTTTCGAAGAAATAATGTTGAACGTGAGCTGTCAAATTTCATAGACATTTGTTGTCTATGTCAATTAAATATAATAATCTTGTGGGTGGGTTAAAAATACGGCATTTTTAATGTATAATAAAACGAATACAAATAAATTACTTTTACATAAAATGAAATAATTAAAATAAAACCAAAAAACATTGATCCATACACAGCGAATTTTTTAAATTTATGTCCAATTCCACAATGCGTGTTCTATAGCTCAGAACATAAGCTTGTACATGAAAATTTTTGTACTGCTATTCTACCGACGTTATTGCTTATGTTCGGTAATTATCATTGCGCGTGGAGACGTGCAGTAAATGAGATGGCGAATTGAGAGAGAAAAATTACTGGACAAATTTTGCCAGTAAAATCCCAGGCGCAAATAAAGGCATTCGATATCGAACAAATTTTCCAACAATTTTAGTTGTGTCTTGTATTGAAATTTTGATCGATATCGAATGCCGTAATTTGCCCCAGGAAAATGAAACCATAGGTTTTTATATATAAACAAACAGAAACAAAAAATTTTTGTTTCTGATGAAAATTTCAAAATAAAAAAAAGCAATATATTAATGTATAATCAAGGCATACTCATGTAAGGTATACTCAGATCAATTCGTTTTGAAAAATTTGTACTTGAAATTTCAAAACAATAAACCGAAAAATGTGTTTTGACATCCAACCAGCGTTACCGTTGTAAAATTCCAAAAAGTGGCACAAAAAGGGGATTTCTTATAAAAAGGTGGCACCAAAAAGGGATGTTAAAAAAAAGGGGCAACCTTCACAACAAGAAAATTTGAAACAAATCTGCTTATTTTTAAAAACATCAAGAATAGAAATCAGGTTTTGCATATTTAAAGACTAAAAAAATACTATTTCAATGATAAAATATAGCCACAAAATATAAAAATAATTCACATAATCTGTACTTAAATCTTCTGAAGATACATATATATTTTTAATCCTTTCTTGACACTGACACTTATTTACAAAAAAACTAGTTTAGCATATTTGCTTTACAGAAAATTTATTTAAGTTTTGATATATATCTGAATATTAGATTCCCAAGAAATAGGCACAAAACAATTCTGTAAATTTTTTGTACGTTGCATTTTTTAATTAACGGAAAAAGATCGTTTTGAGAAATTTTTAATACTTATTAAATGCCTATTTTTTAAACTGTATATCTGTACTTTTTCCAAATGATGAACTTATTCATCATTTGAAATCTAGATAGCACGGTATGACAAGTTTCTACTTTCAGCCCGTTCGAAAATTTATTTTCTAATGATGCCAATTTAGAAAAAGAACCGCACAGTGGGAACTTAAAATACATATATAAAGTAAATGTACATAACTTTGGATAAAAATTTTAATTCAAGCTATTTGAGAAATTGCTGTTTTCGTAACAACATTTCAAGTTGAGATATTTTGAAAATTGCATCACAGCTTTGTTTATATACTTAGATGTCTTATATGCGTAACTTTAGCTCTCTTAAAAAACAAGTGAAATTATTATACGAGTATTACTATAAACGGAAACAATTTAATAAATAAACACAATACTTAAACACAATCAGTCTTTTTTCATTTATATTAATCGAGTTCTCATTGTACATTCATAGTGAATTGTCGATTTAGCGGAGTTTTTATTCCATACTAAACAAAAAAAAATCATGGAAAAAAATATTCGGAATACATATTTACCCAGTTCACAATCTACTGTAGCTTGTAGATTGTATTACCTACAACTATGGTAGTTCTGAACGGCCCGTTGTAAATGTTGTTAGACTTTTAAAAATGTCGAACATTTAAAAAGAAGAAGAGAATATACGAAAATAGAAGAACGAAAATAGTTTGAAATAAATAAAATCATTATGCGAAAAATATACTGCAGAAATGATAATGGTGGATTCGGGTGATTAAAAAATAAGGAAAATTAAAATTTCATAAAAAATCCAAAAATTTCAGGCGATTCTGAAGAAGACAATCACACTTATTGCTTCCGATTTTGCAACTTCTCGCGAATTTTTGCAAACTTCGCAATAAAAGTGACTTTTTGCATGCTTTCAGTTTCCTAACAGTTCAGTCGATTTTTAAAAAAAAATTTACTTTGTTATCATCCCGCTGTTAGTAGCTTTTGCGAATTTTCGCAATTTTTTGGAATTTTGTGCATTCCTTACATTTTTGAAAATTTTTATTCAATATTATGGCTTGTTAAAAATTTTGCAAACTCTCGCGATTTTGTGCAAAACTCGCGATGAAAGCGACTTTTGCTTGATTTCAGCCTGCTAACAGTTTTACCGATTTTTAAAAAATTTTAGACTGTTAGTAACTTTTTGCGAATTTTCTCAATTTTATTGATATTTTTGCATTCCTTAAAATGTTGGCGATTTATAATCAATATTATGGCTTTTTTAAAATGTTGCAACTTCTCGCGATTTTTGTCAAAGTTCGCGATTAAAGCGACTTTTAACATGGCTTCAGATTCTGGGCAGCTTGTTACGAATTCGAATGGCTCTGAGATATTTGTGCCTCAGCTGGCTCATAATATTTCTCTGGGAGCACTTCGGGTAGTGTTCTCAACCCTAATCCCAGCCCACGAACTCGCAGCAATTATATAAATTACAAAGTTTTAACGTGATTGAATTACCTACCGACGCCTTCTGACGGCCCAATTCCCAAACATGGTCACCTCTTTGTTCCATTTTCTTTTCATTGATGACCCCAAAAATTTTTCTTTTTAACTTATCCTGCTATAAACATTCACTTAACTTTTTTTAATGACAGATTGTCTCCAAAAATTTATTTAGTACTTAAAATCATTCGTTTCCTAACATTCCCTTCCTGACGAAATCATTTTACTAGGTCATCACTAAATCTTAACAAATATAAAGCTAATATTATTCCTTTTACACTTTCATCTGTTGTAGTTTTGGTTTTCAAAATCTCTAAATACAATGCGGGACACTTTTAAATTTAAAGGAACTATAGTGAACTTTAATCAACAATAATTTCTTAATTGATTTTATGATCATAAATTTAAATTTCATTACATTTTATACAATAAATAAATTCAATGCACTTATTTTTCTGCAGTCTGGACGTAATTGTTGATGAGACGCCGCCTTTCATAAAATTTTTCTTCTTTTCCTTGTATCTCCACTCCTGCCAGTGTCCCTTGCTCAGCTCTGGGTGCAAGATTTCTGTCACTGTTTTCCACTTCACCACTCTTTCTGTGACACTATTTCCTATGATTTTTCTTCTGGACGCTCCTTTTACAGGAACACTTTGCTTCTTTTTCTTTTATTGCTTAGTGTCTTTATATATATTTTTTACTGGTTTTTAATTTAATAAGTTTTCTATTCGTTTTGTTTCAGCGGGGGTTCATTTACAAGAGCTTGTTCCAAAGTTTTGGTGTCCAGAGTAATAAATTAAAACACTCTAATTTAATAATAATTCACAACGGGTTTTATTTCAATATGTCTTATTGATAGCTAAGATCTTGAGTTAGCAAAAATAGAACATAATAAGAGGAAATTAAGCAGCCACTAACTCAAGCCCTTGGCTTTGTTGAGAGAGCTTTTTACTAAAGCTTACTCATATACTCAATTAAAGTGGTGGGCAAAAGTTGCACTAAACGTTGCGTAAACATCGCGCCCCCTTGCAGCAATGCACCAATAGTTTGAAAGGGAGGAAAGTGGAAATTGTATATGTATGGCAATTTAAAAATTGAGTACAAACTACTTATAGTTAATTCATAAAGAAATTAGAAACATACGAAAATAAAAATAAAGATAATAATAAGTCGTATAATGCAAATTTATTGAAAGTTGATATGCAATATACATTTACACCTTATTAGAAAAAAACATATATAAATACAAAAATATTTAGTGTCATGTATTAACATTGATGACATTAGTTGTAGCTTCCTGTGTGGGTCTTTTTTTAGGAAGGCAGATACCTTTGGCATTAGTAGATTTTTTACTTCGTTGCTTCTTGGAAGTGACACTCTGCTTTCGGGTATGTTGCAGCGTTGCCACAATTTCTAAAGCCAAAATCTGCAAAATTTAAAAATTTTTCATGAATAAATCTTCAAAATCTCCATTTTATTTTTAAAATCTTCAAAATATCCTCAAAGCTATTTTTAAAACAACTTTTTTATATATTATTGAAAAAAAATTACATAAATATGGATGTATGTACATGTATAATATAAATATTTATTCATATTCATATTCATAAAAGTTTAACTCGGCTTAAAATGTATTTTATTTAAATTGTTTAGAAAATTTTTCTTTAAATAACTTTCAATTACATTTTCTTATGAATAGAAGCCTTTAATGTTCGAAGAATATGCATTTCGTTTCTGCTTAAGAAACTCATCAGCAGACTTCAACCAAAAAATTTTTGAAATAAGGCAACAAATTTCATATATTTATAGAACGATTATCAATGTGTCATTGAGAATTACGTACACAAACATAAAAGGTAATATTCACTAAAATTATTTTGGGTTACAAAATGTTTAACAAACAAATTTCCATACAAAGTTTGTTTTGTAAACCTTTTGTAAACCAAAACTATTTTTTATGAATACGGCAGAAAAAGCTTAAAAGCTTCAAGCAAAAATCTTTACAAGACATCTTAGATTTTGCGACATTGGTTAAAGTGTACTGATAAGTTTGACGGTTTTTCACACGCAAAGTTTACTTTTCAAAGTCTTGAGTTTGTTAAAGAAAACAGAATATAGAACAAGATCTCTTTTCTCTTCTCTCCTACAAACTTTAGACTTTGCAAAGTAAACTTTTGTGTGGAAAAACCATCTTTATTTAGGAGAAACAAAATACATAAAACCAACAAACAAATAAAAATTTTTCATACTTACATACTTATGTGCAAACAATATAAAATGAATGAGAAAAGAAATCGGATATTTAAAAAATTATACAAAAAGTGATTTAATTTGTTGTATAAATATCCAAAGGACTTCGAACTTTTGTTTTATTCAATATCACTTGGCTCAAAATTCTTTCGACATTTGCAAATGAATGTGGTAAAGACATTTCATTTTAATTTAACTTAGGGCTGCAAAATCATAATCAGAATAAGCTCGTTTTATATCAGATATTCTATTCCAAAAGCTTGCCAAAGGTACTTCTTCTTTTTCTTTAATGATGTCTTCTAAGTTCAAAAATTGTAACTCTCTAAACTTCGATTTGTTCACACATAAAAGAAATAAAAAGTAGTAACATAATAGCAAAAATTTAAAAAAAATCTTTATAATTGGATTTGAAAAATCTGCGTTTTTAGGCCAAAAATCTTCAAATCTGGATTTAGTTCTTTGGGAGGGTAAAAATCTGCAAAATCCAGATAAATCTGCATTTCTGGCAACCGTGGTATGTTGGTGTAATAAAGTGTGATGTTTTTCTAGACATAGATGATAGCGATCACGACTACGACAATTATTAAATTGATGAGAGTGCGCCGGACAATTATATCAATATTTAAACTTGCGGAAAATGATAGTTCCGTTTCTGAATTGACATGCGTTTGAATCGACGACAAGTCCTTAATGGATGGTCCTTTTCACAGATGCGACAATCGAACCTTGTACGAGATGGCACTTTTTCTGGGCGTCTCGTGACTTCTAGGCGTCTAGGTGGTGCCGACATGATAGCTGTGGAAAATTAATAAAAATTAGTGTTGTTCCGAGATGGGTAACAGAACTAATTTGACAATGGGTCGGAATACTAAACCACCACGAATTTCGACAACTCTAACTCTATGCGGCCAAGCCCCGCCATTTAGTTGGTGGGAAGTTATCCTGTCTGATTACTACTAAATCACCTTGAGCAAAATCTTTGTGAGGATATTTCAAATATTTTTCTTTTCATCGAAGGGCAAGTACATGATGCATAACTTGAAGCTTTTTCCAGCGATTTTGATAACCTAAACCTTGATTACTATTATCGTGTCCGGGGAAGGGGGTGAAAGAAGTGGGCCACAAATCAAAAAATGCCCTGGAGTTAGGATCGTCAGGTCATTGTCATCATTGCTCATTGAAGTAAGAGGTCGTGAATTTAGACAAGCCTCAATTCTTGATAACATTGTGGTAAACTCTTCATAAGTGCTCACGCTTTGTGCGTGAGAAACTTTCTTGAGGTGTGTTTTAAAGCTTTTAACGTCGGGCTCCCATAGTCCGTCCATATGGGGGCCACCAGGAGGTATAAAATGCCACTCAACTGGCTGAAATGCATTAAATAACATTACCTTTTGTAGTAACTTGAGGAAAAAATCTGCCCTGTCATGATTTAATATATTAGCAGCACCTACGAAGGCAGTTCCATTATCAGAATGCCGCTAGAAATGCCGAGGTAGATAAGTCCGACGTTGCTTCGAGGTGGATAGCTTTGGTTGCAAAGCAGACAAAAACTAGCACATATCCCTTAGTTATTTTACATCCTCGACCTGCAAAAGATTTTATGTCAAAAGGGCTGGCAAAATCGACTCCCGTATTAGTTAATGGACGGGAAAGAGTGGTTCGTTCGGGGGGAAGGCTTGCCATTAGCTGTGGCTCCGTAATCGCCTCTGCAAAACATAGGTTTTGCATTTACGTACCGTCAACTTTGCAATATTTTTCAGTTTTGGAACCCAGAATTCCAGTCGCATTAGCCGAATCAATAAGGAGTTAGTACCATGAATGGAACAATTATGTAAAAATTCGAGATATAAGCGGGTAAACCGTGCATTATAAGGCACGATTTTTGGGAAGCGCTCGTTATAAGATAAGGTTTGTGTGTGTGCATTTACTATCATTATTCCGTCACGATCTATGATAGGATTCAAAGATAACAAATTACTCTTTTGGGGCAGTGGGATACCTTTGGAGAGAAGATCATATTCAGGGAAATAAATTCTTTGAGATAATTTCATTAATCTGGATCTGACGAACACAACTTCAGCATGTGTTAACTTTGAGGTAAAGTATGTGCGATTTCGCCTATGTTTAAGGCTAATTGAATGAAAAAATCTAAACATATAGCTTAATACACGCATTGCCCTGGGAAGGTCAGAAAAACGATACAGGATGTCAGATTCATCCAATTGCATAACATGGGCTCTCACAGGTCGCGATTCTTTATCAGTATCAAATTTTCTTGAAGTCTGTGGCCATTTTGACCGATTTTAACCAATGTGGTCCGTACCACCATAGGAAACTTGCAGCAAGTTCTTTTGCGGTAGTGCCCCGTGAAGCTAAATCGGCGGGATTATCCTTCGAATAAACATGACTCCAAGCGTTGCTGTCAACTTTTTCAACAATAGAAGCTACACGATTGGCAACAAAAATAGTCCATGTATAGGGAGGTTTTTGTAGCCATGATAACCCTATTGTTGAATTAGTCCAGAGAAAACAGTGGTAGGGGATTATACTCAGTTGACTTTGTACAGAATTAATCATTTTTGCCATTAACTCAGCCCCACATAATTCTTTACGGGGCAAGGTAATAAATTTGAGAGTAGCTACTTTAGTTTTGGCTAATAAGAGATGAGAAAATACTACTCCAGATGGAGAATCCGCTGCATATGCTTTTTCTGAAGCGTCACAAAAACCGTGCAGCTCAACGAGGTAACTGGAATCGAAATTTAAAAAACGGGTAATTTCAATTGACTTAATGTACAAGTAGTCGTCAAGAAATGCCTTCCACTGATGAAGAGTTGGTGATTTAAGAGCTTAATCCCAATTCGTTTTATCTCTCTATATCTGTTGCATAATAATTTTAGCAACAATAACTTTTGGATCAAGCCAACCAGCGGGATCGAAAATCCTAGCTATTTCTTTTGGTAATAATAGTTCGATCAGGAAAACTTTGGGGGTTAAAATAGAAAACATCGCGCTCAGCATTCCATCGCAAACCTAGAGTTTTGATATTGCTAGACTCTGAAAGTTTTAAAAAATTTTCATTTAATAAATGCTCGGGTGGTAACTCTTGAAGAAGAGTTTTATGATTTGCTGTCCATTTTCTAAGAGAAAATTCAGCTGAGCTCATTCAATGGCTAGCTGGTGCAATGTCGTTATTGCCAAGTAGCGGGCATAGTTTACTCCAAAAGTAACTGTTTGCAACTTATAATCACTGGGGTTTTCTTGGGGTTCTGATCGAAATATAATTCATTGATACGGGGTGTGTTTGGGATTGACAAGAATTTGTCTGTACATTTTTTCTATGTCGGCACTAAATACATATTTAAAAAGACGCCATCTAAGAATTAGAATAGTCAAATCCGCTTGCAATTCAGGCCCTGGATACAGGACGTCATTAAGACTGACTCCATTTGTGGTGGGGCGAGAGGCATAAAAAACTACACGAAGCTTCGTTGAGGTTCTGTCTGGCTTGAGAACTTCGTGATGATGCAGGTAGTAAGAGGATGTTTCATTAAACTTTGCTGTTGGTGGGACAGATATCATATGGTTTAAACTTAAGAATTCTCTAATAACCTCGTCATATTTAAGCTTTTTTTCAGGAAGTTTACTTAATCTATCTTCATTTCGAAGATACTGACTAAGAGCAAGATCACGAGAAAGTCCAAGAGTTTTAGCCTTTTCGAAATGGAAGGGAGATGACAAAACGACCTGACTCATTTCGATATGTAGTAGTTTTGAATAATTCCTCACAATACTCATCGTCAGCTGACATCCGATGTCTATCAGGGATTTCTTCTAATTCCCAAAAAAGCCTAACTTGCTTATCAAGAGTAATTTCTGTATAAAATGAGGATATTATGGGAGACGTGACAGTAGGAGAAGTTTTACCGGTGATAATCCACCCAAATATAGTATTTTAGGCTACAGGAGATCGGTCTTCTTCCGGGCACCATTAAGCCCTAGAATTTCGGTTGTAGTGCTCGTACAACGCAAAGAATATTTGTTTTGTAGAGCCTATGAAATAAATGAAGCCTCAGATGCAGGATCTATCAATGCTCGAACAGTTGAGCGCGTACTACCTATGCATAAGTCGACTAAGGCCGATCGAAGGAGAATATAGAACTATTTGGTGGACTGTAATTGAGTAGAATACGTTTGAAGAGAGCGCATAGCAGATGCGGAGGTAGAAGGCTAATTATCAAGCGATATTGTAGATTGGGATTCACTAACACAAGCGTTTGAACTCGCAAGGGTATCAGCAAATGCTGACTTCGTATTATTACGATGTAACAGAGAATGGTGCTTTTGTATGCATAAAGAGCATACATATTGACTTTTAAATTTTTTAAAGTCATGATGTTGCTAAGCAGTTCGTGCAACGTTTTTGGCTTTTAATAGTTGAAAACCGTTCATCTATGGCCATTTGGAGGAATTTTGGGCACAATCTGATGGATGAGAATCCGAACAAAGCGTACATTGGATATCATTTATTGCATTCACATTGGTATGAAAGGTGTTTACTTTTCCTTTACATGGGTTGTCATTAATTTTATTAAAATGTTTTGTGCCTGGGTTTGAAGTATCTGCAGTTGATCTAATATCTGTCAGGGATACCAGAGTATGAAATCGGGTGGTTAAAAATGTATCCATTTCCTGCCAGGTCGTTAATTGTGAGCCACTGTGTACAGATTGCTCAGTATATATAACTCCACTTTAAAATATTTCTTAGAAAAATAGATCTGATAGATTGAAAAATCGCCAAAAGGATTAATATTGTGTTGTAGCCTAGACAACACATTTTTGTATTGTTAACAGTAATCGGGGCATAAACTACTCAATTCATCTTTTAATTAATTTTGATAATTCATATTCAAGGGAAAAAATAAACATTACTGTAAAAATTTGTTTGATTCATTCTCATTTTGACATGAGATGAATAAAAATAAATTATTAAAACTAAAAAAAACAGAACTTTATATTTTCTCATGCTTTTCATAAAAAAAAACAATTTTTGCTGCAAATGGTCTTGTTGAGATTTCTGTGTTTTTTGTTGTTGTATTTAAAAAAACAATGATAATTTTCAATAACACTTTGCACTTTGCAATTAGTTTTTTGGTACAATAACAAATTTTCCATTTTATATGCCATCTTTTTTATGTGCACGTATGTATGTATTATAATAGTATTGCAATTTTTTAATATTTCAAATATTATTTTAATTTAAATTTAATTTTAAAAACTTAATTTAATTTTTAAGTTGAATTTTTAAAAATATTTCAATGAAATCTTTATAAAAACAGCAATTAAACTTTTAGTAAATATAATATACATACATACTATTTGTAATTAAAAAATCCAAAAAATTAATTTAAAATGGAAATGAATCTTCGATTTTTAATTGAATCTTCTTTGAACATCCTTCTGAGATGTTAGGATGAATAAATTTTTTTTATTGCAAGAAAATTCTTTGCTCAGATTTAACATTAGTTATTTTAAAAACAATATATGTAATGTAAGGTCCCAAGAATACATGAATTGCTGATATTACATATGTTCTACGTGAACAACTGGTTGCAGTTGAAAATCCTATATTGGAGACAAGTATACAATTACAGTTATGTTTTAATATGATTTTGTACATGTATTTAACATAAATTCTGCAAATTTTTAATATCTTACCTTATTTGTAACGCCTCTGATAGTCTATCCACGACTTTATTTGTTCCGGGGTTCTAGTTTTTAATACGGGATGGAGATGAGCATCATAGCATTGCTTTGCACTTGGTAACCTTTCCATTTTTTTTAAGTCACCAAAAATAGAATGAATCGCTTCTCTCTCCTCAACCGACCATTTATTCCGTCTAGTTTTTCCAAAAGGAGATGCTGGTATAAAAAATTATCTTATTTGTTTAAGTTCGATCTACATATTTATGTATAAGATTAAATTTTTTTTAAAGAACTTTTTAACTGTTACAATCGGGTATCTTCTCTACTCTAGGTTATATTAAACTTTTAGGTACTGCCATAGAAGTGTTGTTATATATACATATGTACATATTTCTAACTGCAATTCTATGGCAATCCCACAAGTGTTAAACAAAATATAACAACAGCCCATGTGTAAAACACTGACGTTAGAAATATTGGGGTTCTTGCAAACGATTACAGAAAACGTATTGAAGTTTTCTTTAATGTATTAACGAAACGTCAAGATTTTCATCTACGTGTGTACATATGTATGTACATCAGAGCGACTCACTAAACAAAAAGTTTTTGCTACCCCTCAAATCAAAGTTTAGTTCTTTTTTCGTAATTTGTCCTGAGACAATATATCGGAAAGATGTGCATTTAACTTTAACTTTCGCACTCTGAAAGGAAAGTCATTCATTCAGAGAATGAAACGGTTTCATCACATGTTCTGCGTTATGGTAATGAAAGTTTTCATTGATACAATGAGCAATTACATTGAATACATGAAATCTTTAAATTTTTGCTCTTCATGTGTTCTTCATAGTTCATCGATTAACGAAAATCATTTCATTCTTAAAACTAATTTTCTTTTTGGCAAATTTGGGGCAAATATAAGTAAGTTCCACAAATTTGGTCTACTTAAGGTACGGTCACACTTGTCAAACATTTGCCCAAAAAAGCGTAATCAACATACACTAATGAAAAAAGTTTTGATCCAGACACTTTTTGATAAAATTAACAGTTTCGAACACAACTAATGGACCATGTCATTGAATCCAACAATAATGGTTACTATTTAACTTGACAAACTTCTGTCTGAATTGAAAGATTTATCATAAATATTTAGGGGTTACGCTGTATACAGTTTGTCAAACATAAATAAATCAATAATGGTATTCATGCGAATGTTTAAAAGTCTCGCAAGTAAATAAAATGTCAGAAATTTCACGGAAATTAATTTACACAAACCTGTTAAGTTTGCCCAATTATTATTGTTAAATGAACTTTTTCACGTTTGTTTCAAATTTACATAAAAAGGGGCTTCATGAAACAAGTCTCGTAAGTTTGGACAAAAGCACAAATGACAATCTTAAGAGTTCTAATGAAACTCCTTCATAATTCTTTTATTAAAAAATATTTTCTATTTCTTATTTTTTAATCCCTTTTAATTGCTAAATGAAGAATTTCCTTGCCTGAATGCAGGGTTTTTTTCAGTGAAAATCTGCAAAAACAATTAGCATTTTTAGAGATGGTAAAACTCACGAATGGTCATCGCCAGAACCATCAAACATTTTGGAAACCCTCATTAAAAAGGCCTAACTTTTATTTGAGGGGGTAAACAATTTTTTATGTGGGTCACCTCAATGTACAAATACAAAATACTTACTGCTTCGTCTTTTTTGCCGCATAAGGGATCATTCTCATTTTCTTCATTTTCTTTTTTTATATCGTTCTGAACCTCATACTCGTTATTTATAATTTCTTCTTCATCATCATCCCCTATCGCCGACATCAAAAGTTTTGATACAGATGTGATTTCTGCCATCGGTATTAAAACCCTATATATGCCGTTATGTATATCTTTATGCTGACCCAAAAAGTTTGCCAGCCTGTCAACTGTCGCCTCTTCTATGTTTAACAGAGATGTATAAGTCGCAATATGCTTCCTCAGTGTTGTTCCTCTCAAAGTCTCGGGGATTACTGCTCCGCACTCAGCTGAAAATTGCTTCAATAAAGGACAAGCCCTATAGTAAGGTTTAGCGAATTTTTACGTCACGTTCTTACAAAATATATATTCGTTTTTTCTGATATGCCTGCGTTATCCCTATTTTCAATAATTAAATCTATTTGCTTTGTACATAGAGGACTCAGAAGGACACTAACGGTTCTCCCCAGTTTGCCACGAAATGTCAAGCAGACGAACAGTTTTGCAAGTACTATGGAATCTTTTGACATATTTTTGAGAATTTCATCCTCCACATTCTCTGTAATTAGTTCTTTATTGTTATAGTTCTGTACCGTGAGGTACAGATTTGTATAAATATTAGGGAAGCTTTTACCAGTTCACACCCACTGCTTATTTTAAAACCTTCTTGCAACTCATGAATTGCGTCAAACATTTTGTTTTTAAGAAACGAATACAACCCTATTATATCATGTTTGGATGGTAAAACAACTTTTTTCTCTGTTTTTTGACTGCTTTGATCTTCCAATGCTTTCTTATTGATTGAAACTGGAATCTCCTCTTCCCATAAAAGTAAAAAGTTTTCAAGATCTTTCTTTGCCTCTTCTGACTGGCATTTTATAAATTCTGCTCTCTGTTTTGCCCCACATCGTTTTATTAAAGATGTCATTTGCTGCGCAACTGCAGGAGTCTTAAACCACAACAGATTGTCATCCCAATTTGTCACTTTTCGGACAGCTTTCACACATGTGTCAAATAAATTGGGTTTAAATATATCTTTCACTTGTTGGACATTGTCATTAAGTATTTTAATTTCCATCATAAATCGACCTAATAATCTTAGGTGTGATCGGATCATGTCATGTTGATGAATTGGTGCATATTTCTCTGAAAGTTTATTGCCATATTTTATAATAAGTTCATCATATCGAATGGCTTTAGTAATGCTATCGTTCCTCAAGACTGGGAAAATCTTTGTTCGGAGCGTAAAATTCGCTGCCTCGTGTATATACTGTGTTAATTTCCTACCACATATAAAATTATCCCTGGAGTTCTTCTTATTCCACATCTTTTTAAATGAATACGCAAAGTCCTTTTAGAGAAAAATGCTTTGCAGTTCTTGCAGCAAACATATTCATCTGCGGTATTTCGCATTTTAGTTTGCTGTCGCCTGCTGACTATTAGGATGCCACTATTATGATCCTCAGATGTATTGTGAAGAAAAACCCCTCGCTTTCTCAATTCATCTATTATTTGTAATCGGGGTTTTGATTTTGCTGGTAAATTTAATGCTTCTTTTACTTGTTTTTCTGATCGATGCTTTGAAAACAGATGTCTGGGCAATTGTGTCTGCAAAGTTTTGCAAAAAACACAAAAGTGTTTTTTCGATTGACGACTCCTATACGGTACACTAATATCAGTTAATTTTAGAGGTTTCTCTATTAACTCCACGCTTTTATTCTCTCCTACTGTTGTATCTTTTGTGCAGTTAAGACTTGTGACATCTGTTTTACTATCTGGAATATATTCTGAAGTTGTATCATTACAGAATGTATTGCATTCTATTGCATCAATCGAATGTTTTGAACAAGATGGTAAAACAGAGGTCAGAGAACTACATTGTTGAGGCGAAATAACTAGCGATGAACGAGTGGTTTTATCAACTGATAATGTAATATTTTTTGATTTGGAATGTATTATAGGCGCTTCGTCTGTTATTGAAAAAGCCGATGAACTTGTAACTGTAATTTTTTTCAGAAGAATCAAGTGTTAAATGTGTATTTACAGCAAAGTCATTTAATGTAACTTGGTTTATAGGTGAGCTGCAACTGATTTTTTTTAAATTTTCGGACATTGAAACTGACTCATTAGGATTTTTAGCACTGGCTTGGAATAAAACTCTTGCAGAAATGCAAGTGGTTGCCGATAAAGATGAGTTGGAAGTAACTTGTAATTTGTCCTCAGCGATTTCTTCAGAATACTGTTTTAAAGGTAATAGATTAAGCTCTTCTTCAGCGGAACGAAGACTCGAAACGGAATTTTGGGCAGAAAAATCATGTTTTGACGGTGTATTTTCAATAATATCATTTGCGACAATTGTGGATGAAGGCGAGTTAGAATTTCTAGAAGGAGGTAATAACTGGTCGGAGAGTAAAGGCAATGTATTTGATTGCCTTTTTGGCATACCAATTATTTGACTTATATGGCTTTCAGGAATGCGATGGGCCTTAGGTAGAGCAGAGTTGGAAATAATTTGTAGGTTATGTTTTCTGGTTTTCGCAGGAAATTGTTGTGAGTCAGTATGAAAATCGTCAGATGGAGTTGCAATAAAACTTTTATGTTTAGGCAGCGAAGACATTGTACTTGAATGATGTATTTGATTGTCATTAGATTGAATTAAAGAGTTGCTAGAAACAGAATTGCCCTCAGCTACCAATGGCTTGGAAACAATTCGTAAATTGTACGTGCTCCTTCCTGACGGAGGTTGTTTTACAAAGAAATTCGAGGACGAATTTGTGGAAGAAGAAGAAAAACAATTACAAGGAAAAAACTTTCCAGTTCAATATCATTTTTGCCTAAAGAAATTACTCTCATTAACTCTAGTTCGCCTACAACAACAAGCGTCACATACAATTTTTCTGGAAATGAACGTATAAAAATGATATTGAACTGGAAAGTTTTTTTTCTTGTAATTGTTTTTAAGATTGAAGGTTGTTTTAGATAGATTTATATCTCCTTGTAATTTTATTGTTTTTGGTTTAAGCTGTTCAATGGAAGATACATTGGTTGAAATTGCGATAGGGGACGAATTTAAAGACGACTTTCTGTTAGAAGTTTGATTTTCTATTGAAGTTGAATTAATGTTATATCTGTTTTTGTAATCGATAAGATAGTTTTTATTATCTGAAAGAAATATTGTAAACAACCATACTTATTATTGCAAATAAAAATGTTAAGATTGCCACTTATTGTTAATGTGATAACAACTACAGACTCTGATTATATTCAACGAGTAAGTTTCGATCTTGTTTTACTTTTTCATCTAAAATGCGAAAATATATTTAAAAATAGTATAATATCGAAAAATAATTTTAGGATAACTTTTTCTTAATAATATGCTTAACTAAATGTATTTCAACACGAGAAAAATATTGCAAAATGTAATCTTGCATAGTTCTGTTTGCAGAAAGTACTTTTAGGAGAAGGTACTTTTTAGAAAATAGTACTGTTCGAGATATTTCATTTCAAAAGAATGCACTCATCGCCTACTCTGAACAACTTTTAAGTTCCACAACATGAAATAAACTCTCTCTTGCTTTGCTTTAATGTCATATTTAGTGATTGCTGTAAATATGTACGTATATATGTAAATATGTAACAAATCAAGTAAGAAAGGTTAAACACACAACTATTCACATACATCTGCGTATAAGCAGGTAGAAAATCATACCATCAACGGTTTATTATTGATCTTTTTACTTTTTTATAATATCACTTCACTTCTTTAAAATCGTTTACATGAATAAGATGCAGTTAAAATAAATATTAATAATAAAATTTAAAGTACACATAATAAAATATATGAAGTTTAATAAAATTACACTTAAATAACAACTTTAATTTTTCTTACTGAAACCCAGAACTTTTGATATGATAATCTAATTAGATCAGAGACGAATATAAATTTAACTACATTTGTTTTGGAAACATTTTTGCCATCGAGCCACGGTGCATCGAAAATTCGTTGTCGTGAAGTTTTACTAAACAGTCAACAAGATGGATGCGTTGATTGAAGAGCAGAAAAAGCTTTTAACACATATTGCACGCATGAGGAGAAATTTCAATCAGAAGCCGAAAGAAGACATAACTAGAGGGTACGTGCAAACAATACTAGAAGATCTGGAAACAACTTTCAAAACTTTTAAGGATGGCCACGAGCAAATATATGAACATATTCGTGAAAGTTTAATGAATGAAGAGGACGTGCCCTACTGCAGTAACGATACTTATTATAAGGGTTATGACATTTTCATATCTTTCAAAACAATCATAATTGATTTAATTTACGATTTTGATTCCCCACAGACTCCAACTGTCCATGCTAGTACTTTTGCTAATTGAACGGGCCGCAATGAAACCTTTTGTGCTGGAGCACGATTACCAAAAATCGACCTTCCAAAATTTTCTGGAGATTATTTGGAGTGGATATCTTACAGGGGTATGTTCTTATCGCTCGTTCATCTCAACAATTCTCTATCTAATATTCAGAAATATTTTTATTTAAAAAGATCTTGTGTTGGAACTCCACTGAGTTTAGTAAGTGAATTCCCAGCTGCTGATATTAGCTATGTTTCAGTATGGGAGGCTCTAGAAAAGAGATTTCATAATTCAAGAAAGCTTGTGGAACAAATTCTCAAGAAGTTATTCTCAATACCATCCTCGAATGGATCATTCCAGAGCATAAATGAATTATTAGGCTCCAGCAGAAATTGCTTAGCTCAACTGAGATCATTAACGATTGACATTTCCACATGGGACCCCATCTTAATTTATATTATTTCCCAGAAATTGGATTCACTCACCCGCAAAGAGTGGGAACAATCGTTGAAGGATGGTACATCAATACCACCTATTACAGATCTACTTTCCTTTTTAGAATCTAGTTTTAGAGCACTAGAATCAATTGATGATGCCAATCAACCGTCTCGTTCTAAATCGAATACAAACAAATCGATAGAATTTCGTCGCAAACCGACTCGTACTATTCGCACACACACTGCCATTGCTTTAGTTAATGATAGCTGTCCCTGTTGCAAAAAGCGTCATCCATTATACAAGTGCTTCAAGTTCGCAACATTATCCTCTGAAGAAAAGAAAAATGTTGTGAGCCAACAACAATTATGCAGGAACTGCCTCCGCACTGGACATATTCAGTCTACCTGTAAGCTAAGCACGAAATGTCAACTTTGTAGTGAACCTCATCACACAATCTTACATAATGAATTTGGTAAAGCAATTAGTTCTCAAAACAAATATTGTAACCCTCGGGCAGTACCCAACGCCGAAAACCAAACCAACGTAAATTTGCCAAATACCTCTTCACCTATTGTTGATTCTGTAAGTACAAACCTTATTAGCATGAAATTTTCTACTCTGAATCCAGCACTACTAGCAACCGTAAAAGCTAAAATAAACACCAAAATTGGTGCCATAATTGTTAAAAGCCTGGTAGATCAAGGATCCCAAGTCTCTTTTATTTCTGAAGAATTGTGCCAGTTACTGTCTTTGCCAAAAAATAGAGTAAATATTGAAGTATCTGGTATTGGAGGTAAAAGGACCGTTACTGTCAAGAAATTTGTTAATATTAATATAATATCAAACTATCGTCATAATTTTGAACTAAATCTAACAGCTTTAGTAGTTTCTTCTGTTTCTTCATATATTCCTCATAAATTGTCTCCAGTTAACATTCCTCATCTCACTGAATTTCATTTAGCTGATGCTCAATTCATGGTGCCTGAAAAAATTGATATCCTCCTAGGAAATGACGTATATGGTGAGCTACTTTTGCCTAGAATGAAAAAGTTCAAGAACAGTATTTTACTACAAGAAACCTACTTTGGCTGGATGGTATCGGGATCTATTTGCCAGCTGAAGAGAAATGTTAATACTTGTATGTACAGTAGGTGATCAACTACGCGTATTCTGGGAACAAGAAGAGCTAATAGAAAGTGTAGGCAAAACAACAGATGAAACTTTGTGCGAGAAATTGTTTACAGAATCTCATACTCGGGATGAGACGGTAAGGTATACAGTACACCTTCCATTCAAGAAGCTCCTGCTAGGACAGCCGTTACCTTCATTCTCATATACTGATTATAACGCTCTTAAGAGACTAAAACAGCTCGAATCATTCTTCAAGGCCAGGCCACAATTTGCTTCACAATATGTGAAATTCATGGAAGAATATGAATCCTTGCAACATACGGTAAAATTAGGTGAGTATCCTCAAGCAGTGCCAGAAAATTCTAGTAGAAAGTAGTAGTACAACCAAATTACGTGTAGTTTTTGATGGGAGCAATCGGAAACCTCCTCAGCCTTCACTTAATGAAGAAATCTCAGCAGGGCCCGGCCTACAAAATGATTTATCAGCAATCATTTTAAGATGGCGAAGGCATCGTGTAGCATTTACTGCCGATTTAGAAAAAATGTTTCGCCAGATTAATGTGTGCAAGGAGCATCAAAACTTTCAATGCATCCTGTGGAAGGATAAAACAAATAAAATTTGTGTATATTCCCTCAGTATAGTTACTTACGGAACGACCTCGGCTCCTTATTTAGCCATAAGAGTGTTACAACAGCTTTCGAACGATGAAGAAACCCGTTTCCCGAGAGCTTGTAAAATTCTTCGTAACGACACTTACGTTGATGATGTCATTTCAGGCGCAGATAGTTTTGAAGAAGCTTATGAAATACAAAAAGAATTGTGCTTTCTTTTAAAGTAAGGGGGATTCCGGTTGCGAAAATGGAATTCCAATTCCATAGAACTGATTCAACGCATACCTGAAGAATACCGTGAAAAAAAGGATTTATTTTCAATACAACAGAGAAGTTCGTCGAAAACACTCGGTTTATATTGGGATACGTCAAACGACTATTTTTTCTTCATTATTAATTTTAAATTTTTTGAAATCATTACTAAACGCAGTGTAATTTCAGACGCAGCTAAATTGTTTGATCCATTGGGATGGCTATCCCCTACCACAATAATTGCTAAAATCATCTTTCAGCAACTTTGGAAAATTAAAATCGACTGGGAAGATTCTCTTCCTGAGGAAATTATTCTAAGGTGGACTAAATTCAGAGCCAGTCTGAAATATTTTTATAAGACATAAAAATTCCAAGGTGGCTAGGCTATACACCTGAGGGCGTTACTATTGAACTCCACGGTTTTAGTGATGCCTCCAAATCAGCTTTTGCTGCCGCAGTATACACTCGTCTAGTAACAAAAAATGGCAGAGTAATTGTTAGTTTATTGCAGGCTAAAACGAAAGTAGCTCCCTTAAAATCAGAAACCATTCCAAGGCTTGAACTAAGCGCCGCTACATTATTGGAAAAATTAGTACAGTCCATAAAAACAAATTTCAAAATAACAATAAATAGCGTCACATATTGGACGGACAGCACAATAGTACTTGCGTGGATTAAACATTGCTCGACGAGGTTGGAAGTCTACGTAGCAAACCGGGTAGCAACTATTCAAAGGCTTTCAAACGCCAATGATTGGAGGCATGTTCCATCTAGTGACAACCCGGCAGATTGTGCATCAAGAGGACTGCATCCTGAAGAATTAATTAACTACAATAACTGGTTTAACGAGCCCTCTTGGCAACAAAACGGTCCAGAAATGGGTGAGAAGGCCACCCGGTAGAAACTACTACTCACGCAACTGCAACAAAAAATCCCATTACTTCAAATTCTTCTAATATTTTGCAATATCCAGAAATCACAACGAAATATTCAAAATGGTCAACTACTTTACGCGTGACGTCATATATTCTTAGATTTCTTAATAATATCAAACAATCTCTGCAAAAAAGAGAAAAAGAATATGGCTTTCTTAAAACATATGAACTTAATTATGCACGTCTTCGACTGATCAAAATAACTCAAGCAGTATCGTTTGCTGAAGATTTTCGCTGCATAAAATCGAAAAAACCGTTACCGATCAATAGCACAATCCTGAAACTTTCACCGTTTTTGGACGATCATGATATTTTACGACATCCGACTTTATTATCTAAGCATAATCCGCTTTCGTTACTTATATTTTCAGAAGCACATCAGAAAACGCTCCATGGTAGCCTTCAACTAATGCAGTCGTACATTTCACGCCACTATTGGATAATTTCAGCACGACAATTAGCTAAATCAGTACAGAGAAAATGCATCGTTTGCTTCAAGTATAAAACTCAATCATGCCAACAACTAATGGGGAACCTGCCTACTGTTCGTCTGCAGCCAGCACGCCCGTTTAAACATAGCGGATTGGATTATGCTGGACCTATTTCTATTAAAGTGTCATCATTACGGTCTACATCAACATCAAAGGCCTACATCTGCTTCTTCATTTGTATGTGTACTAAGGCTATACATTTGGAAGCCGTGTCAAGTTTAACAGTAGACGCATTCCTGGCGGCATTTCGTAGATTCACTTCTAGGAGAGGTTTATGTACAGATTTGTACTCCGATTGTGGCACGAATTTTGTAGGCGCAAAACAAGCGACTACAAGTACTTTATCAGCGAAATAAGTTATCCCTTCCTGAACATCTTCAAGAAACAATACCTCCAGCTTCACCACATTTTGGTGGACTGTGGGAGGCTGGAGTGAAGTCGACTAAGCATCATCTGCGCCGTATCATCAAAAATCGTCTACTCACATATGAGGAGGCTTCTCGTGGTACCTTCATAGCGAACAGTCGATTAGCGGAATTTTTTCTTACATACCAAACTAACAAAAAATTATACAAAAAAATATTCGTAGTACATATTATTCATAATAGGTACATAGTGACTTTAATAAATAAGCTTTATTGCTTTGATAATATTTTTTACATAGTGGAAATAACAAATACAAAAAAAGCAAACAAAAAAATATAAACAGTGACATTGAGGAATACTCTATACGAGTAACTCAAAAACAGACAAACAATCATAAATTACAAAAGCAAAAAAAACCGTAAGCAAAAAAACACAAAAAGTGCCCTTGAGGAATACTCTGTATGAGTGCCTCAAATACAAAAAAAATATGAAGTGAGTTCTAACGGTAGAAATGCCTATTTTACTGTGAGTTCTGAAGCTCTAAATGAAAATAATAGAAATAATAAATCTAATGAAAGTGTTTTTTTAACGGCAAAACCAATTTTTCGTCAGCGATCAACTTCGCTTTGTCCAATGCCAAATAGTAGTGATTCATTAACGTTACAATTGCCTAGTACTTCTTCATATAAGTCAGTAATATCATCCCCTTCAGGCTCGTATTCGTCACTTAACAAAGCTATCACTACAGATAACAGTATTTCAAAACCCAAGGTGCAAGTCGGTATGGACAGATATATAACCGTGGTAAAGCGTGGGCGAAGCCCAAATTTTTCAAAAATTTCATCCGCTCCAAAAATGTCTAGGGATAACAGCGCATCCTCAATTAATCGCCAAAACCGTTTTAAAATTTTGCAAGATGAAAACGACAAACCCGAGGCATCGTCGAATAAAACATTCAAGCCGCCACCAATCTACTTGAGAGAGAAAAATTCAAATGCCCTTATTAAAAAATTAATTTCGGTCATTGGTGAAAATAAATTCTACATTGTCCCAATAAAACGTGGCAACATTGATGAAACGAAAATTCAAATTTATGACGAAAAGGATTTCCGCAAAATGGTTTCTGAATTTGAAACAAATAAAACAAGCTTCTACACATACCAGCTTAAGAGCGCTAAAGGCCTGCAGATCGTATTGAAGGGCATAGATTCTTATGTTGTCCCTGAAGAAATAAAAGATGCACTTGTCCTCCAGGGATTTAAGGTAAAGAATGTATCAAACATATTTAACAAAGAAAAAGTACCTCAACCCCTATTTCGTGTTGAACTGGAGCCAAATGATATACAGTTGAAAAAAAACGAGACTCATCCTATTTATAGCCTTAAATACCTTTTATACAGAAAAATCACAGTTGAAGAGCCACATAAGCGTGCAGGTCCCGTGCAGTGTAATAATTGCCAAGAATATGGCCATACAAAAGCTTACTGCAATTTACCTACAGTGTGTGTTATCTGCGGTGAATTGCACGGCACTGCAAGTTGTACCAAACCAAAAGATCAAGCGGAAAAAAATGCAGTAATTGTGGTGGTAATCACACCGCTAACTACAGAGGATGTCCTGTGTACTCTTTCGTCAAGCAGGCTATGGTGCAAAAACCTAAATTAGCTCCAGCTCAACCATTAAACGCGTACTCCGCCACTCTTGCTCAAGTGAGCCAACCAGTTACTTCACGTGTATCGTATGCCGATGCTGCTAAGGCTAGTTCTATCCCCACACAAAATATTTCACCGCCAAATAATTCAACGAATGCAAATTCAAGCTTTAACTTTAGTCGCCTTGAAGCTACTATTGAGAATCTGGTGCTAACTATAAACAACTTTACAACAAATATGACTACCATGATGCAAGAAATGCTGAGAATGCAGAATACTCTGCTTCAAGCATTAATTAACAAGCCATGAACACGTTAAAAATATGTTTCTTGAACGCAAACGGCATTTGCCAACATAAAAATGAACTTGAGCACTTCCTTACGGAAACAAATATTGATATAATGTTGGTCTCTGAGACTCATTTGACTTCTAGAAGCCTCTTTAAAATGAATGGGTACACTTTATATGATACAAAGGACCCTAGAGGGAGAGCATGCGGTGGATCAGCAATTCTAATAAAGTCAAGACTCAAGCACTATATTCTTGACAACATTTGTGAAGAACATCTACAAGCAACAAATATCTGCATTGAAAATTTTTGTACAAATTTCGTGATATCTTCAATTTACTCCCCTCCCAGATTTTCAATCACTGAGGACCAATACGAGAAGTTCTACAAATCTCTTGGACCTTGTTTCGTAGCAGCTGGCGACTACAATGCTAAGCATACGTTCTGGGGTTCGCGTCTTATTACGCCTAGAGGTAGGGCGTTGTTCAACACAATTTCAAAAATGGGCTTGGATGTTATTTCGAGTGGGGAGCCTACTTACTGGCCTACGGACATACAAAAAATTCCGGATGTTATAGATTTCGGCGTCATAAAAAGTATTTCTAGGGAATTAATCCACGTTGAAGCTTCCCTAGATCTCTCGTCCGATCACTCTCCCACGATCGTTACAATCTGTAGCCCACTGAGAAGCGCTTTACCTCACCCATATGTCAAGATGATAAATCGTGTTAATTGGCTGGGATTCAAAAAATATCTTAGTAGTCATTGCACAGAAAATATTACGCTAAGATCACACAATGATATTGAATCGAACATTGCAAATCTTAACGAGAATATTAAACAAGCTTCTGAACATGCCACTACCTCTCATCCGCATACTGTGTACAATAAAATTTATTCTACAGACGTTCAACATCTCGTACGTGAAAAAAGAAGAGCTAGAAGGGAATGGCAACAGCACAGATCACCTCAACACAAAATCAGATTTAAAGAGTGCACTAAAAGACTCCAAGAGTTGCTTGCATCTGAAAAAACTGCATCTTTTAAAAATTATCTGGAAGGGCTTGATGTCACACCAGCATCTAATTACTCTTTGTGGCGCGCTGCTAAAAAGCTTAAAACACCCGTTGAGTTTAAGCCACCTCTGCGCACATCTACCGGAGGTTGGGCAAGAAGCGATACTGAAAAAGGTAAAATTTTTGTTGAGCATTTAAAATCCGTTTTTACACCAAATACATGTACCGGTGTTGCTGATTTGCCGAGTGTAGTTGCTCTACCACCACGACCCTTAAAATTTACGATGTGTGATGTACAAAAACTAATTGCCGAACTCAACCCGAAAAAAGCTCCCGGTATGGATGGAATTAGTAACCAGATGCTGATTAAGTTACCTCGTACTGCAATTAGAATCCTGTTATTCATTTTTAATGCCATTTTACGACTGGAGTATTATCCAGACTGCTGGAAGCTTGCCAAGGTTAAAATGATTCCAAAGCCAGGTAAAGATCTTACCAAGGCTGAGTCATATAGGCCAATAAGTTTACTGTCAACAATGTCAAAGCTTTTTGAAAAGCTACTCATGACAAAATTGTCATGAGTAAAGGTAAAGATCTTACCAAGGCTGAGTCATATAGGCCAATAAGTTTACTGTCAACAATGTCAAAGCTTTTTGAAAAGCTCCTCATGGCAAAATTGTCTTCAATTTTAACTGATAATGGGTGCATCCCATCACCATCAATTTGGTTTTAGAAGCCAGCATAGCGCCATTGAGGAAACGGTTCAATTTATCAGAAAAACATTTGAGGAAAAGAAATATTGTTCTGCCCTGTTTATTGACGTTTCTCAGGCATTTGATAAAGTGTGGCATGAAGGCCTGATTTTGAAATTGAAGACATACTTACCAATAAACATTCTAAATCTTTTGGAAAGTTACATTCTCGCACGAAATTTACAGTGGTGGAAGGACACTTTATGAGTATGCCTGAAACTATCTCATCCGGTGTGCCACAGGGGAGTATAATGGGGCCATTTTTATATTTGATTTATACTTGTGATATGCCTGTGAGCAGTAGTATCCACACTTCTACATTTGACTACGATACCGCCTGCCTTAGTATGCACGAAAACCCTGATGAGGCATCCCGAAAACTCCAGGAACACATTAGCCAGATGGAACTATCGTTAAACTTATGGAGAATTAAGGTAAATGAACAAAAGGGTGTCCATATAACATTTACTTTACGAAGAGATACTTGTTCCCCCATTCGGATTAATAATCAAGTTGTTCCTCAACATTCACATGTGAAATATCTTGGTATACACCTCGATCGACGGCTTACATGGAAACATCACATTGACTATAAGTTAACTCAAATAAAACTAAAATTAACTCAGGTACATTGGCTGATTGGCAGAAATTCAACACTCAGCCTAGACTGCAAACTTTTAATATACAAGTCGCTTTTAAAGCCAATATGGTGTTACGGTATCCAGTTATGGGGCACTGCTTCTGCCTCCAATGTAGAGAGAATTCAACGAAGACAAAACAAAATTTTAAGGTTAATAACATCTGCTCCATGGTACTTTAAGAATTCAAATATACATCGTGATTTAAATATGCCACTAGTGATTGAAGAAATTGCAAAATACGCAAGCAAATATCTAACGAAACTCGAGTCACATCCTAATCCGCTTGCTCGTAATATTTTGAACTTTACTGGACACATCCGCTTAAAAAAGAGAGATACAAGGGATCTAATACTAAACACTCCGAATGAAGTTGCTTGAAATTTTTTTATTTTTTTGCTTATCACTACTTATGTATTATTTACAACTATCACTTTGTTAGGTCTGGCATTGGTCGGGCCTCTTAATTATATGTTAAATTTAAGATTTGAATACTTATTGTTAGTTCATATATGAAGATACATTAAATAAAAAAACATGCATAAAAAAAAAAAACATATGAGGAACTTAGCACTTTGCTTACGCAAATCGAAAGCTGCCTCAATTCACGCCCGCTCTGCACGATGTCAGCAGACCCTGCTGATAACAATGTTCTAACGCCAGCACATTTCTTAATTGGCGAGCCAACTAATTGCATTCCAGATGAAAATCTTCTTGATAAGTCTATCGACCGCCTATCACGTTGGAAAGCAATACAATGTTTACAACAACATTTTTGGAACCGCTGGCACAAGGAGTTTTTATGTCGCCTTCAGTCACGGCCAAAATGGAACATAATTAAAGAAAATATTAAAGTCGGAGATGTAGTACTTTTACTTCATGAAAAATCCGTTCCTGGTCAATGGCCTCTGGCAAAAGTTGAAAAGCTTCATCCAGGCAGTGATGGTTTAGTATGAGTAATAACACTATACTGTAATAAAACGTACTTGAAACGACCCATCTCAAAGATATGCCTTTTACCGTCGACAACAGCTAATTAGCTAAGGGAAGTACTTTCCTTCATGAGTATCGCAAAAAAAATGCCGTTTTTTTTTGGTGGGGAGAATGTTCGAGATATTTCATTTCAAAAGAATGCACTCATCGCCTACTCTGAACAACTTTTAAGTTCCACAACATGAAATAAACTCTCTCTTGCTTTGCTTTAATGTCATATTTAGTGATTGCTGTAAATATGTACGTATATATGGAAATATGTAACAAATCAAGTAAGAAAAGTTAAACACACAACTATTCACATACATCTGCGTATAAGCAGGTAGAAAATCATACCATCAACGGTTTATTATTGATCTTTTTACTTTTTTATATTATCACTTCACTTCTTTAAAATCGTTTACATGAATAAGATGCAGTTAAAATAAATATTAATAATAAAATTTAAAGTACACATAATAAAATATATGAAGTTTAATAAAATTACACTTAAATAACAACTTTAATTTTTCTTACTGAAACCCAGAACTTTGTATATGATAATCTAATTAGATCAGGGACGAATAAATAAACCATTCTCCTACAAGTACGTTTTTCTAAAAAGTACTTTTCTTAAAAACCACCTTTTCATAAAATGTGCTTTTCGAAAAAGTTATTTTCCTAAAGTACTTTTTCAAAAAGTACTATTTTTTTATAAAAAGTACTAACAGGTGTCGGCTTATTTTTTATAAGCATTCGTATGCTTTTAGAATTTTTAGTCTATCCACCGTAGTTTCTGAGATATGATGATACCGATTTGACCCTTTTCCCCTTTTCGCGTTCAAATTTCGAAAAATTCCTTCTTAGTCGATCTATGCATCGGAAGAGGAACCTACACACCCAATTTCAGTTTTTAGCTATTGTCGTTACCAATAAAATCTCCTTAAAAAATTTAGTCTGTACTTTGGACTATTTGTATTTTTAATTTAATCGCAAATTCTATTTTCATTTCGTTTGCGAATTTTATTTTTAAGCTTGCGAGTGGACTTTTATTCTGCGAATTAAAAAGAATAATATTTTACAATATTGAGAATAAAATTCGATTCAATTAAATTCGTTTGCGAAAGAAATCAATTTGAGCACTCTTCCTACCCTGGAATTTTCTCTTTCTAACTTTTCGTAATTTTTCTATAAATTTTGTAAATAAAGCGTTATTAATTTTTTACTTATTCGATGTACCGTCGCACAGTGGCTGAAAATCGTTTTTCATTGGCCAAAAATTCTGTAACTTTTGAACTGATCAAAATATTGAAGTAATTTTTATTTTAGTGGATAGATATTTAGTTCAGTTTGACTCAGTTTTAATTACATTAAAATTGATTGAGGACTTTTTAAGGAATTCTAGCTCAAAGTTGAACTTTTGAATTTTTTTAACTTTTAGAGTGAAATATGTGTTTATTATTTTTTTATTTATTAAAAAATTTAATATATGGAAATTAGTAATAATTATAAATATGTTTTGTAATAATGGAATTTATTTAATGTTACACTCAAAAAAAAATTTACACTAAAAAAAAATAGTAAAATCAACGATTTTGCTATTATTACAGAAAAATTAAAAATTTTTTGCTGTCTAATTTGCAATTTTGTTTACACTCAAAGAATAGTTACACTTAAAAAAAAACTTTAATAATATTATCTAAAAATATTGCTATTACTACAGAAAAATTTATTATTTTTTGCTGTCAAATTTGATCATTTTAAAAAACATATTAAAAATAAAAACTGCAATAAATTTTAATAGCATTTGTAACAATGGTAGGTTCTGTTTATTATTATTTTTTACTAATAGTATGCTTTTCGTACCTTAAATAACAATGAAAGGCAATTATGATTATTATTCATTTGACTCAAATATTGATTGTAAATATTCCATATTTTGTTCTGTGCTATTTCTGTTCTTTAGTAGTTTTTTGGCTTCTTCATCTAAATCCCGATGTTCCACTTTCCATTGATTTCGAATACTGGAGATGAACGGATCTGACGTTGCCAATAATATATTAAATAGATCTTCATTTGTTGAATTTCGTGAAATTTTTCTAGTATTGTGCTCTCTATAAAATCTGTAATCCTTGTTTCTTTTTTCCTGAGCCTCCTCTGATAGATCTCCAAGTGGCACCAAATGATATTTAATGATATCTTCTCCATGATAAAGGATTTTATGAACTGTTGCAGACATATTTCTCCATGGGTAGTTGGTTGTATATATTTTTGCAGTTTCCTTAGCATAATCTCCAAATTTTCTAGAGTCAATTTCTTCATTGCACGCAAGTACTTCTAGGATTATTTTAAACCTGAAAATAAGGTTTAAATCCACTCCTGTTATTTCAGATGCTGTTTCTGGATCTGAAAAGAATCTTCTTGCGGTATTGCCATCATTTGTATTGCCTGACCCTTGTTTTGGCTGATCTATAATCAATCCTAATTTGCGATATTCATCTAGAACATGTTTCTTTTTTGAACTTCTTAACTCTTTGTTGGTTTCGTTGTTTCTTATTGATCCTGAAGACCCGAAATCCAAATCATAACTGATTTTTAGTATGTGTTCCATAAGTCGTATTCTTGCATGTAGTGGTGATAATCCAAATTCATATGCATCGGTATTATCTAATGATTTTGTAGGGACTTGGTTTAATTGGGTTGATGTTGCTTGGCATATAATGCAGCTGGATGCAGCCTTCGTGTTAGTCAAAGCCTGACCTACTTTTCCATCTATCATTGTCAGCACTAATTGGTAGCTTACTTCAGTTTGCTGCCCATCTAACTGTAATTGTAATGGCTGTAGTGTTGCAATTTGGGCCTTGATATCACTAACTTCTTTGTTAATGGCATCATGAGTTTCTTTTTTGAATTCAAATTTAATTGGCCTGCAGTATTTCGTAGAAGATGGTGTCTCATTTTTCCAAATATCCATTGTTTGCGTTGTACTAGTCGAAGGCTCTGAATCTTCCAAAATCTTTTTCAATCCCAATGGTACAAATGATACCATGAACATATCTGAGTCCGAAATATTTTCACATACAGCTTGTTTGTATTGTTTTTGTCCCGAGGAACCATCACATCCCCATTTACAAAAAATAATTAACTTTGTGTTTCCATATTTCTTTAACTCATTTCCTGTTATTGATTGTAGCAAGCGTTCGGCTGTGTGATCAAGTAGAGATTGTAGTTGTACCTCTGCCGAAATTGGTGTGATTGTAATAGTGTCCTTTGATGGCAAACAGTCTATTTTAGCAGCGGTTATGTAATGATATGCTGGATACATATTTGACCCTTTTTCAATCGCACGCAGTCTGAGCTTAATATATTGCTGTTTTGTTAATTTCAAATCCAGAAATAATGCTAATGCCTCCTCATTTGTGTACTGTATTGCATCACTCGGAGTTGGTATACTTTTAAGAATCCGTTTTGTTCTCACTGGACTAGCTTTAACAACTTTTTCAATGATATCTACTTTTGATAATTGGTTCTGTGATCGTAATTGATGTAGGAAAGATTCTTTTATATTTGTACAACCAGTTGCATCGTTAAAATCTTTAAGTTTCCGCCTCTTAGATCTATCACTGCAGTTGCCCATTAATGATTTGCGTGGTCTTCCAGCCTTATCTTGCTTTGCTGTTTCTGCAGCGACAGTAAGTTGGCCTTCTAACCAGTTTGCACTTTTTATATAAAAGTTTTGTTTACTGTAGCTAACTTCTTTGTAGCGTTTTTTTAGTGCTTTGACGAAATTAGATAATTGCTCTTGCATTTCGGTGCTACACGAATTTAAGTTTAATTTTATTTTAACGTAACTAAGAACATCTTCCTGGTTTTTGTTTCTAAAATACTCTTCGGCCAGTTCTTTATAAATGAAGCTCTCCATATTTATCTGAATATTTTTATTTGTTATATTTAATCCGTACAATTAAAGGATTAACTTATTACTGAGTAATCCCTTATGGAATCCGTACTTTTATACATTTTTAGATACATGTTATTCACACATTGATCTTCAATTTCATAGCAGGTAGTGCTTAAGTTGAACAAAACTGCACATGTTATTCAGACCTTAATATCAGGTAAAACTGATTAGTATCTCGCCAATATGGGGTTGTTTTTTATCTTTAGTGGTTTAATGTCGCCATTATTGTTATAAAAATGTTTATGACTTTGGTTGACCCTAACATTTGATAACAGGTAAATTCAGAAAGAGATCATATGTTTACTGTAGAACCTATTGTGATAATTTTATGACTTATTTTTTGCTGATCAAAACAAAGCCATTAAACCCTTTCGCAGGTATTATATTTAATTTTTTTCGTTTTACGTAGTCTAAAGTAAAAAAAAACAAACTTTTAGGCAAAAAAGTGAAAATTTAAGACACTATTGTATACGAGTACTTATAGGGCTGTTTAAATTAATTTGAATTTTTTTTAGAGTAATTTCATTAAAATGAAAAAAGTGTTCTACCCACGGGTCGTCACGGGTGCAAAAGTATATATAGCGTTAAAGAGGACACTTTCACCTTTCTTCTGGTGGTATACGTTTCTTGTTCCCTTTTGTTCCCTAGAAGTTCTATTCCACTAAAATTTAAATTTGAGAAAAATATAGTAGTTTCATAAATATTTCATAACGCCCGTAATATTAAACGATAGAGCTGTGACCACTTACAACAACTAAAGACTATAGTCCTACCAACATTATAAAAAGACCGCAGGCCGTTATCGATGATAGCTTGCGAGTAGTAACCATTTATTTTTGATAAAAAACAAAAGAAAAACACCTTTTTCTGAAATTAAAAAAACGGTTGAGTTTGACAGCATGCCACGCCCACAATTATCAATAGTTTAACCTAAGTTTTTGGCTACCTTAATCTGGATATATTAGCTACAAAAAGGCGTAAAAATTTTAAAAATCGGTGACAAAAAAAATTAGACTTCTGGCCAATGAAAAACGATTTTCAGCCACTGTGCGTCGGTACATACATGTAAGTATTATAGTAGTGGATATTATGTTACTCTGTTTTTACTTTCTACAGTTGATTTGACTTTCCTACATTTGTGGTTGCCAAGTGAACAGTGATTGTCAAGTGAACATATTTTTGTCACGTGCCCATGATGAATTACGTGAGTGTATAAATATACATATATGAGTATGTATGAGCTCATGTATGGAAATATATGGGATTATAAATAGCAAAACTATTATATGTATATGAATTGATATGAACTAATATATGAAATGTATTATAATATATTAGCTCAGATATGCGGATCCATATATAGAAACAAGATGTAATATATGATGCCATATAAAAATGTATGCATACATGATATCTCACATAAGATCGCATTAGCAATCAAAAAGCTTGAATTTTATCAATTCGATCTTTTTCTCTTTTTTATCACTGGTGAATTGGAAGTCTATTAGAAAATACATACGGTATGTACAGTTTATATGCGTAGAACCGTAAGGTTTAAAAAATTAAACCTCGTGTAACAAAAATATCTTTTTTGTAGGATTTTATATATGTATGTATGTGTGCTTATTTAATAAATGAAATAATCAAAGAGATAATTCAGTCATTGAATTATTATTAATTTTTTAAAAATTAATATGTCCTCATATATATTAAGAAACAAAATTCATATAACTGCCAAATATAATATTAACAAGTAAGAGTGCTATATTCGGCTGTGCCGAATCTTATATACCCTTTACCAAAGTGCTTTTTGTAGTATAGAGATACATACATAACCACATACATAAAGTTTAAACAAAAATTAAGTAAGAATTTTACCTACCCTACAAGAAATGAATGACTGAAACTAACACAAATAACAATTTTTTACTAACACACTTACAACAATTTTTCATTCGATTCAACATTTATTATAGATGCTCTACTCTAACATATATACTAGAGTGGAACATCTAATGTACATATGTCAAAATTTTTAAAATATTGAATTTTACTGAAAATAATTTATAGTTCGTTCGGTTTTTAAAATTAAAATGCATAAAAGTGTTAAAAAATTATGGTGTTTGTGAAAAAGTAAGATAAAAGCAATAATGAATAAAAGAAATTTTATACTGTTTAATTAAAAATATACATACATATGTATGTATGTATTCGTTTCTTTTCCAATTTTTGGATATTTGGAAAGGGGAAAATGCGTTGTGAAGAAGGCGCAATTCATGCAGTCTGTGGAAGTTTATTAAAGTATTGAAAAAGATAAGTAAAATAGTGCACAAAAGTTTAATTTAATATGTATATTTATTTTCTAAATTTTAGATATTTGTAGAGAGCAAGGTGCGTTGGAGATGAAAAGATGGGAGAGCTATATACCGCAGTCATTTGGTGATTTTGTATATTTGTATTTTTTGTTTGAAATGCTATTTACTTATGTATTTTAGAGTTATTTTTGTAATAAGAAAGCAAATAAAATTAAACAAAAAGTATTATAAATTATATTTTTTATTTAAAAGTTACATTTTACCAGTTTCTACGTAAATATTGACTAGTAATAGGTGACTAGTTGCCTTGTAACCATTGACTAGTCATAGTTCACCAATGCTTATGTAATCTGTGACTGGCAAAAACGTAGCAGAGTAAGCAGTTCAGATATATGTGTTTTAAATAAGTGAAATTAATAAGTTAGAGAGAGAGAGAAAAAATCACACGTACACAAATGTTTTGGTAATTTTTTTCACCAAGCCCCTAATAAACTAACTCGGGCCAGTGAACGAAGTTGTAGTCGTCGCTACTAGTCAAATCACTAGTCAATTGGCTGGTAGCCTTCCTGTAGGGTAGTTACTTTTATGTACAAAAAAATTTATTTTCAAACCCTTAAATCATAATTTTAGATTTTTGTGGTTTTTACTGTGTATGCTCTTTTATTCATATAAACACAAATACACATCAATTTAAATTAGTTCTGTCCCCTTTAAAAAAACCTCCAGGTAGTTTTGAAATTAAAAATTTGAATACAGCATTAAAAGAATTACTGATTGAGGTAGTTTACACGAGAACAATTTTTAAGCCGCACAATTTATGTTCTTTTCCAAATTACACGAGACTAATTAATCTGGCATAAAATGTATACGTATACACAGCTTTCTGTGTGTTAGTGTCTTATTTATTAATTTGAAGTTTGGTTTTCGTTATAAACGTATCGGAACATACTTGCAGGAAAAATGGTAATAAATGAGCAATTGTTTATTATCGGCAATATTTGCTAAAAAATTAAAATGAAATAATTGTTCATTATCTTATATGAATTAATTCGAAAATGTATTCATATTTCTAAATAGTTACATCATCCAGAAGAACTTTTTGTAACTTTTTTAAAAGAATTAAATAAAATCTCGTTCATTTTATTTTCATACAGCCTTATTTATAAAACTTATTAAGGCTTTAAAAAGGTTTTTTAAAACAAATTTGCATAAAAAATTTTATTACAAAGTCTATAAAGCCTTAATAATTTTTATAAATAAGACTGATATAATTTATTTAACACGAAAAAACAATAAATTCACTTATTAGTTTTAAAGTTTGTTGAAGTGACCAACCCCCTTCTTCTTTTAAATTCATGTTTCCACGACGATGGTCAACTAAAGACTAAATACGCTCTGTAAAATAAAAACCACCGAACCTGTGGTTTCGCAAGTGTGTATGTATTGGTTTTGTGCTGCTAATGCGGGGTTGAAGCTGGTTGACAAATTATGCCAACCAAAAAACCACTCTCTTCACCGAATTTGCCAACAAACTGGCATGTTGTGCCAGCATAATTAATCCCGTGTAAACTACCTCATTGGCTAGTGCTGCATGCAAAACTACCTGGGGTTTTTTTTATGAATGCGCAAAAATACTAACTGTAATTTAAAATGCGCTACATTTTGTTACGTATGTTAATTAATTTACGAAAAGTTTATAATCATTATTATTATTAATAATAGTTATAATAATAATAATTTTAATTATTGCTTTTTTTAAATATATTTTACTTAGAATGTGTAAGTAAATACATGCTGTAAAATTTTGATACAAAATTTTATTCGAAAATACAAATGTGACATATTTAGCTGAGTTGAATACATTTTCTAAAGGTGCGGTCACTTTGGGGAAACATTTGAAAGCAAACATCAAATATTAGCTTGCTGTAATGTGACCATAAAATAATTATTAGCAGCAAACAAAAACCAGCTGTTATCTGGCAAGCAAAATAATTTGCTGGCAAATAAAATAATGTGAACACAAGATAACAAATATTTTCGTAATTTTTCAGCAAAGAATTATTTGATATTACAAAGTTTTTGTAAGAACAAATGGCAAACATATGTACAAAAACTTGTATCTTGCATCAGCGATTCCCATGAGAACTATACTATGTGTTCCTAAAGCACCCCACACACGATTCAATTTAATTTTCAATTGAGTCGGTTGTTGTCCAAGTCAAAGCGTGTATGGCTTTGTCAATTGATTAGTTTGACAGTTGTCGAGTTGGTTGAAGAAAAATCGAAAGATTTTGATTTTTCATGTTGATTAGTAAATCTTTCAATTCGATTGTGCTCGAGACTCTCGATTACCTGTCAAAATTTATGTCTCTAGCTTTATTTTGTATAGAAAAATCTATGTATTTTTAAAATTGTATTTAATTTCATTGAATTTTAAATAAAAAATATAAAAAAAATTAATGAATGCAGTAGAAATTGTTAATTTATAAATTGTAATTGTGAAAAAATATAAATTTGACAGTTGAGTGAAAATCTTTCAATTCATTTTATGAAGTGTGTGGCCAAGAATCAATTCAATTGAAAATTGGATTGAAACGTGTATGGGATTCCAAATGACCTAACTGATAACGTTTTCTTGGAATGAAATTGATCCTTTTGAGCGCATTTCGTTTGTTGTTGTAGAATTAGCACACAAAATTCTAGATAAGTAATAAAACCATCCCTTAAAAACATATGTATGTATGTATATGTATGCGCCTCGATGTGAATTCGCACTGATATTTTTGTTATTTGTATTGCATTCCAGTAACAAATAAATAAAAAATAACACTTGTGGGATATTAAAAAAAAAATTATTTTAAGCCTAAAAAACCAAAAAAAAAAAAGAATTATGAAATCAAATATTCCTTTAATTATGGAAGTCAGTTCTCGTTGTACATTCATAGCGAACAGTCGATTTAGCGGAGTTTTTATTTCATACTAAACAAAAAAAAATCAAACGAAAAAATATTCGGAATACATATTGTTTTGGATAAATTAAGCTTTATTTGCGTTGCTAATATTTTTTTACATAGTCATAAATAACAAAAACAAAAAAAAAACCGCAAACAAAAATACCAAAACAAACAAACAAGGTGCCCTTGAGGAATACTCTATATGAGTACCTCAAAAAGAAATAACTGTGAAGTGAGTTCTAATGGCAGAAATGCCTATTTTACTGTGAGTTCTGAAGCTCTTAATGAAAATAATAAAAATACAAAATCTGATGATAGACTTACTGAGAGCTCTCAAGCTCTTAATGATAACAAAATAAATAAGAAATCTGATAGTAGACTTTTTTAACGGCGAGGCCACTCTTTCGTCAGCGATCAACTTCGCTTTGTCCAATGCCAACTAGTGATTCGTTAACATTACCGTTGCCTAGTACTTCTACATTTAACTCAGCGATATCATCCGCTTCGGGCTCGTGGTCATCACTTAACCAAGTTTTTACTGAAGTTAAGAGCAGCCCAAAACCCAAAGTCCAAGTGGGAATGGACAGATATATAACAGTGGTAAAGCGCGGACGAAGCCCAAAGTCTTCGAAAATTTCATCTGCTCCAAAAATGTCTAGGGATAACAGCGCATCCTCTATTAACCGTCAAAATCGTTTTCAAATATTACAAGTTGACAACAACAAACCCGATGTATCTACGAACAATACATCCAAGCCGCCTCCAATCTATTCAAACGCTCTTATAAAAAAATTTAATTTCAGTCATTGGGGAGAATAAATTTCACATCGTTCCAATAAAACGTGGTAACATTGATGAAACCAAAATTCAAATTTATGAAGAAACAGATTTTCGCAAACTGATTACTGAATTTGAAAAAAGTAAAAAAAGTATTGAAGGGCATCGATTCCTATGTTGCTCCGGAAGAAATAAAAGATGCACTCGTCCTCCAGGGATTTAAGGTAAAAAATGTATCTAACAAAATAAATAGGGAGAAGATTCCTCAACCTCTATTTCGCGTCGAACTTGAGCCAAACGATATAAAATTGAAAAAAGCGAGACTCATCCAATTTACAATTTAAAATATCTCTTATAGCGAAAAATAGCAGTTGAAGAACACACAAGCGTTCTGGACCCGTACAGTGCCATAATTGTCAATAATATGGTCACACAAAAACTTACTGCAAGTTACCTTCAGTTTGTGTTATCTGCGGTGAATTGCACGGTACTGCTGGTTGTACTAAGCCTAAAGATCTAGCAGAAAAAAAATTGTAGTAATTGTGGAGGTACACACAAAATGTTTCACCGCCAAATAATTCAACGAATGCAAATTCAAGCTTTAACTTTAGTCGCCTTGAAGCTACTATTGAGAATCTGGTGCTAACTATAAACAACTTTACAACAAATATGACTACCATGATGCAAGAAATGTTGAGAATGCAGAATACTCTGCTTCAAGCATTAATTAACAAGCCATGAACACGTTAAAAATATGTTTCTGGAACGCAAACGGCATTCGCCAACATAAAAATGAACTTGAGCTCTTCCTTACGGAAAAAAATATTGATATAATGTTGGTCTCTGAGACTCATTTGACTTCTAGAAGCCTCTTTAAAATGAATGGCTACACTTTATATGACACAAAGGACCCTAGAGGGAGAGCATGCGGTGGATCAGCAATTCTAATAAAGTCAAGACTCAAGCACTATATTCTTGACAACATTTGTGAAGAACATCTACAAGCAACAAATATCTGCATTGAAAATTTTTGTACAAATTTCGTGATATCTTCAATTTACTCTCCTCCCAGATTTTCAATCACTGAGGACCAATACGAGAAGTTCTACAAATCTCTTGGACCTTGTTTCGTTGCAGCTGGCGATTACAATGCTAAGCATACGTTCTGGGGTTCGCGTCTTATTACGCCTAGAGGTAGGGCGTTGTTCAACACAATTTCAAAAATGGGTTTGGATGTTATTTCAAGTGGGGAGCCTACTTACTGGCCTACTGACGTGAGAAAAATTCCGGATGTTATAGATTTCAGCGTCATAAAAAGTATTTCTAGGGAATTAATTCACGTTGAAGCTTCCCTAGATCTGTCGTCTGATCACTCTCCCACGATCGTTACAATCTGTAGTCCACTGAGAAGCGCTTTACCTCACCCATATGTCAAGATGATAAACCGTGTTAATTGGCTGGGATTCAAAAAATATCTTAGTACCCATTGCACGGAAAATATTACGCTAAGAACACCCAATGATATTGAATCGAACATTGCAAATCTTAACGAGAATATTAAACAAGCTTCTGAACATGCCACTACCTCCCATCCGTATACTGGGTTCAATCAAATTTATTCTACAGACGTTGAAGATCTCGTACGTGAAAAAAGAAGAGCTAGAAGGGAATGGCAACAGCACAGATCACCTCAACACAAAATCAGATTTAAAGAGTGCACTAAACGACTCCAAGAGTTGCTTGCATCTGAAAAAACTGCATCTTTCAAAAATTATCTGGAAGGCCTAGATGTCACACCAGCATCTAATTACTCTTTGTGGCGCGCTGCTAAAAAGCTTAAAACACCCGTTGAGTTTAAGCCACCTCTGCGCACATCTACCGGAGGTTGGGCAAGAAGCGATACTGAAAAAGGTAACATATTTGCTGAGCATTTAAAATCCGTATTTACACCAAATACATGTACCGGTGTTGCTGATTTGCCGAGTGTAGTTGCTCTACCACCACGACCCTTAAAATTTACGATGTGTGATGTACAAAAACTAATTGCCGAACTCAACCCGAAAAAAGCTCCCGGTATGGATGGAATTAGTAACCAGATGCTGATTAAGTTACCTCGTACTGCAATTAGAATCCTGTTATTCATTTTTAATGCCATTTTACGACTGGAGTATTATCCAGACTGCTGGAAGCTTGCCAAGGTTAAAATGATTCCAAAGCCAGGTAAAGATCTTTCCAAGGCTGAGTCATATAGGCCAATAAGTTTACTGTCAACAATGTCAAAGCTTTTTGAAAAGCTACTCATGACAAAATTGTCTTCAATTTTAACTGATAATGGGTGCATCCCGGACCATCAATTTGGTTTTAGAAGCCAGCATAGCACCATTGAGCAAACGCATAGATTGGTTCAATTTATCAGAAAAACATTTGAGGAAAAGAAGTATTGTTCTGCCGTGTTTATTGATGTTTCTCAGGCATTTGATAAAGTGTGGCATGAAGGCCTGATTTTGAAATTGAAGACATATTTACCAATAAACATTCTAAATCTTTTGGAAAGTTACATTGTTGCACGAAAATTTACAGTTGTGGAAGGACACTTTATGAGTATGCCTGAAACTATCTCATCCGGTGTGCCACAGGGGAGTATACTGGGGCCATTTTTATATTTGATTTATACTTGTGATATGCCTGTGAGCAGTAGTATCCACACTTCTACATTTGCCGACGATACCTCCTGCCTTAGTATGCACGAAAACCCTGATGAGGCATCCCGAAAACTCCAGGAACACATTAGCCAGATGGAACTATGGTTAAACTTATGGAGAATTAAGGTAAATGAACAAAAGTGTGTCCATATAACATTTACCTTACGAAGAGATACTTGTTCCCCCATTCGGATTAATAATCAAGTTGTTCCTCAACATTCACATGTGAAATATCTTGGTATACACCTCGATCGACGGCTTACATGGAAACATCACATTGACTATAAGTTAACTCAAATGAAACTAAAATTAACTCAGGTATATTGGCTGATTGGCAGCAATTCAACACTCAGCCTAGACTGCAAACTTTTAATATACAAGTCGCTTTTAAAGCCAATATGGTGTTACGGTATCCAGTTATGGGGCACTGCTTCAGCTTCCAATGTAGAGAGAATTCAACGAAGACAAAACAAAATTTTAAGGTTAATAACATCTGCTCCATGGTACATTAAGAATTCAAATATACATCGTGATTTAAATATGCCACTAGTGACTGAAGAAATTGCAAAATACGCAGGCAAATATCTAACTAAACTCGTGTCACATCCTAATCCGCTTGCTCGTAACATCTTGAACTTTACTGGACACATCCGCTTAAAAAAGAAAGATACAAGGGCTCTAATACTAAACACTCCGAATGAAGTTGCTTGAAAAAAAAAATTTTTTTTTTGCTTATCACCAGTTATGTATTATTTACAACTATCACTTAGTTATGTCTGGCATTGGTCGGGCCTATTAATTATATGTTAGATTTAAGATTTGAATACTTATTGTTAGTTCATATATGAAGATACAATAAATAAAAAAACATGCATTAAAAAAAAAAATATTTCAGGAAATGTTTACTGACTTAAAGAAAATATTTACTAAGAGTAGGAAAATGGTTATGAACTGAAGAAAATTTTAAATTAAGGACTAGTAAATTTCGTCTTAAATCAAAAAATAAACTTTAGGGAATGAATTACTCCTGATTAGTTTATGAAATTTGACTTACTTGAAAGATATAAAAAGTTATTCTAAATTTTAGAAAAATATTTACAAGTTTTAAGTTTTATTTTTCTTTAAATTATAGAATATATATTTTGTTTGCATTAAGCAAAAAATCTAGGTAAGTTTTTTATATTTTCGAGGAATATTTAAAATTGAAATTTATTTTTTTGTAAATAAAATAAAGTTTTAAAACTCAATTATTTCAATGATTATTCAGGCAATTGGTTAGAGTGCTTGCCTATCAATCAGAAGGTTGCTGGTTCAATACTTGTCTCCTCTCAAGGAATTTATATGTATGCATGGTGAATTATAATTAAAAATATAATATGAAGATATAATAAATAACATATCATTTGGTATAGAATTTAAATATAAATAAAAATAAGTACCAGAATTAAAGACAAAAAAATTGAAAACTTACTAAATTTGAGATCAAAGACGAAAAAATTTTTTTGCAAAATTTCCGAATTTTATTGAAAAATTTTACTTAATTTTAGTAAAATTTTACTTAAATATGAAAATATAATTACTATAAACTAGTTCATTAATGAACTATAAATTTAGTAAATATTTTACTGGTTTCAAGTAAAAAACAGCTTTGGCGCCATCCGACAACTTTTTTTATTAAAATTTAGAAAGTTTTCCAAAGTTTTAGTTAATTTTTTTTGAGTGGACTAGTAACATATGTACATGCAAATATTCACTTGCTTACATATGTATTTGCTGCCTTAGAAAATGTATTCAACTCGGCTAAATATGTCACATTTATTATTTTTGAACAAATATTGTGTACGACTATGTGTTTTGTGTTTTTTAAATAATCGATTCATAATAATAATATGATATAATATTTACACATACATGTATGAAAATGTATGAATATATCACCCCTTTCCAAACGGAAAGTTTACTCTGCAAAGGGGTACCTACATATATATTCATATATGCGCGTATATCCTCATTTTTCGGATCCGAACCATATATGGAATATCATATATGCTCCATTTTTTCAGCTGCTCAATTAAATTTAAAGAATTCGTTCCACATGAGATTAAAAACTAGTGCAGTTATAAAAGAAAAAACAATCCGTTTTTATAATAACACTAGTTTTTAATATTATTTTTGGCAGTTATGTATATGAATTTTGAATTGAAAACCTTCATTAGTAGGCAAGGAAAGTTATGTATGTGGCAAAAAGAAAAAAAAAGGTTTAAGTCGAGATAAGCACATTTTGAGTTAGGAGTTCACCGTAATCTCTATATTTTCTGACAAAATCTTTTTTTATTTTGTGCTACTTTTCGGAAAGTTATAGCGCAATATTGGTGCTTATATTACTTCGACTTATAATCTCATACGTAATAACGGCTAAATTTAGTATATCGGGTATGTTTTGTATTCCACGTGAAATTTAATAGTTCGGAATTTCTATAGCATTACTGTTATAAATACATACATATTTCCAACAGCATTCTATGGCCATTCCGCACCTTTTAATTTCACGTAGAACACAGAACATACCCGTATGTTTTGATATTGTTTCAGATTTAATTAATTATCTACAGTGTATTTTTCTAATACCCCTTTTCCTTACGAAAAAGTATACTTTGTAAAGTCTTAATTCAGCTGGAAGAAAGTCAGAGAGACTGTACTACTACCTCTGCCTTTCACACTGCTGAATTAAGACTTTGTAAAGTAAAATTTGCGTGTGAAAAGGGGTATAAAAAAGTGAATACCGTTTTAACCGTTTGTAACCGCAAAAGAAATAAATTTCTGAAAATAGACTTGAAAGTTTAAAACTACTCTACTGCAAAACAGTAAGATATGACTTAAGCACATTTTCCTTATTGCCACATAGCTTATGAGGCAGGTGTTAGGGACTTGGTTAGATCGTAAGAGGCTTCAAAATGATAATATTGGATAACATTAGTAGTAGTGAATTACCAATTCGGCCCCAATTAAACTTGCAAAATTGTTGGTGAAATTGTTAAATTTGGGTAATTAAAATTTGAAAATTGTTAAATTCTTGGAAATTTGTGAAATTTGATACCTGCGAGGGTGGTTCAATAAGTCCGTGCAAATTTTTGTTTACATAAGGAGTTTTTTGTTTACATTAACTTTGTGGGAACGGGTGATTTTTTTTGGGTAATATTAATTGTGGGAACGGGTGATTTTTTTGTGGGTGTGGTTTAAGGGGTTTTATAAGATTAAGATTTCTCAAGTGTATATGCCGACGGGAAAATCATGAAAATGATTTTTCCTAATACCAGTGGGGGAAATAGTGATTATTCATTTTTCCTAATGCCTACGGCAATGCATGATAAGTTTTCCTAATGCCTACGGCAATGCATGATAATTTTTCCTAATGCCTACGGCAATGCATGATAAGTTTTCCTAATGCCTACGGCAATGCATGATAAGTTTTCCTAATGCCTACGGCAATGCATGATAAGTTTTCGTAATGCCGACGGCAATACATGAGTATTATTTTTTTCAAATGCCGACGGCAAAACACATTTTTATTTTTTTCAAATTCCGACGGCAAAACACATTTTTATTTTTTTCAAATGCCGACGGCAAAACATGAGTATTATTTTTTCCTAATACCGAAGAGAAAATCATGGAAATGATTTGTCCTTATGCCGACGGGAAAACGTGAAAGTTATTTTTTCTAATGCTAATATAGGTGTTGGTAGACTGTGATTTGGGTGGATGGGTGTTAGTAGGTGTTGTAATATGTAACCGTAGGAGTTTGTGGATGTATCTGTATCTTAAGCAGGGGGTCGGGGGTGTAGTTGAGGTAGATCGATTACATGCATGCATGTATGCCTGTGAGAATTTAATCCTGATCGTGATTTGAGGTGGGTGGGGGTGTTGTGGAGGTAGATGGATCGCCTGTATGTGTGTGTGTGTTTGTTTGTTTGTGTATGTGTGTGTGTGTTTGTGTATGTGTGTGTGTATATATTTCTGTAGGAGCTTAAGGCTGATCGCGATTTATTAGGGGCGAGGTATTCTAGTAATATGTAACCGGGGGAATCTGTATGTTTGTATGTATGTAGGAGCTTAAGGCTGACTATGATTTGGGTGGGTAGGGTTGTTGACGTAATATGTAGCCATAGGGATTCGTAGGTGTGTTTGTCTGTAGGAGTTTAAGGCTGGTCGTAATTTGAGGTGGGTGAGGATTTTGATGAGGTAGATTGATTGTGTGTATGTATGTATGGCTGTGAGAATTTAAGATGATTGTGATTTATTATAGGCGATATGTTCTTGTTATATGTAGCAGTGGGAATCTATATGTATATATGGCTGTGGGAGTTTAAGACTATCCATAATTCAGGTAGGTGAGAGTGTTCTGTTGTTGAGATTAATTTTATATATTGTATATGTATGTATGTATGTATGACCATAGGAATTTGTGAATGTATATCTGTGAAGATTTTAGGCTGGTCTTGATTTGTGAGGGCGGAGTGTTGTTAAAATTTTCTTGGATTTTTCTTAGATGAATCCTGCTATGTGTGTGTGTGTATGCGTGTGTATATGAGTTTCTCGTGCTGGTATTTATATGTAGGTAGCAATAAATTGTATTCAATATCGACATTTGATACTATAAAATACTATCATATATCTGAACTTCCCTAATCCTAGTATGTTTTTATACTTATGATTGCTTTATATTTTTTCATGCTTAAATTTGTCTCGCGTTAAAGTCTGCCTTTGACAAATTTGTTTATATTACAGATTTTGTTTGTTTAACTACATCAACCTTCTTTGACTGGACAACTTTTCGACACACAGAAAAAAAAGACCAACTTAAAATCAGTAAAAACCATGTTGAATTAATAAGAAACATTAGCGAAGGTTTAGTCGTATTGAAATTTCTTATTTCAATATGGAAAAATATTAATTTACAGTATTCATTTATTAAACTCATTACTTTTTAGGTATCTCAACACACATTTTCTATTATTGAATTAATGTGACGCATTCTTATTTTTACGCAGCATAATTTCCTTGAGTGTAGACCAAGAGAATTTATGCTTAATATATTTTCATGATGTAGATATGTAAGTGTGATTGTTAAGATCTAATAAATACTTGAGCATTGATAAGAAATTTGATATGTATACATACATATCTACAAATTGATTTTATGTTTGCATGTATGTATGTATGTACATACAAATAAGTGTTTATATCAATCTTTGAATACATATTTTTTCGTCATGTCATGTCTTTTGTTGTTGTTGTTGTTGTTGTTGTTGATGTTGTTGTTGTTGTTGCTGCTGCTGATGTTGCTATGTATAGATGTGAAATATCTTCAGCTTTTTTATTTGAAATTAAAAAAAAACGTTGTTTTAATTTGCATTTGCATTTACTTAAAAGTTTGTGAGGATTTTCTATTTTAAGTAAAGCTGAATTCCTGAAGATACATACTCTAAAGTAATAGTAACTATAACAGAAATATTTCCTATATTTAATTTAAATTTGCTTAAAGTTGATGCAGCCTATATAGTCAACGTTAGAAATTTTTGGAGGGTGTACATTACAAAACCTTTCAAAAATGTAGGTATAAACATTTTTAAATGAAACTGATTCAACACCTCCAGCTTTGGTGTTTTCAATATCGACAGTTTTTTTTTTTGTTAGCCAGTTTGCTTGGTTTAACTTTTTTTATTTTATTTTTTTGATAAACATTTAAAATCAAAGGGGAGTTTTATAATGAAATTGTTATTTTCATAATTGATGAAAACAAACGCTACTTTTTTTCCAATGAAATCAATTGAATTACTTTTGAAACCTTAGTCCTCTATAAAATTTATGTTTATTTTACACATGGCTTAATTTATAAGACTTTAAAAATTTGTCCTTCGGTGGTTATATATTCTATTATACGATTATGAATAAGAATACAGTAAGCTAGTGTCTTTGCTTACTGTTTCAAATTAACATTTTATTCAATTGGTCTCCTATTGAATAAAATTAGCTTTTTGTCTTAAACAGCAGCTGGAGATTCCTTCATACTTATATGTAACAGCTTTTTTGGAATTTTAGATACATATAATATAGAATTGAATAATATTTGTTTTTGATTTTTATGTTAAGAAGTATAGATATGAATGTACTTTTAAATTAGTTAAACCATAATAAACAAACTAATTTTCTTCTTGAATAGCGATCAACAGAAAATAAAGTCGTTTTCTAAGAATTTAAATTTACTCTCTTGGCGGTTTCTGTAGTATAGAGTAACCGCGTATACTACACGAATTAATTAATTAGGGATAATACGATATATATTTATTTTATGAAGGCTGATCGTCTTTAGCTTTTATTTGATGTTCTAGAAGACACGATTTTTTCTCATTTTATTAAAGTTCAGCTTATTGTATTCATATTTTTGATATCTTTAATTTAATTGTGCTTTGTGTGTCTGTTAGCAGACTGTACGTATAAGTTAGTCAGTCACTCTTTATTTTTATTTATTTTTCCGTTTAATGTGTCACTAATTTTTGATTTTACTACTTCAAATAGAGAACATTTACATATATAATTTTTAAAAGTATACATATACATACATAAATATATGTATGTATGTATGTAAAAATTAGTGCATATACAAGGAAATACATGTTTAGTAATCATCTATTGTAGAAAATCGATCATAAAGAACTCACTTACCTCCACCAGCAAGCAATTCACCATAAGTATTTGCATAAAGTGTCAGAAACATTGGAATATTTATGTTTGGGAGAATTTTACCTCAAGTGTTTAAACATGAGGTTTACTGGTTGACCCCTTAAAGTAATTCTTGTTAACGTAGGCTTGATTGTATCGCATGCAGATGTAATGATTTTTCACTTAAAAAAGGTGCTCTCACCATCAATCATACCCTATACAACACATTCATGAGTTGTATTGATCCAGATACAATTGCTGTCGAATTCATTATTAAAAAAGAGTTTTTCATCATCATCTAACAGCTTTATTCATATTTTTTTTCTTAGCATGCATGCCTTAGCATGCTTCTATCGATAATGACGCGAGAGTCCGAGATGTAGTGGTGTTTCAAAAATCTATACTATTAGATTTTACGAATTCACTCTTTTGAATTTTTTGCACAGTAGATACATATATACATACATATGTAATTCATTTGCAAAAATTTAATGACGTGAGGAATTTTTTAATTATATGTACATGCCCCGACATGCTTTCATTTTTTTAGTAAATTTATTTGATACTTATACCGATAAATATATAAAGTAATATCTGTTTAGATTGCATTTTATAATTTATACATGCTTCAGCATGATTCTTATTGAAGTCCATATTTATTCACTAAATTTGTTTCATACTCATTTATACACCTCTACATTCTTAAAGAATGGATACCAAAGTCCACTTTCTTTAGTTTATTTACATATGTTTTCTAAAGATCTGATAGCTAAAGAAATGAACAAAGTAAAGATCTTTTATAATAGGCCCATATTCGTATTTTAAAATTTTTTGTTTAGAGCTTTCAAAATGGAAAATGTACATCTTTTACTATAAAAAACGAATAATAAGATGTGTTGCTGAATATTACACTGTGTTTTACTTCATTTTGAACGTTTAAGTTTTCACAATATTTCATACTTACCAACAAGTTTAGAGAATTACAATACATTAAGTTAATTATCTTTCCTAAGACCTATCATTCTTAATCAATTATTCAAAAACAAGAAAAACTAGATTTTTCCTTTGTAATTTTATTTTTATATAATTTTATATGGAAACATTTTATCATCTTCAAATTACTGTATACTATATTTAGCAGTTTTTTCTTGAATTTTTCTATTTTATACACTAAGTAAGTCTTTATATATCAACCCACTTATATGAATGATTAATGATAAATTCTTTTCACATCATTTCTTTTAATAATTTATTAAATCATTGTACTATTGATGTTATATTGAGTAATGTTAAATCCTATATTTGTGAATTAATTTTCCAAAGTGTTTTTGAAAAAATTCTTTACCATCATCTGCTTTTAAGTTTTTTGGTATTCGTACCACTTCAAAAATATTTTCCATTACCTTGGTTTTTTAGAGTGCAGCCTTTATTTTCAACGATACTGACCATATAAAATTTGAGAACGTGACAATTACAGCCTACAACAATCAATAATTTATATTTTCTGTAGTATAGTCCCCAATTTCAACTAAATCAGCTTACCAAATATCATCCATTTCTTTAATTATATTTCTATAATACACAATCAATTTTAGAGATTGCTTATAGACTTGGTTTACTAAATTTCATTGACATTGAGTTGTTTTCCAGATTTTTTGGAGTGTTGTGGCCTACTTGATACCCTTTCAGCTATTTATACTAACATCTAGTTAATTTTCCAATCTATCCATTATCAATTCAATTTAATATGTCTTTTAAAACATGATTTCATTTTTAGAATGTCTTTTTCAATTTTATAACTCACTTCTATGCCTAATTTATTTCACGTTGTAGTACATCAATTTACATTAAAACATTCTAGAATATTAATGCCCTAAGCCATATTATTATATTGTCATTTAGTTTGTCGATTTCAGTTTCTAGAAACAATTTTTTGATAACATCGTTCTCCGTCAGTGAACGATGATGACTCTGTATGTACATTAGTAATAATTAAAATCTTTTTATAGATTTCGAGTTCAAATTTATCATAATATTTGGTATTTTATGAAACATTAGAGAAAATACTCCTGGTGTTAGAGCCCATATTCGGCCACCAACTTTATTTTATCTTCATTCAGTTTGAGGTTACTATCACCAAATTTCCATTCACTATTTAAATCTTTATATGGGCCATAGTTTGTATCTAATTTATTTTTTCCTTCCAAGACTGATACATCAGTATAAGTGTCTTCGGAATTGGAAGTCTGTGAGTACAATCATCATCCTCATCATCATTCACAGCATTAGCATCATTTTTAATAAGATGGTATCATCAAATATTGTTCCTTCTGCTAGTTTTTTTGGTGTACTTGTCTCTATCTTGACTGATGAGTTTTCAGACTTTAAACTTGTATTATTTTCAACTTCTGTCTTGATTTTACTTTATTCTTTCATGGACATTCTGTTAATTTTTTTAGAACTATTTATGAATTCTTTGAGAGGTTCTGTTATAAGTTTAAATGTTAATTGTCTCTTAGTTGTTCACGTGTATCTATTTCACCAGTTTTTATACTACGAAGCTTTTTCTTCAATACATTTCTTGTCAACACCAACTGCTTTAAAACTTTCTCATCCATGTTTGATAATTGTAAATAACAGGTATCAGCTATCAGCTTATCAGGAGCTGGTCTGGGTTTCAGATCAGCTTTTTAGGACCTGGTCTGGTTTTCAGATCAGCTTTTCAGGACCTGGTCTGGTTTTCAGATCAGCTTTTCAGGACCTGGTCTGGTTTTCAGATCAGCTTTTCAGAACAGCTTTTAAGGACCTGGTCTGGTTTTCAGATCAGCTTTTCAGGACCTGGTTTGGTTTTTAGATTCCCTTATCACGACCTGATCTGGCTTTCAGATCAAGTTATCAAATACCAGATCAGGCTATAAGGTAGCTGATCTGTAAAACAGATCAGACTATCAGGAGCTATTCAGATTTCTAGATCAAGCTATCTGGTCCAGATTACATTATCAGTATACAAGTGGCTGACCATTTATAACATTTAGATGCATGAAGTTTAGGGCCAGATGAAATACGAAAAGGTAAACTTTTATGTAGTAAAATTGTTTTCTATAAAGATCATCGTTTAATCAATATCTTTGCTTATAATCAAAAATCCTTATTTATCCTTTATATTTTTCTCACCTTACCTAACATTACAAATACATTATGACGATCTCGTATCAAATGTTTGAGCATTCTGCTATAAGTTTTACATAAGTAGAATGATTCAAGATTATCTCACCCTCTAAAAAAATATGCTTCTCACACACAACATCGTTAAATATCATATTAGAATTACTTTTGCCTTTTTTAGTAGAAATAACAGATTCACTATCTATAAATGTCTAATATCCCATTATTTTAATTGAAAAAATTAATTTCTACAGGTATTCATATTTAAGTTGATATAGAGACATTGAGTATAAATATGTAGATATTTTCAAATTTAAGTCCACAAGGACTTTCTAGCAAGCCAATCATGTCATTAGTATTTTTTTTTTCGCAATTTGACAGACCAACTATTCTTGCAGGAAAATAATTTCGTAGGCGGGAACTAGGGTTTATTTTTGAACTAACGTTCGATGATACATCAAAATTTCGTACCAACCTTTTTTTAGGTTGTTTTACTAACCGCATTTGTGTAACTAAATGCCTTTTATAAATATTATCTCTTATTATAAAAAAATAAAATAACACAGATATACGATATCAGAAAATATTTTCTAAAATCGTATAGGTGCATTAGTTTATTTTTTCTATAATAAGAGATAATGATCCATACTCATAATCAAAACAGCATAAAAATATCCTTTGTTTTGACTGTGAGTATGCATCAATATTTATGAAATGTATTTAGTTACAAAAATGTGGTCAGTAAAACAAAGTATATTTTAACAGACTTATTTATAAAATTATTAGGGCTTTATAAAAGCTTTTTAAAACAAATTTTTGTATGAAAATTTGTTTTAAAAAGCCATTACAAAGCCCTAATAAGTTTTATAATTAAGGCTGTAAGAGTTTAAAATCAGTATTTTGTATGACAATACTGTTTTTAAACTCTTAAAATATACTTTGTTTTGACTATGAGTAGGAGGCATTATTCTCTTATTATAGAAGAAAAAAAAATAATATAGCTATACGATTTTAGAAAATATTTTCTGATATCGTATAGCTATATTATTTTATTTCTTCTATAATAAGAAATAATATTTATGAAGTACATTTCATAAATATTGACTCATTCCCATAGCCAAAACAACCTAAACATAGGTTGGTACGAAATATTGATGAATCATCAAAATTTCATATCAAGCTACATATATTTATGTTGTTTTACTAACCGCATTTTGTAACTAAGTACATTTCATAAATAATATCTTTTATTGTTTCTATAATATATATTATTTATGAAATGTACTTAGTTACCAAATGTGGTTAGTAAAACAAAGTATAATTTAAGAGTTTAAAACCATAATTTTTATGGTTATACTGGTTTTAAACACTTAAAGCATAATTTGTTTTGACTATGAGTATGCACCAATATTTTAGAAATGGATTTCATAAATATTGATCCATACTCATGGTCAAAACAACATAAATATAAATAGCTTGATATGAAATTTTGATGAATCATCGAACGTTAGTTCAAAAATAAACCCTAGTTCCCGCCTACGAAATTATTTTCCTGCAAGAATAGTTGGTCTGTCAAATTGCGAAAAAAAAATACTAATGACATGATTGGCTTGCTAGAAAGTCCTTGTGGACTTAAATTTGAAAATATCTACATATTTATACTCAATGTCTCTATATCAACTTAAATATGAATACCTGTAGAAATTAATTTTTTCAATTAAAATAATGGGATATTAGACATTTATAGATAGTGAATCTGTTATTTCTACTAAAAAAGGCAAAAGTAATTCTAATATGATATTTAACGATGTTGTGTGTGAGAAGCATATTTTTTTAGAGGGTGAGATAATCTTGAATCATTCTACTTATGTAAAACTTATAGCAGAATGCTCAAACATTTGATACGAGATCGTCATAATGTATTTGTAATGTTAGGTAAGGTGAGAAAAATATAAAGGATAAATAAGGATTTTTGATTATAAGCAAAGATATTGATTAAACGATGATCTTTATAGAAAACAATTTTACTACATAAAAGTTTACCTTTTCGTATTTCATCTGGCCCTAAACTTCATGCATCTAAATGTTATAAATGGTCAGCCACTTGTATACTGATAATGTAATCTGGACCAGATAGCTTGATCTAGAAATCTGAATAGCTCAGCTACCTTATAGTCTGATCTGGTATTTGATAACTTGATCTGAAAGCCAGATCAGGTCGTGATAAGGGAATCTAAAAACCAAACCAGGTCCTGAAAAGCTGATCTGAAAACCAGACCAGGTCCTTAAAAGCTGATCTGAAAACCAGACCAGGTTCTGAAAAGCTGATCTGAAAACCAGACCAGGTCCTGAAAAGCTGATCTGAAAACCAGACCAGGTCCTGAAAAGCTGATCTGAAAACCAGACCAGGTCCTAAAAAGCTGATCTGAAACCCAGACCAGCTCCTGATAAGCTGATAGCTGATACCTGTTATTTACAATTATCAAACATGGATGAGAAAGTTTTAAAGCAGTTGGTGTTGACAAGAAATGTATTGAAGAAAAAGCTTCGTAGTATAAAAACTGGTGAAATAGATACACGTGAACAACTAAGAGACAATTAACATTTAAACTTATAACAGAACCTCTCAAAGAATTCATAAATAGTTCTAAAAAAATTAACAGAATGTCCATGAAAGAATAAAGTAAAATCAAGACAGAAGTTGAAAATAATACAAGTTTAAAGTCTGAAAACTCATCAGTCAAGATAGAGACAAGTACACCAAAAAAACTAGCAGAAGGAACAATATTTGATGATACCATCTTATTAAAAATGATGCTAATGCTGTGAATGATGATGAGGATGATGATTGTACTCACAGACTTCCAATTCCGAAGACACTTATACTGATGTATCAGTCTTGGAAGGAAAAAATAAATTAGATACAAACTATGGCCCATATAAAGATTTAAATAGTGAATGGAAATTTGGTGATAGTAACCTCAAACTGAATGAAGATAAAATAAAGTTGGTGGCCGAATATGGGCTCTAACACCAGGAGTATTTTCTCTAATGTTTCATAAAATACCAAATATTATGATAAATTTGAACTCGAAATCTATAAAAAGATTTTAATTATTACTAATGTACATACAGAGTCATCATCGTTCACTGACGGAGAACGATGTTATCAAAAAATTGTTTCTAGAAACTGAAATCGACAAACTAAATGACAATATAATAATATGGCTTAGGGCATTAATATTCTAGAATGTTTTAATGTAAATTGATGTACTACAACGTGAAATAAATTAGGCATAGAAGTGAGTTATAAAATTGAAAAAGACATTCTAAAAATGAAATCATGTTTTAAAAGACATATTAAATTGAATTGATAATGGATAGATTGGAAAATTAACTAGATGTTAGTATAAATAGCTGAAAGGGTATCAAGTAGGCCACAACACTCCAAAAAATCTGGAAAACAACTCAATGTCAATGAAATTTAGTAAACCAAGTCTATAAGCAATCTCTAAAATTGATTGTGTATTATAGAAATATAATTAAAGAAATGGATGATATTTGGTAAGCTGATTTAGTTGAAATTGGGGACTATACTACAGAAAATATAAATTATTGATTGTTGTAGGCTGTAATTGTCACGTTCTCAAATTTTATATGGTCAGTATCGTTGAAAATAAAGGCTGCACTCTAAAAAACCAAGGTAATGGAAAATATTTTTGAAGTGGTACGAATACCAAAAAACTTAAAAGCAGATGATGGTAAAGAATTTTTTCAAAAACACTTTGGAAAATTAATTCACAAATATAGGATTTAACATTACTCAATATAACATCAATAGTACAATGATTTAATAAATTATTAAAAGAAATGATGTGAAAAGAATTTATCATTAATCATTCATATAAGTGGGTTGATATATAAAGACTTACTTAGTGTATAAAATAGAAAAATTCAAGAAAAAACTGCTAAATATAGTATACAGTAATTTGAAGATGATAAAATGTTTCTATATAAAATTATATAAAAATAAAATTACAAAGGAAAAATCTAGTTTTTCTTGTTTTTGAATAATTGATTAAGAATGATAGGTCTTAGGAAAGATAATTAACTTAATGTATTGTAATTCTCTAAACTTGTTGGTAAGTATGAAATATTGTGAAAACTTAAACGTTCAAAATGAAGTAAAACACAGTGTAATATTCAGCAACACATCTTATTATTAGTTTTTTATAGTAAAAGATGTACATTTTCCATTTTGAAAGCTCTAAACAAAAAATTTTAAAATACGAATATGGGCCTATTATAAAAGATCTTTACTTTGTTCATTTCTTTAGCTATCAGATCTTTAGAAAACATATGTAAATAAACTAAAGAAAGTGGACTTTGGTATCCATTCTTTAAGAATGTAGAGGTGTATAAATGAGTATGAAACAAATTTAGTGAATAAATATGGACTTCAATAAGAATCATGCTGAAGCATGTATAAATTATAAAATGCAATCTAAACAGATATTACTTTATATATTTATCGGTATAAGTATCAAATAAATTTACTAAAAAAATGAAAGCATGTCGGGGCATGTACATATAATTAAAAAATTCCTCACGTCATTAAATTTTTGCAAATGAATTACATATGTATGTATATATGTATCTACTGTGCAAAAAATTCAAAAGAGTGAATTCGTAAAATCTAATAGTATAGATTTTTGAAACACCACTACATCTCGGACTCTCGCGTCATTATCGATAGAAGCATGCTAAGGCATGCATGCTAAGAAAAAAAATATGAATAAAGCTGTTAGATGATGATGAAAAACTCTTTTTTAATAATGAATTCGACAGCAATTGTATCTGGATCAATACAACTCATGAATGTGTTGTATAGGGTATGATTGATGGTGAGAGCACCTTTTTTAAGTGAAAAATCATTACATCTGCATGCGATACAATCAAGCCTACGTTAACAAGAATTACTTCAAGGGGTCAACCAGTAAACCTCATGTTTAAACACTTGAGGTAAAATTCTCCCAAACATAAATATTCCAATGTTTCTGACACTTTATGCAAATACTTATGGTGAATTGCTTGCTGGTGGAGGTAAGTGAGTTCTTTATGATCGATTTTCTACAATAGTTGATTACTAAACATGTGTTTCCTTGTATATGAACTAATTTTTACATACATACATACATATATTTATGTATGTATATGTATACTTTTAAAAATTATATACATATGTAAATGTTCTCTATTTGAAGTAGTAAAATCAAAAATTAGTGACACATTAAACGGAAAAATAAATAAAAATAAAGAGTGACTGACTAACTTATACGTACAGTCTGCTAACAGACACACAAAGCACAATTAAATTAAAGATATCAAAAATATGAATACAATAAGCTGAACTTTAATAAAATGAGAAAAAATCGTGTCTTCTAGAACATCAAATAAAAGCTAAAGACGATCAGCCTTCATAAAATAAATATATATCGTATTATCCCTAATTAATTAATTCGTGTAGTATACGCGGTTACTCTATACTACAGAAACCGCCAAGAGAGTAAATTTCAATTCTTAGAAAACGACTTTATTTTCTGTTGATCGCTATTCAAGAAGAAAATTAGTTTGTTTATTATGGTTTAACTAATTTAAAAGTACATTCATATCTATACTTCTTAACATAAAAATCAAAAACAAATATTATTCAATTCTATATTATATGTATCTAAAATTCCAAAAAAGCTGTTACATATAAGTATGAAGGAATCTCCAGCTGCTGTTTAAGACAAAAAGCTAATTTTATTCAATAGGAGACCAATTGAATAAAATGTTAATTTGAAACAGTAAGCAAAGACACTAGCTTACTGTATTCTTATTCATAATCGTATAATAGAATATATAACCACCGAAGGACAAATTTTTAAAGTCTTATAAATTAAGCCATGTGTAAAATAAACATAAATTTTATAGAGGACTAAGGTTTCAAAAGTAATTCAATTGATTTCATTGGAAAAAAAGTAGCGTTTGTTTTCATCAATTATGAAAATAACAATTTCATTATAAAACTCCCCTTTGATTTTAAATGTTTATCAAAAAAATAAAATAAAAAAAGTTAAACCAAGCAAACTGGCTAACAAAAAAAAAACTGTCGATATTGAAAACACCAAAGCTGGAGGTGTTGAATCAGTTTCATTTAAAAATGTTTATACCTACATTTTTGAAAGGTTTTGTAATGTACACCCTCCAAAAATTTCTAACGTTGACTATATAGGCTGCATCAACTTTAAGCAAATTTAAATTAAATATAGGAAATATTTCTGTTATAGTTACTATTACTTTAGAGTATGTATCTTCAGGAATTCAGCTTTACTTAAAATAGAAAATCCTCACAAACTTTTAAGTAAATGCAAATGCAAATTAAAACAACGTTTTTTTTTAATTTCAAATAAAAAAGCTGAAGATATTTCACATCTATACATAGCAACATCAGCAGCAGCAACAACAAGAACAACATCAACAACAACAACAACAACAACAACAAAAGACATGACATGACGAAAAAATATGTATTCAAAGATTGATATAAACACTTATTTGTATGTACATACATACATACATGCAAACATAAAATCAATTTGTAGATATGTATGTATACATATCAAATTTCTTATCAATGCTCAAGTATTTATTAGATCTTAACAATCACACTTACATATCTACATCATGAAAATATATTAAGCATAAATTCTCTTGGTCTACACTCAAGGAAATTATGCTGCGTAAAAATAAGAATGCGTCACATTAATTCAATAATAGAAAATGTGTGTTGAGATACCTAAAAAGTAATGAGTTTAATAAATGAAATTAATATTTTTCCATATTGAAATAAGAAATTTCAATATGACTAAACCTTCGCTAATGTTTCTTATTAATTCAACATGGTTTTTACTGATTTTAAGTTGGTCTTTTTTTTCTGTGTGTCGAAAAGTTGTCCAGTCAAAGAAGGTTGATGTAGTTAAACAAACAAAATCTGTAATATAAACAAATTTGTCAAAGGCAGACTTTAACGCGAGACAAATTTAAGCATGAAAAAATATAAAGCAATCATAAGTATAAAAACATACTAGGATTAGGGAAGTTCAGATATATGATAGTATTTTATAGTATCAAATGTCGATATTGAATACAATTTATTGCTACCTACATATAAATACCAGCACGAGAAACTCATATACACACGCATACACACACACACATAGCAGGATTCATCTAAGAAAAATCCAAGAAAATTTTAACAACACTCCGCCCTCACAAATCAAGACCAGCCTAAAATCTTCACAGATATACATTCACAAATTCCTATGGTCATACATACATACATACATATACAATATATAAAATTAATCTCAACAACAGAACACTCTCACCTACCTGAATTATGGATAGTCTTAAACTCCCACAGACATATATACATATAGATTCCCACTGCTACATATAACAAGAACATATCGCCTATAATAAATCACAATCATCTTAAATTCTCACAGCCATACATACATACACACAATCAATCTACCTCATCAAAATCCTCACCCACCTCAAATTACGACCAGCCTTAAACTCCTACAGACAAACACACCTACAAATCCCTATGGCTACATATTACGTCAACAACCCTACCCACCCAAATCATAGTCAGCCTTAAGCTCCTACATACATACAAACATACAGATTCCCCCGGTTACATATTACTAGAATACCTCGCCCCTAATAAATCGCGATCAGCCTTAAGCTCCTACAGAAATATATACACACACACATACACAAACACACACACACATACACAAAAAAACAAACACACACACACATACAGGCGATCCATCTACCTCCACAACACCCCCACCCACCTCAAATCACGATCAGGATTAAATTCTCACAGGCATACATGCATGCATGTAATCGATCTACCTCAACTACACCCCCGACCCCCTGCTTAAGATACAGATACATCCACAAACTCCTACGGTTACATATTACAACACCTACTAACACCCATCCACCCAAATCACAGTCTACCAACACCTATATTAGCATTAGAAAAAATAACTTTCACGTTTTCCCGTCGGCATAAGGACAAATCATTTCCATGATTTTCTCTTCGGTATTAGGAAAAAATAATACTCATGTTTTGCCGTCGGCATTTGAAAAAAATAAAAATGTGTTTTGCCGTCGGCATTTGAAAAAAATAAAAATGTGTTTTGCCGTCGGCATTTGAAAAAAATAATACTCATGTATTGCCGTCGGCATTACGAAAACTTATCATGCATTGCCGTAGGCATTAGGAAAACTTATCATGCATTGCCGTAGGCATTAGGAAAACTTATCATGCATTGCCGTAGGCATTAGGAAAAATTATCATGCATTGCCGTAGGCATTAGGAAAACTTATCATGCATTGCCGTAGGCATTAGGAAAAATGAATAATCACTATTTCCCCCACTGGTATTAGGAAAAATCATTTTCATGATTTTCCCGTCGGCATATACACTTGAGAAATCTTAATCTTATAAAACCCCTTAAACCACACCCACAAAAAAATCACCCGTTCCCACAATTAATATTACCCAAAAAAAATCACCCGTTCCCACAAAGTTAATGTAAACAAAAAACTCCTTATGTAAACAAAAATTTGCACGGACTTATTGAACCACCCTCGCAGGTATCAAATTTCACAAATTTCCAAGAATTTAACAATTTTCAAATTTTAATTACCCAAATTTAACAATTTCACCAACAATTTTGCAAGTTTAATTGGGGCCGAATTGGTAATTCACTACTACTAACATTCGATGGAAACTATACCAAATAATCACAATTTCAAAGTCCCATATAAATCGGAAAGTAAGCCTCGCCAGAAATTTTTTATAATTTAATATTTTTCTATAGTGTAGCATTAATTTTTGTAAGGTGCCCCTAAACTAGTAATAAAACACCAAAATTTAGACCATTTTAAACTTACCAGATTTTGTAATTAGTTTTCCAGAATACCTTCCGCCTCTAAACTTTATAAAACAGGTTTCTTCACATTTTTCAGCTACGTTGTTGGATTCTGTAATCCAGTAACCTCCATTTTAAAATTTAATTAGGGAAAACATTTATATGCCTTTATATATAATTTTCAATAAAAATTCTAATTATTACTTCAAAAAGTTAATTATATATATATATATATATATATATATATATATATATATATATGTACATACCTGTTTTGTTTGTTATATACGGTGATATACGGTCTGTACAAAATTTTTCACTTCAATTTTATTTTTAAATATGGAAAAACTACTCTACTCTGATTAATAAGAGATGTATAAATATGAGCCAACTGCACTGCTTGAAAAATTTTCTGGAATACAAGCTTGAAAAGAAGCCAAGCCAACTTGTAAAAAATCATTTTACCGTTATAATACAGTGGTGCCGGATTTATTTTGCACACACTTATGTGTGCTGCCATATCTTAAGATGATTTACGCTACAGTTACACGACAAGCATTTGCTTTCAAGTTTTTCACATATACTGGTTGTCAAAAGTCCTTTGAATTCAAAGCGTTGACGTAGGCTGCACGCAATTTCCAAGCAAATTTATTTTCAATATGCAGTTGATAAAAAACAGACAACCAAACTTTATGACTTCTATATATGTCTATAAAACGCAACACATCATTGAACTTTTTATTTTTCTTCTTAAACATATTTATTTAAGTGTAATTAAAATTATTCGGTGGAATATAACATTATTTGTAATAAAAGAACACAAAAATACAATGTTGGCAGAAAATTTGAGAACAAAAACGAAAAGTATCATCATTGAAATTGTTGTCATTTTTTTTGCCTATAAATTAAAGAAACAATTGGAAAGAAAATTTTAAGTCAAAGTTGAATCAAGTTCTAAGAGTATGAATGTATTAGTGAAAAAGTGTGAATGTATTGAAATTTGAAAGCAAAACTTTATCGTGTAACTCTCAAGTTAAGTATCCATATTGACGCTGCAGCCACACGTTCAATAAATTGCTTTCAATTTCATCGCACAGAATTCGTGTCAAGATTCCTTGAAATTGATAAAGCTGTGATACAAATTGATAGAAAATTTCATTTTATAAATGCCACTGACAAAGAAGCAAACCAATTGGTAGCTTCACTGAATATGGTCGTATGACCAGCTGTTCAAATTGAAGATTAACGGCATGAAGTTAACATAAGTGACGTCATTGAACATAGTGATTTACGGCGTCATGTATGTATGTGTAGGCAAATACTGGCATGAAGTTAGCATTGACGACATTGAACAATGTGCTAACGAGTTCCATCAGCTACTTAACAAGTTTTCTTCAATATGTAATTGGAAACACAGCCATGTTGCCATTTCATTAGCAACACTGTAATAATTTTATATACACACATACACTTACATTTTTGTAGCTTGTAAACAAAGTTTGACAGCTATTCGTATTTCATACAATAACAGGCTGACGTTGTGCATGTACCTGTTATAATTGTATCATGAACTATATATTGTAGTAAAATTTACATTGGAGTAATAAAATGTTTTCTCCAATATTTAGCTTTGTTAGAAAACATATTAATTTCCGAATTCTAAATATTTGTTATTAGCTTAGCTGTTTAATATCTTTCCTTGCATTTTACTTATTGTATCAGTGTGAACATTAATAATACCTGCAATAAACTTGTATTCTTTTTTTAAAGCACGGAGAGAATTTCATAATGTTTTGATTCTACAAAGTCGTATTACCATGTAAACACAGAATACATAAAAATACCTTTAGTGATAGCATTTTTTTTTTTTTTTTTTTTTTTTTTTTTTTAATACATTTATTTATTTATTGTATCTTCAATTATGAACTAACAATAAGTATTCAAATCTTAAATCTAAAATATAAGTATTAGGCCCGACCACTGTCGGACATAAACTTAGTGATAGTTATAAATAATACATAAGTAGTGATAATCAAAAAAAAGAGAAAAAAAAAATATTTTCAAGCAAGCCCATCTGGAGAGTTGAGTAAAAGAGCCCTTGTGTCCTTCTTTTTCAAGCGAATGTGGCCAGTAAAATTCAAGATGTTACGAGCAAGCGGATTAGGATGTGACTCGAGTTTTGTTAAATATTTGCCTGCGTATTTTGCTATTTCTTCAATCACTAGTGGCATATTCAAATCACGGTGTATATTTGAGTTTTTTATGTACCATGGAGCCGATGTAATCAAACGGAAAATTTTATTTTGCCTTCGTTGGATTCTCTCGACGTTAGAAGCTGAAGCAGTGCCCCATAACTGAATTCCGTAGCACCATATTGGCTTCAAGAGCGACTTGTATAATAAAAGTTTGCAGTCTAGGCTCAGTGTTGAGTTTCTACCAATCAGCCAATATATCTGAGTTAGTTTAAGTTTCATTTGTACTAGCTTTGAGTCAATATGGTGTTTCCATGTAAGTCGTCGATCAAGGTGTATACCAAGGTATTTTACATGTGAATGCTGAGGAACAACTTGATTGTTGATTCGAATTGGGGAACAAGTATCTCTTCGCAGGGTAAATGTTACCTGAACACACTTTTGCTCGTTTACCTTAATTCTCCATAATTTTAACCATAGTTCCAGTTGTGTTATATGTTCTTGTAGATATCGGGAAGCCTCATGAGGATTTTCGTGCATACTTAGGCAGGCTGTATCATGGGCAAACGTAGATGTATGGATATTGCTGCTCAAAGGCATATCACAAGTATAAATTAAATACAAAACTGGCCCCAGTATGCTCCCCTGTGGCACACCGGATGATATAGTTTCGGGCACACTCATGAATTCTCCTTCCACAACCGTGAACTTCCGGGAAGTAATATAACTTTCTAATAAATTCACCAAATTTATTGGTAGATATGGTTTTAATTTTAAAATTAGGCCTTCATGCCACACTTTATCAAATGCCTGCGAAACGTCAATAAAGAGTGCAGAACAGTACTTCTTTTCTTCAAATGTTCTTCTTATACATTGAACCAATCTATGCGTTTGTTCAATAGTGCTATGCTGACTTCTAAAACCAAACTGATGGTCTGGGATACACCCACTACCAATTAGAATTGGGGACAATTTTGACATGAACAGTTTTTCGAAAAGTTTTGACATTGTTGATAGCAGACTTATTGGCCTGTATGATTCTGCCTTGGTAAGATCTTTGCCCGGCTTTGGAATCATTTTAACTTTGGCAAGCTTCCAGCTGTGGGGATAATACTCCAGTCGTAAAATGGCATTAAAAATGAATAACATGATTCTAATTACAATACGAGGCAATTTTATTAGCATTTGGTTACTGATTCCATCAATACCCGGTGCTTTCTTCGGGTTGAGTTCAGCAATTAGATTTTGTACATCACACATTTTAAATTTTATGGGTCGAGGGGGTAGCGCAACTACACTCGGGAAATCAACAACACCAGTACATGTGTTTGGGGTAAATACGGATTTTAAATGCTTTGCAAACAAGTTACCTTTTTCAATATCACTCCTGGCCCAAACTCCGGTAGAAGTGCGCAGAGGTGGTTTAAACTCAACGGGTGTTTTAATTCTTTTCGCAGCGCGCTACAAAGAATAATTAGATGCTGGTGTGACATCGAGATTTTCCAGATAGTTTTTAAGAGATGCAGTTTTTTCATATGCAAGCAGTTCTTGGAGTCTTTTAGTGCATTCTTTTAATCTAATTTTATTTTGGGGTGATCTGTGCTGTTGCCATTCTCTTCTAGCTCTTCTTTTTGCACATACGAGAAGTTCAATATCTGTAGAATATATTCTGTTAAACCCAGTCTGCGGATGGGAGGAAGTGGCATGTTCAGCTGCCTGCTTAATATTTTTGTTAAGATTAGCAATATTAGATTCAATATCGTCATGAGTTCTTAGCTTAATGTTTTCAGTACAATGACTACTAAGATATTTCTTGAATCGCAGCCAATTAACACGACTGACCATTTTCACATATGGGTGAGGTAGAGCACTTCTCAGTGGGCTACAGATTGTAACGATCGTGGGAGAGTGATCGGACGATAGATCTAGGGAAGCTTCGACGTGAATTAATTCCCTAGAAATATTTTTCATGACGCCAAAATCTATAATATCCGGAATTTTATGTATGTCAGTAGGCCAGTAAGTGGGCTCCCCACTCGAAATGACGTCCAAGCCCATTTTTGAAATTGTGTTGAACAACGCTCGTCCTCTAGGTGTGATAAGACGCGAACCCCAGAAAGTATGTTTTGCATTATAGTCTCCAGCTGCTAAGAAACAAGGGCCAAGAGATTTGTAGAAATCCTCGTATTGATCCTCAGTAATTACGAATCTAGGAGGGGAGTAAATTGATGATATGACAAAATTTGTGCAAAAATTTTCGATACAAATATTCGTTGCTTGTAGATGTTCTTCACAAATGTTGTCAAGAATATAATGCTTGAGTCTTGACTTTATTAAAATTGCTGATCCCCCGCAAGCTCTTCCTCTTGGGTCCTTTGAATCATATAAAATGTAGCCATTAATTTTGAATAGGAATCTTGAAGTCAAATGAGTCTCAGAAACCAACATTATATCAATATTTTTTTCCGTGAGGAAATGCTCAAGTTCATTTTTATGTTGGCGAATGCCGTTTGCGTTCCAGAAACTTATCTTTAACGTGTTCATGGCTTATTAACTAATGCTTGAAGCAGTGTAGACTGCATTCGTAGCATTTCTTGCATCATGCTAGTCATATTTGTTGTAAAATTATTTATAGTCAGCACTAGATTCTCAATAGTAGCTTCAAGGCGACTAAAATTAAAGTTTGAGTTTGCATTCGTTGAACTATTTTGAGGCGGAATATTTTGTGTGGGAATATAACTAGTCTTAGCTGCATCGGCATACGATACACGTGAAGTGACAGGTTGGCTCATTTGAGCAAAAGTGGCGGAGTAAGCGTTTGCTGTTTGTGCTGGAGCTAATTTAGGTTTTTGCCCCATAGTCTGTTTAACGAAAGAATAGACAGGACATCCTCTGTAGTTAGCGGTGTGATTACCTCCACAATTACTAAATTTTTTTTCTGCTAGATCTTTAGGCTTGGTACAACCAGCAGTACCGTGCAATTCACCGCAGATAACACAAACTGAAGGTAACTTGCAGTAAGTTTTTGTGTGACCATATTCTTGACAATTATGGCACTGTACGGGTCCAGAACGCTTGTGTGGTTCTTCAACTGTTATTTTTCGATATAAGAGATATTTCAAATTATAAATTGGATGAGTCTCGCTTTTTTTCAATTTTATATCGTTTGGCTCAAGTTCGACGCGAAATAGAGGTTGAGGAATCTTCTCCCTATTTATTATGTAAGATACATTTTTTACCCTAAATCCCTGGAGGACGAGTGCATCTTTTATTTCTTCGGGAGCAACATAGGAATCGATGCCCTTCAATACGATCTGCAGGCCTTTAGCACTTTTAAGCTGATATGTGTAGAAACTTTTCTTACTTTTTTCAAATTCAGTAATCAGTTTGCGAAAATCTTTTTCTTCATAAATTTGAATTTTGGTTTCATAAATGTTACCACGTTTTATTGGAACGATGTGAAATTTATTCTCACCAATGACTGAAATTAAATTTTTTATAATAGCGTTTGAATTTTTTTCTCTCAAATAGATTGGAGGCGGCTTGGATGTTTTGTTCGTAGATACATCGGGTTCGTTGTTGTCAACTTGTAATATTTGAAAACGATTTTGGCGGTTAATAGAGGATGCGCTGTTATCCCTAGACATTTTTGGAGCAGATGAAATTTTCGAAGACTTTGGGCTTCGTCCGCGCTTTACCACTGTAATATATCTGTCCATTCCCACTTGGACCTTGGGTTTTGGGCTGCTCTTAACTTCAGTAAAAACTTGGTTAAGTGATGACCACGAGCCCGAGGCGGATGATATCGCTGAGTTAAATGTAGAAGTACTAGGCAACGGTAATGTTAACGAATCACTAGTTGGCATTGGACAAAGCGAAGTTGATCGCTGACGAAAAAGTGGTCTCGCCGTTAAAAAAAGTCTACTATCAGATTTCTTATTTAATTTATTATCATTAAGAGCTTCAGAGCTCTCAGTAAGTCTATCATTAGATTTTTTATTTTTATTATTTTCATTAAGAGCTTCAGAACTCACAGTAAAATAGGCATATCTGCCATTAGAACTCACTTCACAGTTATTTGTTTTTGAGGTGCTCATATAGAGTATTCCTCAAGGGCACTTTTGTTTGTTTGTTTGTTTTTTTTTTTTTGATTACGGTTTTTTTGTTTTTGTTAATTATGACTTTGTAAAAAATATTAGCAATGCAAATAAAGCTAACAATAACAATATGTATTCCGAATATTTTTTCGTACAATTTTTTTTTGTTTAGTATGAAATAAAAACTCCGCTAAATTGACTGTTCACTATGAATGTACCAAGGCGAATTGATAACAGGTGACCTTAACAGTCCAGATGATTATCAGGTGTTCGAAGCCTAATTGAACTGCTTTGCACCCCGATTGTCAAAATCTCTTCTTTTATCTAATGTTTGTTTACATTTAAAGTGAAAAGTGTATGTGTTTTATAAATATGTATGTATGTATTGGTATATTAGTCAACTGTTTTTGACAGATGGGGTTTTTTAAAGCCAGACCAATTGTATGTTGTTTCTAGTATTGTTGTATTGTTGTAGCGATAAGGTCACCTTATATGAATTCGCCTTGGAATGTACAACGAGAACTTTAGTGATAGCATTAATTAAATTAAGTGGTAGCATACATTTTCCAAGCCATACTGGCAACACTACTGGAATAATTCTATATTACAGATAAGAGTTGCCAGCACGGCTGCCAGATGTGACAATTTATCGTAATTTTGACGATTCAATGTGCCGAATTAGCAAAATGACGATTTGAAGGTTAACTCCTTAAATTTGACGATTTTTCTATAGTATAAATAGGGCAGCTTTTTTATGAAAAATTTATTGCTATCATACGCATATGCATAACCAAGAAAAGATTTTGGTGTAGTTTCGCAGAATCTTTCTTAATAATTAATATTTATTGGTTGATGGTTTAAGGTAGTGATACAATATCATACAAAGTCGTTCGATCTTCGAAAAAATACAAAGCTGGTAGGATGGAGCTTATGAAAATTTTCCAAAAATTCATCAGGTTTGTATTTTTTCGTCGATTGCACAACTTTATGTGATGGCTAGTCATGGCGTTTAGCGTGGAATAAAAATAAAATAATTGGGTATGGGTATTCCACGTGAAACTACAACGAGTGGAATTGCCATATCATTGTTGTTGTAATTACATATTTCCAACAACAATTTTATGGCAATTCCATTTGTTTTAATTTCATGTGTAATGCAGAACAAACCCAATTAACATTTATTATTTGAAATGTGAGCTAAAATTCTATTTTTGCGATAAATGAATATACATTCTTACATACATATGTATGCAAATATGTATATGGGTTCAATTAAAAGGAAGTTCGTGTATATGGTTATCTTATTATTATTATTATTTTTTGCAATCGGAATTTTTGCATATTTCGATACATTAGGTGTTGTATCAAAATATAAAAAAAACGTAATTTCCAAAAAATAGTTAGTCAGGCCTTTCTATATTAAGGTAAAACGCACATATCGATGGTGTCAAGAAAGGCCCTAACTCGATTTTTTTTAAGAATTTGTGTTTTTTTAAATAACACTTTAGCAAGCAATTGTACAAAAAAGTTACATTTTGAATATTACACTTTTTATTATGTTTTACCTTTTCCTAATATATTACATTTCTTTGAGTTAGAGCCTTTCTACTTGAGACCAACGATATATTTATTGATGTTTGTGTCAATTGATATCCTCAAAAATCATAAGTTTGAAAAGGGCCAAGTTCCTATCAAAACCTTTGGTCATCAAAAGTAATGAGACCAAAACTTGGACCTGCTAGCTTAGGAATATTTTTCATAATTTTACCACTGAAGGGAACAAATTTGTGTATGAAAATGAATTGATATATTTTTGTTTCCTAATAAAAACATTAAAGGAAAAAATATGAATACATACTGAAAATAAGTACATTTACATTTGTCCGATTTTTCTGACGAGTATGAAATGACGATTATTTTAGATTTTATCGGGATTTCGACGATTTCCCGATGATTTTATCTGGCAGCCCTGGTTGCCAGTATAGTTTGTGAATTTGAAGCTACCACTAAAATAAAATAATTTAATGTTGCCACTGTATATTTTCGTTATGCCAATTTTGCCTTTTTGAGGGTTACACGATTAAGTTTGCCATTCATATTTTATTACATTCATATTTTTAAAATTTAATGCGACTTTGCTTTCAAATTTTCTTTTTAATTATTTGTTCTTTTATTACAAATATTATTATATTCTGTCGAAACTTTAACTAATTTGAAATATGTTTGTAATCAATAAAATAGTACAATGTTGTGTTTTAGCTTATACAGCTTTACAAAAACCATGAAGTTTTGTTGTTTTAAGTTATTTTCTTGACAATGACATCTAGAAAACAAATTTTCCTTCAACTTGCATGCAGCCTAAGTCACAGCTATCAATTTATATAGCGTTTGACAACCAGCATATGTAAAAACTTAAAAGCAAATTTTGGTCATGCATATGTAGGGTTATTAGAAAATTTATACTATTTTTTGTCAAAATAATGGGTGAACTTAACTTTGATAGCTTTGAAAGCAACTGTGCAGGTGTTACGTATTTGACATATAGCTTATTTTAAGTATGTAGATTACACATATCGTCTGGTTTGTGGCACAGTATATTCAAAATACATTATGCCTTTTGTATTAAACAGTTTAGAAGCAACAAGGTATAGGTATGCAAAAGCTCAATACTCTATTATTAGCATAAACACCATAAAAGAGTAAATTGGTAAAAATTAAGTTAATGTTAAATCACTTAAACAACATATCGCTGATTTACTCAAACAACGTCATAACAAAAAAACTTGTTCGCCAGAAAAAGAGTTTTAAGTTTTCAATTTACTTAGAATTTAATGGAGAAAAAAATTTTATTTTTCTCCCATGAGCTGATTAAAAAAATACTTGTATGGGGTTTAATTCTGCATAATTAACTCAAATTATGAATTTTTCGAGTTACGACATTATTTAAGAAAATTAGCGATATGTATATATAATAAATATACATATATATTGAAGTCTAAATATAATTTTTTATATAAAATCAAAATCCGTAAAGTCAGTACAATTAAGAGATTATTATGGTTAAAAAGGGTGAATAAGTTTGAAGAATTATCAAAATAATATTTTAAAATCTTTTTTAGTAATCCATTTCAATTAGGTATTTCTATGGCAGCACATTCTGCTGCCGCCTTTGATTGTGTTAAGCCCTTATGACACTACATTTTTATTTCATTGTTTTGTTATAGGATTGAAAGAAAGAAGCAGCAAATGCTAGAAAGAACCAAATATAAAATATGTAAACAAAAAATTTTTTTCTAATGAAATTGACATCTGACAAACAAACAAAAAATTATAACGACGCCAAGCGCACGCAAATAATAAAAAAAGTAATTTTATAAAGAAAAATTGAATTTAAACATAAGAAAATGGTAAAAGCTTGGACGGAAGAAGAAGTATTTTATTTAATAAATGAAGTGAAGCAAGTGCCTTATATTTGGGATGTAAAATCAATAGAATATAAAAACAAATTGAAAAAGATAAAATTTTGGGAGGAGGTAGCCACGAAACTTAACACAAACTTACCTTCAAATATTTCCTTTGATGCTGATACGTCTAATATTTTAAAATAGTTTTGTTGTACATAAAAAAATTTATAAAACTATATTTATTAGCTGATGTTTCTAGAAAGTGGAACAATTTAAAATCTTACTACAATTCGGAGTACATTAAAGGTATTAAAGCAAAAAAAAGGTGGAGAAAGCGCTGAAGCTTTGGAAAACATAATGCTCTGGAAATACAGCCAATCAATGGAGTTTTTACTTTCTACCAATGAGGCAACTTCTTCGGTAAATAATTTCAATAAGAGAAGCCTTGACGTAAGTATCATTTGTTTTATGCACTTCTGCATATCGAGCATTATCTGCAATAGAGCCATAATTCTAAAAACGCGAATATTTAGTAAATAATGCAATTAATCGTATATTGTGTAAAGATTTCATACAAATATCTTTTATTTTTAACTCTTGCGAGAAGAATAAAATTTTCTATTTCCTTAACGTTGTTAGTAAATTAAGACCTTTAAACTCGTTTTCAGCAAAACAATTTTTTTAGTTATGGCACTATTGCAGCAGAGGCTCGATATGTACTTACCAACCAAACCAAATGCTCCGAACTCGTACAGGATTCTTAACGACTAGTCGAGAAAATCTTCCGATTTCGGAACCGAATTATTACCGAAATCGTATTTTTGGGTAAGAAATCGCAACGATAAGTCGGAACGAATTCGATACGACATTCTTTTTGTTTATAAAGCAGAGTACCTCTGCTTTTGTTGAAATAATTTGCGTACACATACTTATTACATACATACTTACATTCTTTAATATTTATTACATTTCTTTTGCATACATACATTTGCATATTTAAAACAAAACTTTTCACCGATTTTTACTTATGTATGTATTTATAAATCAATGTTTTAATGTTTTTAAAAATTTGTATTAAAAAACAAATTGTTCGGACAAAATTGTCTTAACTAAAATCGGTAATATAAGCCTGACTTCAGAAAAAGTGGAAACATTTGGTTTTGGGGGGTACGATTCTAATGAAATAGAGCAGAAAATGTTTGCACCTGTTGCATATTTTTATTGTCTAAGCGCTTAAAAAGTTTATAAAATGTATGAACTCATTTATTTTTATATAGGAATTGTATACCGAGTCTGGTCTTGAAATCGAGTTTTTATCTGACGAAGACAATATAAATGATTCTACAATTCAGAGCCAGAAGGAGTTTGAGGAGTCCCAATCGTTCTCAAGTTCAAGTCCAATTGTCAGTAAAAAATCTTCTCACACGTCTCGTAAGAAAAGAAAAGTGGATGACGACAACCTTAAAGAAATTTGCGAGAGCTCCAAGAAACTGACTGAAGTGCTTACAAAAAAACTTTCAAGTGATGTACCAAATGCTGCATTCGGAGCATTTGTTATCAATGAAATGAATAATTTGGTAAAGCGGAAGCAGTTGACAGCTAAATCCAAAATTACTGCAATACTATTTGATCTTCAGGAGGATGACGACTAATGTCGATGAAAAAATAAATGGTGCAAACGTAATTTTATTAAAATCTATTTTTAGTTATACATACATATACATACATATGTTTGCTACATACATACCTATGTATATGCATATATCAAAACGCTTTTATTTAAATGAATTGTGATACTCATTTTTAGTTTAACAAAGTTTTTCATCATTATAATTTTATTATCATAAAAAATCATACAAAATTGGACTTCTCTTTTAACATACATTTGTATTGGCATATTTATCTAAATATTAATATTTATCGTTCTAATAACTAGGGGCAAATTACGGCACTCGTTATAGAATGAAATTATGAAATATTTCAATAGTTTATATGGAAATATTTCAATAATTCGAACCGTATCGAATGCCGTAATTTGTCTCCTGATTTGAACAGCACACAGTGGCTTTATTTATTCATAGCAATTTCAGTTATGCAAATCGGTTTCAATGCTACGGATTTATTACCACTTTTTTATTTCACGGCACTGTGCCACACCCCATTAAATAAAAAATTAAAATCAGGGCAATCATGAATAAAATTCCGAGAGAAATGTCTCCCTATTTTAATTAGAATTTTTTTGTTTTCCCCATTACTTGCTATTGTTTGAAATTGTTCTCAATAAATATAAAACGTGAATTGTTACTTTTCTATACTTTATTTATTGTAATATAAATAAAAATTAATATTTTGTTTTGTAAATGAATTATTTTGTAAAATAAAATGGTTTTTTAAAACACTTATTAAATTTTTTGTTTGATACATATATCGCCAGTCTCATATGGTGAGTATTTATGGCGTGTCGGGTTCCCACTTAAGTTTGAGCAAAAGTAATTTTGCTGTCTTATGTCTCATAAATTATTACATATAGTATATACAGGGTGGCCCAGAAAGACCGAAGTATATGTATATGTATATGTATATGTATATGTATATGTATATGTATATGTATATGTATATGTATATGTATATGTATATGTATATGTATATGTATATGTATATGTATATGTATATGTTTATGTATATGTATATGTATACGTATATGTATATGTATATGTATATGTATATGTATATGTATATGTATATGTATATGTATATGTATATGTATATGTATATGTATATGTATATGTATATGTATATGTATATGTATATGTATATGTATATGTATATGTATATGTATATGTATATGTATATGTATATGTATATGTATATGTATATGTATATGTATATGTATATGTATTATGTATATGTATATGTATATGTATAT